>JAHQIY010000042.1:0-328915 GCA_019054805.1 Brachionus manjavacas | reverse complement strand
TGATTGAATCCATTTTAGAGACGCTAAAGCAGGGCGCAATTGGAGAGGTGCGTAGCATCCAAGGCTCTTACATTGCTGCTATTAGCCAGTTTGTTAACCCTGAGAGTAAGGGCGCACTGTATAACTTAGGCTGTTATCCTGTGTCACTGATGCATCTTGTCCTGCAAAATCAATTTGGCGACAGTATCTTCGAAAATACAGAGATTCAAGCCATTGGGCGCAAAGGGCAAGATGGAAACCTTTGTGAATCGAGCGCCATTTTCAAGTTTGGGCAAGATGTGACAGCGCAAATGCACACAGCAGAAGATCACGGCTTAAAGCATGGATTCACCATTCTTGGTTCAAAAGGCGCAATCAATCTTACAACCAACCCTTGGCTACCTAGCGAAGAAAACCAATACAGTGTCGAAGTTTATGAAACCTCGCAGCAAACAGTTACTGTACCAGCTAAAGGGGATGGGTTCTATTATCAGGTAAGAAACATTAGACAGGCGGTGGAGTTGGGCCGCAAGTCACTCGATAGACCGAGTGCTACGCCAGATGATTCGACGCAGATAATGAAATTGCTGACCGATTGGGAGCGAGCAGCGTCTGAACAATGAGTGGCGCCTGCGCTAACCACAAAAGCCAGAGCAACTTGCTCTGGCTTTTGTGTCTCTATCTCACGATATGGCTCTAGGTGCCTATTCATTGGTAGCGCATAACCGCAATAGCAAAAGTTGCTAGTGAGGTCATATCGCTAGATTGGTGAACACTTTCGGATGAGCCTATATTAAAGGTATGGATTCTTAATAGCTTAGTTTGATGATTAGTAAGACTTTATACGCTTGGATATTCGCTTGGCTGTGCTTTGGCAGTAGCTACGTACACGCACAGTATAAAATGCACTTCTTTTGTCCAGATTTTCCACCCTATACCACCGTTGACAACACAGGCAGTCATAGTGGAATTGGGCTTGATAAAATGAAGTCGATACTGGACTCAGTCGGCGTAGATTACACCATTGAAATTAACTCTAATCACGGGCGTGCATTGGCTGAGCTAAAAACTGGGCGCTCAGATGGTTTCTTTATGGCATCTCAGAACGATGAGCGCGACAAATATGCGGTTTTCTCTGAGTCAGTGATGACCAATCGTTGGGTCTGGATTGTATTGGCCAATCATCAAGAAGAGTTTTCCTCTCACCCCAAGTCAGGGTATACAGTCGCGAGCTTACTAAACACCAATACCAATCGTTGGCTAACGAAAACGGGTTTCAGCTTAGCACATCCGGCCGAGAGTATAACATCGTTAATTGGTATGTTAGATAAGCAAGAAGTGAACGCCGTATTGGTGGCGGAAGAAGTCTACAATCACAGGTTCAAAAGTAACCCCAGATACAAAGTTATCTTACAGGAAGAGAAAGAGTTTGGTGTTTACATCTCCAAATCATTTCTTAACCGTCATCCCCAGTTCATGGAAAAGCTCAATAAAGCCATCCAAGCTAGTCAAACTAAGCGGTGATAAGTGGTTGGGAGAAAACCAAAGCCAGAGCAAGGTGCTCTGGCTTTGGTTTATCTAGAGATAACGCTTATAGATTCAGTAGGTAGTTCACCAACTGATTGTACTCTTCATAAGAACGAATCTGATCCGCTCTGACGATGTACTTGTTGTTCACGACAACCCCCGGAACACCAGTAAGTGTGCTGTTTGCGAATTGCTTGTCGAATCCGCGTTGCATAGAGTTGACCACAAAGCTGTTGTAAGTCGCATCAAACTTCTCTGCATCAATGCCGTTATCAATAAAGATTTGGCGTAATGCTTGTTCATCTTTAGGTGCATTTCGTAGTTCGTGGATCTGTTTGAACATAGCTGGAACCATAGTTTCTTCTGCATCTAAAGCAACCATGGTGGCGTAAGACTTCGCCATCGGCACTGCCATGTTTGCGCCCATAAAGGCAACGTGAACTTTTTCTAGCTTGGCATTGTTAGGCAGAGAGGCTTTTAGGTTCTCAACCACAGGTTCAAACTTGTAGCAGTGAGGGCAGTAAAATGAGAAAAACTCAGTCACCTTCGGTGTTGCCGATTTATCTGTGTCTAATACCTTGTAGTGTGTTCCTTCTTCAAACTGCGCAGCCTGTACCGACAAGGCAAAAATCAATGAAGAAAAAAGAGTAAATAGCTTTTGCATCGCTTATTCCTATATAAATTCTGATTATCAAATAGCGTTAATACTCCCAATGTGATCAACACAATGAGAGGTGTAATTAGAGTTAGGAATTAAGCAATAGGAGGACGAAACAGAGTACGAGAGCGGGTGATGGCTTTACCAATCGCTTCTAAACCTAATGGCGCGAGGATCGGTAAGGAGATTTGTTCTGTAGAGATGGATTGGCTGTTGGTCAGTTTCAGTAGGCAACTTGAGCCACAACAGTGATGGGCAGATGCTTCACTGTAGTCTTGTAACTTCGGACATTCAATTGGGCTTAGTTGGTACTGATTCTCGCTACTTAGTCGCTGTGGTGAGATTGGCTCGAAAACTTGCTCACTGGCTTGCACGCTTAACGCTGCACTACTGATAAGCAGCAGGCAGGTTACGGCAAACACAGAAAGTATCGAACGACTAAATAACAACTGAGCAATCCATCGCATTGAAGTAACCACAGCTTAACGGAATTTATCATTGAGATAAATGTTTTGTTATCACTGCGAGATTCTTATAGCTAACCGTTATTTGTGCTTTAAATAGAGATAGAGCGGTAAGCCAAATGAAACACCGGCAGTCAAGGTCCCGAGGATCGCCACAAAGCGTCCTTTAACATGGTTCTGTTTCCCATCGACCAGAATAAAACCGATCAAGGCCACAGCTGCAACAACCACGTCAAGCCATGCCATGACGCTAATAGGATTGGCTATCGCCTGTTCAAACAAAAGTGGCAGGTTTAAGCCGTTAGTGAAAAGCCAAGGTAGAAACGCTGCGTATGGAGCGGCAATCCCCAATACAGTGAGTACAAGATAAAACCGAGACATTGTGAACCTTCCTATAAAATCAATGACAGAGCTATCACTGACATGATGATTCCAACCAAGAACTCAAGCACTTTCCAAGCTTTTGGTTTTTTAAAGAGTGGGGCTAAAAATCGAGCGCCAAAGCCCAAGGAAAAGAAAAAGACAAACGATGCAGTGATTGCGCCATAAGCAAATAGACTCTGATTGGGTTGATATTGAATTGATATCGAACCGAGTAGAACAACAGTATCTAGGTAGACATGTGGGTTTAGCCAAGTGAAGGCCAAACAGATAGAAACGGCTTTGAACAGCGAGGTGTCACTACCGTTACTTGCACTCATCCCATGGTGAGAGGTAAATGCCGATTTAAAGCTAAGAAAAGCGTAAACGGCAAGAAAAATCGCCCCTCCCAAACGGGTGAGACTCTCTATCTGAGGGTACTGTTTAACAATCGCGCCAAATCCTGCCACACCAAAACTGATTAAAATAGCATCTGAAATCGCGCATACTGCACATATGACAAACACGTGCTGATTTCTAAGCCCTTGTTTCAACACGAAAGCGTTTTGCGAGCCAATGGCTAAGATAAGTGATAAACCTAGTGAGAAGCCTGCTAGATAAGTAGACATTTTCGTTCTGTTCGTCCTTTAGCGAAGAAAAATTATGACATTTGTGGGTTAGGCTAATGCACTGGAGCCTTCTGGCACGATGACAGGTAAGTCGGTACAGCCGAAGTCACAGCCAAGTTGTGCCAATATCGCGGTAAGCTGACCGCGATGGTGGGTTTGGTGGTTGAAGATATGTTGGCAAAACTCACCGACATTGCGCCTCATTTCTCCCCCTTCGGTGGTGATATAAACCACCGTTTTTGCACAAGTCTCGGCAGTAAAATCCTTTGTCATGTCGATGTAAATCTGGTCAACGAGCGAGCGAAGCGCTTTCAATTCTTCAATGTTTGTTACAAAGGTGTCGTCTACGGCTTTCGCAATGGGCAGCGATTCAATTTGCTGTGGAGTCAATCGATGGATTTGATTGGTGACCAAACGTTGCAGCATGATTAAGTCACCAAATAAAATATGGTTCCAATGTGCCATCACGGATGGAAAAAAGGAGTGAGTCTCTTGGTTAAGTTGTTGTGGGCTAAGCTGCTCACAAATGCCAAGTAACTGTTGGTTCATACGCTGGTTGTAGAGCGCCAGCATTCTAAAATTTGAAGATAAATCCATTTGTCTCTTTCCTTGCTCAAATCCAGTGCAGTAAACCTAATCCTTGGGTCTACTATTTTTGTTTTTTTATTGGGCCTGATTGCGGCTCTTTAGTATCGATTTGGGAGATGAAATACCGATCAAATTGCCCAACAGCATCAAGGCTGCGCCAAGCACCAGACTAACCTCAAAGGGTTCAGAGTAAAGTAAAACACCAACTAAGGCGATCATTGGCAAGCGCAAAAAGTCCATAGTGACAACAAATGAGACTTCAGCGCACTGCATTGCTTTGGTCATGCAATAATGGGCAGACAAGGAGGTAAATCCAATCACCAACAGCCACAACCATTCAATGCCCTGAGGAGTGTGCCAATTAACAATACTGAAGGAAAAACCAATAGGCAGTTGGATCGCACACATAAAGAACAGAATGGTAAGCGGGTGTTCGCTACTTGCTAAAGACTTGGTTGAGGCGTGGGCGACGGCGTAGCAAAATGCCGCTGCAAGTACGATGAAAGCCGCGGGCGAAACAATATCAAAACCAGGTTTTACGATAACCAACACGCCACAAAAGCCCAGTAAAGCCGCACAAAGTTTGTTGCGGGTGAGATGCTCACCTAAAAAGAGACACGCGATCAGCAGAGTCCACAAAGGAACGGTAAACTCCAAAGCGAACACTTCGGCAAGTGGCAACAAGCCAATACCTAGAAACCAGCCGTATTGCCCTGCAAAGTGAAACAGATTTCGGCCCAAATGCAGCTTGAAACGTCCGGTCCGTAATAGACCGCGTCTCTTAACTCCCAAAATAACAACACTGACGATTATTAGTGCAATGACAGTGCGAAAAAAGAGTATTTGAAAGGTGTCTAGTTGCTGACTAAGCTCTCTCGCTCCGATAGCCATCAAGCAAAACGAAACGATAGTGCCAAACATCCATGTGATTGCTCTAAAATTCGCTAGGATAAGCTCCCTCCTGAACCATAAAATCGATATCAAAAAGGGAGCAAAAGCTCCCTCTAATCTCAAAGAAACGGAAGTTTAACCCTTTCTTTGCGCTGCTTTGCGATCAAGTTTATCCTGTCGACGTTGAGCAATGGTCTGTTTTGCATCACCACCGACATGAACTTCACCGCGTTCTATGGCTAATTTAACTTGCTTTTCGCGTTCGCGGAAGCGTGATTTTTGCTCATCCGTATGCTTATCCGCACACTTTGGACAACTTACACCTTCTTCATATTGCGCTGAATTGATGTCTTCTTCTGTGATAGGTAAGCGGCAAGCTTTACACATTTCATAACCGCTTTTTTCAAGCTGATGATTAACCGCAACGCGATTGTCAAACACGTAGCAGTCACCTTGCCATAAGCTTTCTTCTTCCGGCACTTCTTCTAGATATTTGAGAATACCGCCCTCAAGGTGATAAACATCATCAAACCCTTGCTGTTTCATATAAGCGGTGGATTTCTCGCAGCGAATACCACCAGTACAGAACATCGCAACCTTCTTATGCTTGCTTGGGTCCATGTTCTTAGCAACGTACTCAGGAAACTCTCGAAATGTGTCTGTCTGAGGGTTGACCGCGTTTTGGAAAGTGCCAATTTCAATTTCGTAGTCATTACGTGTATCGACGACAAACACTTCAGGATCCGAAATCAGTTCATTCCAATCTTGAGGCTTCACGTAAGTGCCAACAACATGGCGTGGGTCGATACCTTCTACGCCTAAGGTTACAATCTCTTTCTTGAGCTTAACTTTGCTGCGATTAAATGGCTGTTTAGTATCGAAAGACTCTTTATAGACAATGTCAGCTAAGCGCTCGTCTTGCTTAAACCATGCAAGAAGCTCATCGATACCTTCTCTGCTTGATGCGACTGTCCCGTTGATGCCCTCGCTCGCAAGCAATAAAGTACCGCGGATACGATGCTTATCCATAAGAGCAATCAAAGGTTTTTGAAGTTCGGTATAGTTTTCAAGCTGCACAAATTTATAGAGTGCGCACACTACGTAGTCAGTCATATCTTGCCTTAGTTTAACTTTCTCAATCTGAGTTGGCGCTGAGTATAGCGAAGAGTGACTGTTACAAATACCGACAGAAGATAGGGTTAAGCTTTGAGCTGAAAATCGGTGGTGAGTAAAGGGCTGTTTTATATATGGCTTGATATAGAAAAAGCCCTCCAATGTCGGAGGGCGGTGTGAAAAGTGTTCTACTGGTTTACTAAAGTCAAACCACTTGGCAGGGCGTCGCCAAATACGCGCTTAGATTCGCTTTCTGATAGTTCTTTGACCTCTTCAACCAAGCTAACCCAAGATTCTGGCACCTTACTTTGTTTTAGCTTAGTAAGAACTTGGCTTCTATAGTCATCAGAAATATCAAACAGACGATCGCCTGTTTTTCGACAGATCATGACCGCGGCAAAAGCAATCATGGGTTCTTTTTGCCAGTTTTGTTCCAGCAACTTAGGTAGCCATTGCTCTGCTTGTTCACGAGGGATCACGCTGTGCTGACTGCCATACAGAGGAGTACGTGAAGCGAGTCTGCCTAATGCCCACCAATGTGCTTGTTCGAACTGGTTATGGTTGATGGCTTTACTTAGGCACCAAGAAGCGAGCAGCACTTTATCTTCAACTTCAAGATGCTCTAGTGAAGCGGCAAGTCTCACCATTGACTCATAACCCATATCTTGCGCGGCTTTGGCTGACTGAGGGTTTTTCATCGCCCCAGGGTGAAGGTACTTAGCAATATCGGCGAGGATAGTCTCTTGCTGCTCTTGGCTGAGACCTCCGGCAATTCGACGCCAGAATACCCACCAATCCGTCCAACCTTGATGGTTTTTAAACTGAATTCCCTGCTGATAGAGCCCCCAAACTTGCTCGATACGCCATGAATCAGTGGCATCTCCAAACCCCGGACGCAGCGAGAATCCCGCTAAACGTAGCCAGTTTTTTTCATGTGGTTCAGAGCGGCGGCGGCGCTTTCGTCCGAGTGCAAATGCATCAAACAGCTGACGTAAAGTCGTGAAGTCCCACTCATCACGCTTGCCAAGCTTTCGCTCTAGCTCTTTAGCTAGGGTTTTGATTTCTTTAGAATCCGCGCTTTTCTTGTTGCCACTGTAGATACGAGATATCAGCTCTTTACATTCGGGCAGGCGAGGGTGAAGACTCTCTTCAACTTGATCTTCTGCTTGTTGGTTACGAACTTCAAATTCTAGTTCCCAACGTTTGGTGTCATCTTCGACATGGACACACTCCATTTTCAGTGTGCCGACTTCTGTTAGCTGACAGGCAAGCTGAACCTCAACACGTTCTTTCTGGTTGGCTTGTAGTGCAATGCCTTCACCTTCCAGTGTCGAGATATAAGGCGGTAGCGGCGCGAATAGGTCTGGGTCAATATCAACCATGACGCCATTTTGAATCGCGGTGTTGTTAGAAAGCGTGTCGTGTGTCGTCGTTAGAAGATTAAAACGAACAGGTTCGCCCAAAGTTAACGAGAAGCGGCGACCGCTTAGTCTAATTTCGTGTCCTTCCTCGGTGCCTTTTGATAGCAGGCAGAGTGCTTTGCCCATTTTGTTCTTTTCTTGAAGATGTAAGAAGTAAGAACGTGCTGCGCCACCACCGATTTTAAGTTGCGCGCCTCGGCGAGCCTTACTAAAAGCGACAGCGCCGAGAGCGACTGAGCAATCCGGATGAGGGTTATCGAGCACAGTAACATCGTCACCGCGCCAGTTGCCAAGCAATTGAGTAACGCGTTGAGTGACGAGGTCACTATTGAACACACCGCCATTGAGCAGTATACCAACAGGGATAGCAGGCTTGTTGGTATCGTCTTGATTGAGCGCTGCCATTGAAACTTGCTGATGTTGGCTCAAAAACTCTGCGACGTGTTTACTGACCGCAGGATCGGCGACGTACGGCAGACCGAACTCAACGACAGCACTCCGTCTTTTATCTGGCGTGTCTGTAAAATCAGACAGTGGGAAGAATCCATCGAGGGCAATTTGATGAACTTCTTGCTTTGAAAGGCCGATACTCTTCGTCCCGCCTAGCAATTTAGAACCGCTGCCGAGCATAGTGATCTTTACTTCTTCCGGTGCATCGGCCGAAAGTAAGTTTTCTTTTGCTTTGCGCGTTTGCTGAATCAGCTTAGTCAAACTGGCTGCGTTGAGCTTTTTACTCTGATTGAAGCGCTGCTCTGCCAGATGCGCTAACGCAAGGTCGAGGTTATCACCGCCTAGCATTAGGTGATCGCCCACGCCAATGCGATCCAAAGAGAGCTCACCTTGATCGAATTTAGCTTCAATCAAACTTAAGTCGGTTGTACCACCACCGACATCACAGACAAGAATTAACGGCAGGTCTTTTAGCTCTTCTGCTGCACTTTGCTGGTGGCGCGCATACCAGTCGTAGCAAACCGATTGAGGCTCTTCGAGAAGCACAATTTTGTTTAACCCTGCGAGCTGCGCGGCTTCAAGGGTAAGTTTGCGTGCCGTTTCATCGAATGAAGCAGGGACTGTCACCACCACGTCTTGGTCTTCGAGCTTATTGCTTGGATTGCGATAGTTCCAAGCCAGTCGAATGTGGTTTAGGTAGCTTGCGCTGGCGATAACGGGTGAGACTTTATCGACATCCGTTGCGCCAGCCCAAGGCAATATGTCAGAGCTTCGATCTACGGCTTGATGCGAGAGCCAGCTTTTAGCACTAGATACTTGGCGACCTTCCACTTTAGCACCGAGCTCTCGTGCCCATTCGCCAACAATCACTTGGCTAATGTCACCAGTGACGGGTTGACTGTCCCATGGCAGTGTTAAGTCTGATAGAGAGACTTGACCTGCCGCAGGGTGATAACGGAAAGAGGGCAGTAGTGGCTTACGGACGACTTCACCCGGGCCAATCAACTGGTCTATTTCAAATAGGGAAACGGCAGAGTTTTGTAGGTCGTCGGTGATTTCACAGAATGCGACAACCGTATTGGTTGTACCTAAATCAATACCGACTAAGAATCGAGGAGATGCCATAGATAACCTTATTTGCGGACAACTTAAAACAACGGCACCCAGAGGTGCCGTTAATCGTTATGCTTGTTCTGGGTTCGAGCTTGCGTCTTCGCGGACATCAAACTCTACATGCCATTTCTGCCCATTGTCAGCAGCGATAGCTTCAAGATACAAAGTACCGAGTTCAGTGACGCGTGATGCAAGAGTCACCGGAACCACTTCACCTTCACGGCGACCTTCAGAGACAGGCAGCGTGACTTGAATCTCAGGCAGTTCGTCTAGCTCTTCAGGAGCCCAATGGTCTAGATGAGTACCAGCGATGTCGTCACGACGAACGGTAGAACCAAAAAATTGGAAGTTAACCGGCTGACCAATGATAAGTCCAAACTCTTGGCTTGGTACATCAACGCTGGAGCCCTCTTCCATACCAAATGGAGCCACACACAGTGCTTCCATCGGTGGTGCCATACCTGGAATCGCTGGCATCGCGCTTTCAATACCTACATAGTAGCTAGACGCGATACCACCGCGAATTCGAACGCCTTGTCCTCGGCGAACGCTGCCGTAGTATGAAGCCCCGCTAGCCACTGCCAGATCGAGGTCAACACCAGTCAAACGCTTCGCCATCTCGCTATCAGCATCAATCAACCATTCGTTGAGCGTTTCTTCGAGGCGATTAGCAAGCAAGGTTGATTTCAGTACGCCACCGTTAAACAAAATCGCTGTCGGTTTGATGAAATCAGAAGATTGAGTGGATTCACCCCCCGGCATGCCTGGCATATTGGCAAATGGGTTGTACTCTGGTTGTGCTTCAGAGCCAGATAGTGCATTGGCTTGCTTGGTTAAGAAAGCAGCAATGTGGCGAGTGATACCGGCATCTTGAGCGTAAGGCAGACCCATTTGAGTCAATGCGCCACGGTTACGCTGAACGGGATGCTCACTAACAGCAACTTTAGGGAAAAACCCATCAACAAGAGTTTGTTGAACTTCTTGCTGAGTAAGCTCTGTTTTAAGCGTTGCACCTAGCAGCTTAGAACCACGACTCGGTACAACGATAGGCACAGATTGCAGCTCGCTATCGTTTAATAGCGCCTCTTTTGCATCGCGACATGCATGGGTCATTGCTTGAACTTGCCATGGCTGAAGCTCTTTGCCTTCTTGAGCAAGCTTCATCTTAAGGCGATAAGCCAGTGCAAGATCCATATTGTCGCCACCCAATAGGATATGTTCACCGACAGCGATACGATTAAGCGTTAGGTTACCTTCTTCCTCTGTCACCTCGACAAGAGAAAGGTCGGTAGTACCACCACCGATATCAACAACAAGAACAATATCGCCAACAGAGACTTCATCGCGCCATTTGTCGTTGCTGTTATCAATCCAGTTGTAGAGCGCAGCTTGTGGCTCTTCAAGTAATGTTAGGTGTACAAAGCCGACATTACGTGCAGCTTCTGCAGTCAGATCGCGTGCTGCAGGGTCAAACGATGCGGGAACAGTGATGGTTACATCTTGCTCGGCAAGCGGATTGTTTGGATTTGAATGGTCCCAAGCTTGTTTTAGGTGCTCTAAATAAAGCTCAGTGGCACGCAGTGGTGACACCTTCTCAACTTCTTCAGGGCTACCAGCCGGTAGAAACGCATCGCGTCGGTTGATGCCACCGTGACAAAGCCAAGATTTCGCACTGGCAATAAGACGAATTGGTGTTTTAGCACCCAAGTTACGCGCGATAGCACCAACAAGAGCCGTTGGCTCAGATGACCAAGGCAAAACACGTGACGCTGGATTCATTTCGTGTTCGTGCGGTTGGTATAAAAATGAACCGAGCTGGCTGCGGTTTTCTACTGTACCTGGTGCTGTTAATTGAGGGATGGACATTACCTCAACACGAGCATCTTCAACGCTAGTATCGACATATGACAGCACGCAGTGTGTGGTCCCTAAGTCGATACCGACGCTAAATTTTGGTGGGTTAGATTCTGAGTTTTGCGCTTGGTTGTTTTGGTGTTCCATTACAGCTCAACCTCTGCTGGAGCAATAACAGACGCATCATAGTTCTCTGCAAGTTTTGGTAGATTCATCGAGCTTGCTTTCCAGCCTTTGTGAACCAGAGTGCCGTTAAACGGTGCATTACCTGTAACGTTACCCGTTAGGCGAACTTGCTGTGGGTTGAAGCCTTCTTCAATAGTGATGCGAGTTTCTTCGTCTTCGTTACGAATATGCTCAAGCGTTACGTAGTCACTTAGTACTTTTTGACCACCGGTGTGAATAACGCGAGCTGCTGCGCCCACTTCTTCGTCTGAGAATGAGGTTAAGTCTTCTTGTAAGAAGTCGATTAGACGCGCTTCCTGCTGCATAATTGATAGCAGCTGCATTGCTGAATCGGTAGAGGCAGTTGCCAGTTTTGATTCAACTTCAACCACTTTTTCGATGACTTTTTCTACTTCGACCACTTTTTCTACTTCAACGATCTTTTCGACGGGCTTTTCTACTTCAACGATTTTCTCAACTGGTTTTTCTACCACTTTCTCAATGACTTTTGATTTGCGAGAAGTCGCAATAAGTAGCAGTAATACACTTGAAGCAGCAAGACCCGCGTGAAGCATATCGAACGTTTGAGGGATCATTTGTAAATCGAACGTCATGACAATTCTCTTAATGTTTTAGTGTAAGGAGAGATGAAGTAAATCTCTGCTTTGGCTCAGGAGACGGTATGAGCCTATTTGTTCTGATAAATTGGGGCAGATAGTACCATAATCAAGTCACCATTCTGCTACTAAAAGCGTTTTAATCCGGTGTTATAAAGCTCAAGTGATGAGTTTTTACGCAATTATTCACTCAAAAAGAGGCGTACTGCACGGAACGTGAATAGTTTCATATGTAATCGACAATTACGCTTTATGTAACTAAATGGATAACGCTAGAATGTCGCGGTTATTTTAATGCGTCGTTTCCTATATATGCTTTATGCAACAATTGACTAAAAAGAAGTACTTATATCCGTTCTTAGTGTTTAATTTCGCCTTACTGTTGACCTTGTATGCGGTCTACTTTGTCTATCAATCACAGTTTAAGTACACGGTTTCCTTGGTAGATAAATTTGCAGAGCAACAAGCAGAAAACCTTCAGCAAGTCGTAGAGAGTGACCTACAGTTTATTGGTGCCGGCGCCAATTTCTTCCATGCTACCCAGCCGGAAGACTGGCACCGCTTTCCAGTTTTTGCCGATCAAATTGTTTCCTCTTCTCAAACGCTTATCGCGCTGCAATGGATGCCGCGCATTGAACATCATCAAGTCGCTGCCCATGTTGAAAAGGTTAAGCGAACCTACCCGTTTTATGAGATTTATACGGTACCTAAAGATGGCCCTAAGACGCTTGGTTACATCATGCGTAACGATGAACCAATCTACCCAGCTTCCGATGTCTATCCCCGAAATCAGGCGAACTTCAATGCGCTTGGCTATTACTCGTCTCGGTTGCGTTTTCAGTTAGTGCTTGATGGCATTCGAGAAACCGGGCAGCCAAGTGTTTCTGATAAAATTCGTTTGCTGCAAGACGGCTTTGATAGAAGCTTAGCAAAAACAGGATTACTGGTTTATCACCCGGTGTTTAGTTCGGAAAATGCTAAAGAGCTCGTTGGTGTGGTAATCGGTGTTATTCGTTCAACTAAATATTTTGAATCGATAGTAGTACGTACTGCGACTGAACAAGACTTGCTGGTCAAAGTAACGGATATGGGTTTTGATGCCGAAGATGATCCGATTTTATATGAAAGCAATAACTGGGATGTAACCAGCGGCATTGAGATTACCAAACGCGTCGTTTTACCCAATCGAGAGTGGATTGTTGATTTCAAACTCGACAGAAAGGTCACGGATAATGATCGTTTTGTATTGATTGGCATTTTTATGGCCGGGATTGTTATCGCCTGCCTATCGAGCTACATCGTATTGCTATTAATCCGTGACAAAGAGCATCTTGAAGTGTTGCTTGATGAACGAACCGAAGAGCTACAGTTCTTAGTTGATCACGATACGCTAACCGGGATATACAACCGCCGAGCGTTCAGTCGTTATTTGACCGATAAAGTCAGCAAGCAAGAGTCTTTTGCTTTAGTGGGATTTGACGTCGATAAGTTTAAGCTCATCAATGATCACCACGGACACGTAGCGGGAGATGAAATGCTCTGTCATGTCGCGAGGGTTGTTCAGAGCCACCTAGAGCCCGGTGATGTCTTTGTTCGTATGGGGGGCGATGAGTTTTGTATCATCTCTCATATCACCGATCGCTATGAGCTGTTTAACTACCTAGACAGAATTGGCCGCGCAGTAGCAAGTTCAAAGTATGAGTTCGATGGAAGAATGATTCAATGTTCACTCAGTATTGGCGCTGCGATTCGTCGCCTAGAAAACGAAGAAGATATTATGCAAGCCTCCGATGCTCAGCTCTATAAGAGTAAGCAGGCAGGTCGAAACTGCGTTTCAGTTGCAGAATAACTCGCCAGTCAGTGTGTTGATATTCGAGTTTTTACGTATTCTATTGTAGAATTTTGCGCTTTCAGATTATTTTGAACAAAGGCGAACCATGAACCATAACCGTGTTGTTTGTTTCGATCTAGAAATGTGCTGTTGGAATGAAGACGGTGTCGGTACCACTGGCGAAATTATTGAAGTAGGGCTTGCAGAGATTGACCTTGTAAAAGGTGAGATCGTTAAGCGGGCACAGTACTACGTAAAACCAGAGACAGATGAAGTCTCGCTGTTTTGTTCTCAGTTGACAGGAATCACGCCACGTAAGATTGAAAAGCAGGGACGTCCACTAGAGGAAGTCCTGAAATCTATGGTGAAAAACTTTGGTGGCACAAACAAAATATACGCGGCTTGGGGTCGCGATGATCTGGTGCTAAAGCAAGAGTGTCTAGATAAAGGCATTGATGCCCCATTTAATGAATTTATTAACTTGGCGACCTTATTCCGAATCCAAAATCGTCTTAAAGACAAACGAATCGGGCATAAAGCAGCACAAGAGAGCAAAGGTATCGAGTGGGAAGGACGTCAGCACTCCGGTTATGTCGATGCCTATAACCTTGCCAAACTTGCCCTGACCATGCTTTAGCGCTCTATTTTCTTGTTCAAGGCCCGATGAATAAACATCGAGCCTTGTCATTAAGGTCGAATCTCTTCAAAACTCACTTGCTGTATTTTCTCGCCTGATAGGCTAGTCACTTTTTTAACTTCACCTCGATAGTAATAAGGTGAGAAGGCTAATGTGCTATTTTTAGGCCTTGCGTAATAGAGCTGCGCCGCTTGGCGACTACTCTGCTGGGCGAACAAATAGCCGATCAGAGCATGTTCAAATTGATGGTAGCCATTACCCCAGTGAAAAGCTTTGGTACTTTTAGGGTCAAGTCCAACCCCACCATATTTATGATCAACCCAAGCGTCATGGTATGTAGGTAAGGTAAACTTAAGTACGTCGTTCATTGAGCTATCAACCATAGAGACTGTCATTGCAGCTTGGTCAAGCTCTGCCCATTCCCATGATGAACAAGCATCGGTATACGGTCGGCTTCGCCATGCGATGATATCTTCTCCCTGCCAATGAGTTGTGAGCGGTTCGTCGAAAAGGTAAGCAACAGAGCTGAAATTACGTGTGTTTTTTGCTTGTTGTAAAGTCTGCTTCATACCATTGAAACCAAACTCTTTCCATTGGGTATTACCAAGAGTTTGCCCTGTTAGATAAGTCATCCAGTACGCTTTGATGGTGTGACCGAAGTCATTGTGTTTGGCGTCGGCCATCATGACGGCTTTATGATGAATAGCACCATAGAAGCGTTGCTCTTGTTCAGAATGATAATGACGGATTAATACCTGAGTGAGCCAAGATAGATCTGCCAACCATTTTGACTTTGCGGGTTCAGGGAGTAGGGGAGCGACTAACAGTAAATAGCCGTTGATTTGGTCAAGTTGAGCGACTAACTCTCGTTGACGTGCACTCTCTCCGTCACCATCCTCTAGTACCCAAGCCAGACCTTGATCGTCCGCTAGTCGATATTTATCAAAGATAAAGGCTTGCTGTTCAATCAGCGCACGCTCAACATTTTTGTCTTGAGTTAGGTAGTAATACATTGCAAGGCCGACCAAAGCATAGGCTTGGTCTTGGGATGTGCGTTGTTTCCAGTTTAATCCCGGGACACCTTGTTTGGTGAAGCTTATGAATCCACCATTTTCTTTATCTTGTAGATGGTTAATTAAGTAGTAAGCCCCTTGCTTAGCGAGCTTTAATGCTTTTGGGTTGCCACTCATGTGAAACAAAACGCCATAAGCATAAGTTTGCCGAGATTTCATCCGCGTGTAGTCACGATCGAAGTTTGGGCGAATCCAACCTCTGTCTAGTTCAGGGCAAACATCATTGACATCAAGGAGAGTGCCGTCATCGCAGCGAAATGTTGGAAAGTTACCTACCGGCTTTCCTTGTGCGCTTTGCATCATCCAATATGGCGCTAAGCCAAACGTGGCGTGATTGATCCAATCTTGTCCAGAAGGTAAATGGGTGTCAGCGTAAGAATTAAAGGCAAGCGCGGTAAGTAAAAGCGCTGATTTGTGTGGCTTCATGTTTAATCAGTATCATATTGAATTTGCTCCAATATAAACAAACACGATTACGCATTGTGCCAACACAATCACAGAGTTTCTTGTCGATTTAAATTGCCGGACTAATCCGCACAAAAACACTTTGTTTCAGAGAGTTAAATTTCTTTATTGTCGCCTGTATCGTTAATGACAGCTAATTTGGCACGTATAAACTCACTGTGGTCGACATAGAGCAGTTCTGCTGTCTTTCTTATTACTGAGTCCTCAAGTGGGTCAATCTCGCCATCGGCATTCGCGACTTCCCACATCGCTTTGATAAGTGCAAAGCGAGTCTCTTGGCTCAACTCTCGAAGCTGGGAGGTGAAGTCGTAGAGAGAAGCCGAGTCTTTACTGCGCATTTCAGCACGGCTCAATAGAGTTTTAGCCGCTGTCTCATCCAAATCGAGTAAACGCGTTAACAGGTGACGTTTTGCTTCAATTTCAACCTGTTCTATTTGATGGTCGGCACCGGCGACTTCACAAAGCAGGCATGCGATAGCAAGATTAACATCAGGCTGGGTGTTGTGGCTTAAATCGTGACCTTCAAGTAACTGTTTGAAAAGCGAGGTGATTGAATTGAGCATATTAAAAACCTTTGCGGTAACACTATTTTTATAAATAGTGCTTATCTGAGAACATCTCAAGGGTCTTCACAAAAACCTTACTTTTCTTTTATTGGCGGGAAGTCCCATTCCGCTCCATCTCCCGTGAGAATGGAGATCCGTTCTGGCTTGCCATGGTCATCCAATTTCAGCTCACCGACAGCGCTGGTGTTGACCAAGCGACGTACGCCTTCGGTATTAGGATCGCGCTTTTTGATCTTAAGGCGTTTACGTTTGGTCAAAAAGTTAAGTGGTGAGCGCGGAGAATAGAGCAGCCTATCCGCATGGTCACAAAAACCAAGCAGTGGTTCGGGGAACTGATTTTTAAACCCACTACAGGTAATTTGGAAAATGTTAGGACTATTGCGTCGGAACCTAAGTTTTATGTCATAGGCGAACGAGTAATGCACATCGCCCGAAAGAATCACAAAGTTGGTCGGTGTTTTGGTATGGGTAAAAATACTTAACAGCGTATTGGCGCTACCGGGATGAGCCATCCAGTTTTCGGCATCAATGAGTAATGGCTGACCAAGCATCGTCGCGCCTTTTTGTAAGGCTTCGATAAACTTAACCCCGAACATAGGGGCAGCAGAGACAATAACCACTTTATCTTGATGCATGAGCTCTTGCTGAAACTCAACCAATGCTTCCCAGTCCATTAAACCCGAAGGTTTGTTCATACGCGACTCAGAGCGCCAGCGGCGAGTACGGGTATCGAGTACGACGACTTTAGGGGAGCTATGAATCGTATAGTGCCAACGCTCGAAGGTGTAGAGGTACTGGATAAAGTTGTCTTGCTGTTGGCCGCCGGGTTGGCTTAAGAACCGCTCAGCGATAGCGAGAAACTCTTGATTAAAGTTATCTGGCTCGTTTCCCCAACCTTGGCAGAGCCAATAAGCAATCAGTCCATTGCCTATGATGCGGTTAGAGAACGGATTGCCGTAGGCCGCTTTCTCCCAACCTATGGTTAGGTTCCAATCGTCAGTCACATCATGATCATCAAAAATCATATAAGTCGGGATGTGAGCAAACAGTCTTTGGACTTGAGGTAAACCCGAGACGAATTCATCGATAATCGCTTTTTCTTCACGCCACTGTTGTTGAAATAGTGGGGGAATAGACTTATCCGCGTGAGTAAACTTGTTATCAAGTAAGTTGTTGGTATTGAGGTAAGGCCATAGCGTGGGAGACCAGACCAGCAAATACATGGCGAAGAACTCTGAAAAAGTCACTAAGTGGTTTTCTGCATCGCGAGAACTAAAAATAGGGGTATTGCGATGTGGGAACAGTTTCGTTATCCATGTGCCATCGTCAACATAATGAGGCAGTATTTTGTCACGGCCATAATAACAATCAGGGTGGGCGTACAATTCTTGGCTCGAACTGATAGGCGCTTGCTCAAACTGCTCATCTGGCAGGCCAAGCAATTTGATGGTCTGTAAAATGGCATCTAGGGTTGGCCCTGCTACATGATCCGCATAGATCTGATCGCCACTCATCATGAGTAGGTCTGGGCGCTCTTTTAAAGCCTGACTCGCGACCTTCTCGTTAATCTGAATCAGTGCATCTTTGCTGGGATGATGCGGGTTACGACACGACCCGTGAAGAATATAGTCTGCTTTAGTTGATATCTTAAACGTCAGGCTCTGTTCATCGCTGTAAAGCAACTCCGGATAGAGTGATGTCAGCGCGCCGTGTTGGGTAATAAAATCATAGCTGAGCGCGACATTGGTCGGGAACTCGCCTTTGAACTGGGCAAGAGTTAAATAACAGTGTTTACCAATGGCAAGTTGCTGGCATTCGCTAAGGTCTTGCGAAAAAAGCGTCCCTAACTGCGGTTCTAAATTGAGTTCAAAATGACCACTAAGCGGTTCGCTTGTAACGAGCCAAAAAACAAGCTCTTTAGAAGTGGTTTTACGTAAGATAGGTCCGGCAATTAGGAAAGGTAAACTGCTATTCATTGACTACTCAGTTGGTGACTCAGGGAGTTCAGGGTCTTCAAGAACTTCGATGATTTCTGAACTAGAAAGTTCATGCCCCATCAAAAATAAAGCCAGCATGGCATCAGCTTTGGTTTTTGTGTCAGATTGCTCTTCTATGATCTGTTCGAATCGATGACGAATCATCTCAATTTCATGTTCGACAAATCCTCTGCCTTCTTCTTCGCCTTGCGCTTCTTCAGGGGCTGTGTCGAAAGAGAGAAACATCATGTCACCGTCGAGACTAGCATCGAGCAGACGTTCAGGCAGCCAACATTCTCCAGTGACAATGTCTGGATCGGTGTTATCTGGCAAGGACTCGATTAATCTTTTTAGTTCTGAGGCTTTCACAATTTTTTGATTTAAGGGATCATATATTTATATTTTAACGACGAATGACCGAGAAACATAAGTATTAACTGTTTTAATTGGTTAGTTTTTGAGTGCTTTAGTCACGTTTGGGCAAAAAATGATAACTAGTAAACGTCTGTCAGCGTTAGCTTTTGCTGTCAGTGGCTTAATGTCAACTTCACTGAGTGCGCAAGAAAGTGCAACGTTCGGTGAACAGAATTGGGGAATAGCGGCGGTATATCGAACGGCAACCATACCTTTCGATACCCATGATGGTGACCATACCGTGAGTACATTTGTTCCCATGATGTACTTCAACAACGACTATGTCTTTGTAAATGGTCTCGAAGGTGGGGCTTACCTTCATCAGAGCGAAGACGAGCAGTTTCAGCTTAATGCCCTAATGAGGCTTCGCTTTGTCGATATTCCCGCTGCAGTGCAAAATGCCAATCAGGGTGACTCAATCGACTTTGGCGGTCAGCTTAGGTACAAACTTGATGATAAGTGGTGGCTAGACACTGAGCTGATGAGCGATAAAGATTTACGCTTTCATGCCAACTTACGCGCGTCAGCAAAGTATGAATATGGCGACTGGGAACTCGAGCCACATGCAACGCTACGTTACAAAGATGCAGATTTTAACAGTGAGTATTACGCTTTTTCCGAGACGACCAAGCAAACCATTGGTGCTGGGATTGATGCTAAAGTGGGCTTAAAAGCACGTTACCACGTACACTCCAATCTTTACTTGCTTGGCACGACGAGTGTGACACGACTAGACCATAGTGCATACCATTCCGATGCGGTCAAAGATCGGTATCAAGGTGAGTTCTATGTTGGCTTTGGGTTCTTTAATGACAAAACTAAAGCGCCAAAGTCTGAACTAACCAATAAACGATATGTTCGCTTCGCACATGGTTGGGCAACGCCATCCAATATCGGTGACATCATCACATTTAACACCGAAAAAGATCCGTACAACAATCAGATGAGTTCGGTGTTTTATGGACATCCATTAACTGATGAGCTGTTTGGTATTCCTTTAGATATCTATTTTACACCAGGCATCGTTCATCACTGGTCATCTGAGGTGCAGTCTAGCGCGACAGAATATATTGCAGCGATTAAAGCGTATTACACGTTTGATTGGCCAACCAAGTGGCGTTTTGGTGTTGCAGAAGGGATGTCGTATATCGACAGCATGACTTATGTTGAAAACGAAGAGATGAAATCCAAAGGTTACACACCAAGCCATTTGCTTAACTACTTAGATTTCTCGTTTGATGTGAATTTAGGTGATCTCATCAACAACCGAGACTTCGATAACATGTGGTTTGGCTATTCTATCCATCACCGCAGTGCAATATTTGAAAGTGCTTCCCAATATGGGCGTATCAAAGGGGGGAGCAACTACAACACCCTCTACCTTCAAATTGATTTCTAAGTCTTCAAATTCGAGCGGCAGTGAGCCGCTCTTTTATTGAATCCAATAGTGCTTGAAAGCCGTTCGTATAAGCCTTTGTTGGCTATAAATAAAGCGCTTGCAGACTCAACTAATCGCGAATTTCTGTGATACAATTCGCGCGTTTTAGATCAAGATAAGAATAGGAAACGCTTTGACTTCGTCACAGCCAGAAAACTCAAAAGCAGCGGATAGCCAAGTTCAGGCTAACAATGCTGCTTCTCTTCGTAAAGCGCTGAACCAGTGCATGCTGAAAGATAGATTTCGTCTAAGCAAACGTATCTCCGGGGCAAATAAAATTAAAAAAGAAGCCTCACGTAATGCGGTGTTTGACGAGATCGCGCTTGATATTGCCAAATCTATGATGGAAGCAGAGCAGCGCACTAATTACATCCCTAAGATTGAATACCCTGAAATTCTGCCTGTTAGCCAGAAGAAGGATGATATAGCGCAAGCGATCGAGCAAAACCAAGTGGTTATCGTTGCGGGTGAAACGGGGTCAGGTAAAACGACTCAGTTACCTAAGATCTGTGCGGAGCTCGGTCGTGGCAAGTTTGGCTTGATTGGTCATACACAGCCTCGTCGCTTAGCGGCGCGTTCGGTGGCGAATCGAATTGCTGAAGAGATGGAAACCAAGCTTGGCGAGTACGTCGGCTACAAGGTTCGTTTTAACGACCAAATCTCAGAGAACACTCAAATTAAACTGATGACTGATGGTATTTTGCTGGCAGAGATCCAACACGATCGCTACCTGAATCAGTATGACACCATCATTATCGATGAAGCACACGAACGTAGCTTAAACATCGATTTTATCTTGGGGTATTTGAAAGAGCTTTTACCGCGTCGACCTGATCTAAAAGTGATCATCACGTCAGCAACTATCGACCCAGAGCGTTTTTCGAAGCATTTTAGCAATGCACCGATTATTGAAGTGTCGGGGCGTACTTACCCAGTGGAAACGCGTTATCGCCCACTGCGCGGTGAGGACGATGTCGATCGCGACCAATTAGACGGTATTTTTGAAGCGGTTGATGAGCTATGCGATGAAGGTCTGGGTGATATCCTGATCTTTATGAACGGTGAGCGTGAAATTCGTGATACTGCAGATGCGTTAGCTAAACGCAACCTAAAGAGCACGGAAATTGTACCGCTTTACGCGCGATTGTCTGCGGGTGAGCAGAACAAGATATTCCAACCCCATGCGGGTCGCCGAATTGTATTGGCAACCAACGTGGCAGAAACCTCGTTAACGGTACCGGGTATCAAGTATGTCATTGACCCAGGTACAGCTCGTATCAGCCGTTACAGTTACCGAACTAAGGTACAGCGCCTGCCGATTGAACCGGTTTCTCAAGCGAGCGCAAACCAGCGTAAAGGTCGTTGTGGTCGTGTTGAAGAAGGTATCTGTATCCGTCTTTACTCGGAAGACGATTACAACTCTCGCCCTGAGTTTACCGATCCAGAGATTCTGCGTACCAACCTAGCGTCGGTCATTTTGCAGATGACTGCACTCGGTTTAGGCGATATTGAAGCCTTCCCATTTGTTGAAGCGCCAGATAAACGTAACATCCAAGACGGTGTAAGACTGTTAGAAGAACTTGGTGCGATCAACGAAAAAGCCAAAGATCCGAAAAAACGCCTAACTTCAGTCGGTCGTCAATTAGCCAAGCTGCCAATTGACCCGCGCTTAGCTCGTATGGTGCTTGAAGCGCCAAAATACGGTGCACTGAAAGAGCTAATGATCATCGCTTCTGCCTTGTCTATTCAAGACCCGCGCGAGCGCCCAAGCGACAAACAGCAATCGTCGGATGATAAGCATCGCCGCTTCTTCCATGAAGAGTCTGACTTTCTAACGTTTGTAAACTTGTGGGATTACATTCAGAAACAGCAGAAAAAGCTGTCTGGTAACCAGTTCCGTAAGCAGTGCAAACAAGATTACCTTAACTACTTACGTGTGCGTGAGTGGCAAGATGTCTATTTCCAAGTTCATCAAGCGATGCGTGAAATGGACTTCAAATTGAATGATGAGCCAGCAAGCTATCAAGGAGTAAACAGTGCGATTCTTGTTGGTTTGCTGTCCCACATTGGTATGAAAGACGCCGAGAAGAATGAATATCAAGGCGCTCGTAATGCTCGTTTTCATATCTTCCCTGCTTCAGGACTTTTCAAGAAGCAGCCGAAGTGGATTATGTCCGCAGAGCTGGTGGAAACCTCAAAGCTGTGGGGTAGAGTCATTGCTAAGATTCAACCGGAATGGATTGAACCTTTAGCTAAACACCTGATTAAGCGTAGCTACAGTGAGCCACATTGGTCGAAGAAGCGCTCTGCGGTTATGGCACACGAGAAAGTGATGCTTTACGGAGTGCCAATTGTGCCTAAGCGTTTGGTGAATTATGGCAGCATAGACCAGACCGTAAGCCGCGAAATCTTTATCCGTAGCGCCCTCGTTGAAGGTGAATGGGAGACCAAGCACGCGTTCTTCAAGCAAAATCGCAAGCTATTGCAAGAAGTTGAAGAGCTTGAGCACAAATCTCGCCGTCGTGACATTCTTGTTGATGACGATGAGCTGTTTGACTTCTACGATCAGCGTGTCGGTACAGAAGTTGTGTCTGGCAAGCATTTTGATACATGGTGGAAAAAGGCATCTCGCGAGAATGCGGAACTGCTTAACTTTGAAAAAGAGATGCTGTTTAAGGGCGATGCGAGTCATATCACCGACCTCGATTACCCGAACTTCTGGCATCAGAGCGGACTTAAGCTCAAGCTGAGCTACCAATTTGAGCCGGGAGAAGATAACGATGGTGTGACTGTGCATCTCCCGTTACCGATTTTGAATCAGGTCGAACAAGCAGGATTTGACTGGCAGATCCCAGGTTTACGCCATGAGTTAGTGGTGAGCCTAATCAAGTCCTTGCCGAAAACCATTCGTAAGAACTTTGTTCCAGCACCGAATTATGCCGATGCTTTCTTAGCGCGTGCGACACCAATGGAAGCGCCGCTGCTTGATTCGCTAGAAAAAGAGCTACGCAGAATGACGGGTGTTGAAGTACTGCGTGAAGATTGGAACTTAGAGCAAGTGCCAGATCACCTGAAAGTGACTTTCCGTGCCGTTGATCATCGCAACCGCAAACTGAAAGAAAACCGCGACTTGCATGAGCTAAAAGAGAGCTTAAAAGACAAGGTGCAAGAAACCTTATCGAAAGTGGCAGACGACGATATTGAGCAGCAGGGGCTACATACGTGGAGCTTTGGCGAGTTGCCAAAAGTGTATCAGCAAAAACGTGGTGGTTACGATGTGAAAGCCTACCCAGCCATTGTTGATACCAAAGATAGCGTTGAAATTAAGCTGTATGAAACCGAGCACGAACAGGTTGCAGCAATGCAAGCTGGGCAACGTAGACTGATCTTGCTTAACGTACCTTCGCCAATTAAGTATCTGCATTCGAACTTGCCCAACAAATCGAAACTCGGTTTGTACTTCAACCCGTACGGCAAAGTGCTTGACCTTATCGATGACTGTATCGCTTGTGGTGTTGACAAGCTGATTGAAGAGAAGGGCGGATTGGTCTGGCAGCCTGAACAGTTTGAACAGCTCAAAGAGCATGTTCGTGCTGAATTAGGTGATACTGTGGTAGAAATTGCCCAGCAAGTTGAGACAATTCTGACAACGGCATTTAACATTAACAAGAAGTTAAAAGGTAAAATCGACTTTACGATGGCATTTGCTCTGTCAGATATTAAAGCGCAAATCGAAAGCTTGATTTTCAAAGGTTTTGCGACTGAATGTGGATGGAAGCGACTGCCTGATATTTTGCGTTATATGAAGGCGATTGAACGTCGTATGGAAAAGTTACCAATCGACCCGAATAAAGATCGCTTACACATGCTGAAAATTGAGTCGGTGACTAATGATTACAAAGAGTTACTGAACAAAATTCCGAAAGGTATGGTTGTGCCTGATAACGTCAAAGACGTACGTTGGATGATAGAAGAGCTAAGAGTGAGCTACTTTGCTCAACAGCTTGGTACGCCATACCCAGTATCGGACAAGCGTGTAAAAATGGCGATTGATGCTTGTTAGGTATGTAAATTGCATAAATAACTATACAGTTCATAATTTTGACGAATACGGCAGGGACTTGCCACACTGGTTCCTGCACCTTGAAACTAGAGAAGGTTTACTATGAAAAAGACACTACTAGCGCTAGCTCTGATTGGCGCATCTGCTACAGCTTCTGCGGACTCTTGGATCTACGGTGGTGCAAGTGTAGGTCAAGCTGATCTAGCGAATGATTCATCGACTTCTTACAACGTTCACGTGGGTACAGGTATTCTGCCGCTAATTGGTCTTGAAGCGGGATACCAGAACTTTGGTGAATTCGACAACATTAAATATGGCAGCTTCGAAGGTAAGCTTGAAGGTTCTGGTGTGTACTTTGCGGCAAAGCCAAGTATCGATTTCGGTCCTCTTCATGTCTATGCGAAAGCAGGCCTGCACTCTTACGAGCTAACAGGTACGAATTTTAAAGAAGACGAAATCGATATGATGTATGGCGTTGGTGCTGAATACTTCGTGATGGGTCCTATCTCTATGGGCGCAAGCTACAGTGTTTTCAATATGAAAGAGAAAGACGTTAAGAACTTCTCTCTGAACGCGACTTTCCACTTCTTCTAAGAGCGAGAAGAGATATTTCAATTTCTAAGCCTGACTTCGGTCAGGCTTTTTTGTATCTGGTGACCTCTCGGGTTGCTATTTATTCATTTAACCCCAATACCTTATGGTAGGTAGGCGTCTTTGTTACAAGTCGCCAATTAGAAAATAAGGTACAACTATGCAATCAACGAGTGCTCCAAATCTTGAGCAGTCTAATCCGGCTCAAGAGTTACCAAAGAAAAATTTGGGGATATTGTTAGAACTGGTCAACTTTATCAAACCCTATAAGTTGAAGGTTGCTGCTGCTTTGATTGCGTTAATTGTCACTGCCTCATTAACACTGTCGGTCGGTCAAGGGGTGAGAATCTTGATTGACCAAGGTTTTGCTCAGCAATCGGTTCAAGAACTAGGTAGTGCGATTGGATTTATCCTTGTCGTTACCTTGCTGATTTCCATTGGTACGTTTTTCCGTTTCTATCTCGTTTCTTCGGTAGGGGAGCGAGTAAGTGCTGATATTCGGCTCGCGGTATTCAACCATATCATTACTCTTCATCCGAGCTATTTCGAGACCAATGGTAGTGGTGACATCATGTCGAGAATCACGACTGACACTACGTTGCTCCAGAGTATCATTGGCTCATCGTTTTCTATGGCGATGCGCAGTGCGCTGATGTGTATTGGCGCAGTAATCATGTTGTTTGCTACCAACATTAAACTAACGCTTATCGTTTTGGCTTCGGTGCCATTTATCCTTGTTCCTATTCTGTTTTACGGGCGACGAGTGCGCGCTTTGTCTCGCCAAAGCCAAGATTCGATGGCAGATGTGGGGAGCTATGCCGGTGAGGCGATAGAGCATATTAAAACAGTACAAAGTTACAGCCGCGAAGCGCAAGAAAAGCGCTTTTTCTCCAACGAGGTAGAGCGAGCGTTTGAGATAGGGCGCAAGCGCGTCTTACAACGAGCTATTCTCATCTCTGGGGTGATTGTGATTGTATTTAGCGCCATCTCAGGAATGCTATGGGTTGGTGGTAGTGACGTGATTAATGGGGTTATGTCTGCGGGCGATTTAGCGGCCTTTGTTTTCTACGCGATCATGGTTGCCTCTTCACTGGCGACAATTTCCGAAGTACTCGGCGAATTGCAACGCGCGGCTGGTGCCACTGAACGCCTAATTGAAATTCTGCAAGTAGAAAGCCACATTACCGCGCCAGAATCAATAAACCGAAGCACTGATAAACTGAAGGCGGAAGTCTCATTCAATGATGTTTCCTTTCATTATCCTTCACGACCTGACCAACCTGCGATGCAAGACCTTAACCTTGTGGCCGAAGAAGGAAAAATCCTTGCGTTAGTAGGGCCTTCAGGCGCAGGGAAAACAACCTTATTTGAACTTTTGCAGAGGTTCTATGACCCTCAGCAGGGCAGTGTTTTGTTGGGTGATATGGATGTGAGGAAGTTCGCCCCGCAAGATCTAAGAAATCAGATGGCCTTGGTGCCTCAGCAACCCGCTCTGTTTAGTCATGATGTCTTCCATAACATTCGCTACGGCAACCCAGAGGCGACGGACGAACAAGTGATCGAAGCGGCCAAAAAAGCACACGCTCACGACTTCATTATGAACTTGCCGGAAGGATACAACAGTTTCCTTGGCGAGCGCGGAGTCAGACTATCGGGTGGGCAAAAACAACGCATCGCAATTGCTAGAGCGATTTTGAAAGACCCGAATATCCTTTTGCTTGATGAAGCGACCAGTGCCCTCGACAGTGAAAGCGAATATCATGTACAGCAAGCACTTGAAGAGCTGATGCGCGGTAGAACGACGATCATCATTGCGCACCGGCTCTCTACCATTAAACATGCCGATAAAATTGCAGTTTTGGATCATGGTCGGTTAGTCGATGTTGGCGACCATCAATCACTGTTGAAGAGCTGTGAACTCTATCAGCGCTTAGTCGAGTTGCAGTTTAAACACCTAGAGAGCCATAGCTGACCAACAAGACAATTTGCGAACCTTACCGGGCTGCGCGGTCGTAAAAACTAAAAAAGCCACTCAATCGAGTGGCTTCAATATCATTTCTATCAGCGATTAAGCTTGCTGCTTTTGCAGTTCAGCTTCTTGCTCTTCTTCTTCAATTAGCGCATCAACAATGACTGCACACGCTGCATCACCTGTGATGTTCAGTGCGGTACGAATCATGTCGAAGATACGGTCAAGAGCGAACAGTAGCGGTAGACCTTCAATTGGAATACCTGCTGCTAGAAGTACGGCAACGACTAGGAAAGATGGGCCTGGAACACCAGCTTGACCAACAGCACCAAGTGTTGATGTTACGATGATTGCGATATACGCGCCCATGCCTAGGTCGATGTTGAACAGCTGAGCAAAGAAGATTGCCACTAGGCCATAGTAAATAGCGTTACCCGACATGTTAATCGTTGCGCCTAATGGCAGAACGAATGATGCAGTAGAGTTTTTAACGCCTAACTCGTGCTCAACCGTATCCATAGTTACAGGCAGAGTTGCCATTGAAGAGGCTGTAGACAGAGCAACGGCTTGTGGCTTCTTCATTGCTGTCAGGAACTTCTTAGCTGAAGTCTTAGTGAAGATATGTACCATCAGTGGGTAAGCGACGAAACCAAAGATAAGGATAGCAGCGACGTATACAACGAATAGCTTGAATACGACCATAAGAGCGGCAAAACCAAAGGTGCCAACTGCTTCTGCCATAAGACCGAATACACCGATTGGTGCGATGATCATTACCTTGTTGATCATCCAAACCATAGCATCAACGATACAGTTTACACCGTTCATGATTGGCTCACGGCGCTCTTTTGCTTGCTTAGAAATAGCAATACCAAAGAACATACAGAAAACTAGGATCTGTAGGATGTTTGCTTCGTTCAGTGATTGGAAAACGTTGGTTGGGATCATACCAGTGATGGTTGCCCAGAAAGTAGGAAGTTCACCTTTAGAAGCGTACTCAGCCGAGAACATGCCTTCGACACCGGAAACATCAATGCCAAGACCAGGTTTGAATACTTCGCCCATAAATAGCGCTAGCGCTACAGCGAGAGCTGAAGTCAAACCAAAGTAGCCTAATGTTACTAGGCCAACTTTACCAGCGGATTGGCTGTTACCTAGGCCAGCAGCACCAGAAATTAGTGCAACGGCAACTAGTGGGATAACTAGCATCTTAATTAGATTGATGAAGATCGCGCCCAGTGGAGCGAACATAGTTGCGCTGTTCCCCATCAAGGCACCAACGGCAGTACCTAGGATCATAGCTATGACAACTTGAACACCAATATTGTTTAGTAAACTCTTTTCTTTTAACACTTCCATAACCTCTGTGCTAATAAAATTTAAAATCCAAGAATTACCCACCATATTATTTATTAACAATGGATAATAATATCGTCTTGCTTTGTACACTTTAATTTTACAATTAGCAATATGCGTTATAGCTGGTTCGGATGATTAGTAATCGATTTATTGATTGGTGCTAAGTTTTTGTACAAAAGAAAACGTTTGCTATAAATCAAGGTTATCTATTTTTAAGAGCTATTTGTTGAAAGAGGGGCAGTCGAAGGGGCTTGAATACGCGGATGGATGTTAAAAAAAAGATCAGCTTCTTACACTCAATAAGAAGCTGATCTCATAGATGTTTAGATGGCTAACACGTTACTTCTGTGTTGCAGCCTTCATTGAAGAAACAAAGTTTGCGAGCTGATTTAACATCTCTGCTGGGTTTTCAGTATTGTTTTCAATGATTTTAACTACGGCTGAGCCAGAAATTGCTCCCGCAGCGCCTGCTTCGAGCGCCTGCTTAACTTGCTCTGGCTCAGAAATACCGAAACCTAGCAGTGCCGGAGGTGCATCAAACTGATTCAGTTTGCTTAGCATATCGCCGACAGGCATATTCGCTTTGGTCTCAGCGCCGGTTACACCTGCACGCGACAGTAGGTAAGTATAACCGCCACCAAGCTGAGAAACTTGCTGAAGTGTTTCGTCACTTGCTGTTGGCGGTGCGATGAAGATTGGGTGAATACCGTGCTTTTCCGCTGCCGCGACGAACTCAGCGCTTTCGTTAGTTGGAACGTCAGCAATCAAAACGGAGTCAATCCCGGCTTGAGCGCAGCGCTGGTAGAAGTTTTCGATACCGCGAGAGTAAACCAAGTTAGCATACATCAGTAAGCCGATTGGCAGCTCTGGGTACTTGGCACGAATTTTACCGATTTGTTCGAAACAGATATCAGGTGTCGCGCCAGAATCTAGAGCGCGAATATTAGCACCTTGAATAGTTGGGCCATCTGCTAAAGGATCAGAAAACGGAATACCTAATTCAAGCGCATCTGCACCTGATTCAACGAGTGTTTCCATGATCTTGTAAGACTGCTCTGCGTTTGGATCGCAAACCGTTACAAAGGGTACAAATGCGCCTTGGTTTTTCTCGTTTAGGCGCTCAAACATCTTCGCATAACGACTCATTAGATCACTCCTTTTTCTTCTAGGATGGCGTGTACGGTGAAGATGTCTTTGTCACCACGACCGGATAGGTTAACAACCAATAACTGTTCTTTCTCTGGGTTCTCGCGAGCCATGCGCAGTGCGTGCGCTAATGCGTGAGAAGACTCAAGCGCGGGAATAATACCTTCGCTACGCGCAAGCTCTTGGAAAGCGTCTAAAGCTTCGTCGTCGGTGACATTGTCATACTCTGCACGGCCAATGGCATTAAGGTGTGCGTGCTGTGGACCAACAGAAGGGAAGTCTAGTCCAGCAGAAACTGAGTAAGATTCTTCAACCTGACCATTTGGATCTTGCATCAATGGTGCTTTCATACCAAAGAAGATACCCGTTTTACCATGTTTAAGAGGAGCACCATGTTGGTCGGTATCAATACCTTTACCTGCTGGCTCAACACCAATTAAGCGAACGCTTTCTTCTTCGATAAAATCTGCAAACATACCAATGGCATTTGAACCGCCGCCAACACAGGCGATAACTGCATCAGGAAGACGACCTTCGCGAGCAAGGATTTGGTTCTTCGTCTCTTCACCGATCATACGTTGGAAGTCACGAACGATAGTTGGGAACGGGTGAGGGCCTGCTGCTGTACCTAATAGGTAGTGCGCATCCTCATATGTTGCAGACCAATCACGTAGCGCTTCGTTACAAGCATCTTTGAGCGTCGCAGAACCTGAATGAACAGGAATGACTTCAGCACCCATCAGTTTCATGCGGAATACGTTCGGGCTTTGACGTTCAACGTCTTTAGCACCCATGTAGACACGACACTTAAGACCGAGCAAAGCACAAGCGAGTGCCGTTGCCACACCGTGTTGGCCTGCACCGGTTTCAGCGATGATTTCATTCTTACCCATGCGTTTAGCCAGCAGCGCTTGACCCAATACTTGATTGGTTTTGTGCGCGCCGCCGTGAAGCAGGTCTTCACGTTTAAGGTAAAGTTTGGTCTTTGTGCCTTTGGTCAGGTTGCGAGTCAGTGTAAGCGCCGTTGGGCGACCTGCATACTCTTGTAGCAGTGACATAAATTCGCTACGAAACTCTGGGTCTTCTTGAGCATCAATAAACGCTTGTTCCAACTGCTCAAGGGCAGGGACCAAAATCTGTGGTACGTACTGACCACCGTATTCGCCGAAGTAGGCATCTAGCTTTGCCATGTTAAAATTCCTTTCACTTTGAGCGCATATACAACGCGCTATACAAATTCTTAATAATTTCTGATTGCTGCAAAAGCTTGTTCTAGCTTTTCGCTATCTTTCTTACCCGGGGAGTGTTCGACACCCGAGTTGAGGTCTAATCCTAAACAGCCTTGAGCCGCGGCCTTTTGCGCGTTAAACGGTGTAATGCCGCCGGCCAACATAACCTTCGAAGGGTCGCCGATTAATGACCAATCAAATACTAAGCCTGTACCACCGACTTGAGAGCCGACTTTAGTATCGAGCAAGTGACGGTCAACGTTATTCTCGATAAGTTCAGGGACACTCTCGCTTACGCCATACGCTTTCCAGATTTCGACTTCAGAAGGCAATGAGGCTTTTAATGTGTCGACAAACACTTGATCTTCCTTGCCATGCAGTTGAACGGCAGAAAGGCCCAGCTCGTTAACAGTTGCGATGATTTGCTCATGCTGGTGGTTTTGGAACACACCCACATACTTAAGCGGCGCGCCACTCATTGTTAGTCGTGCTGATTCCAACGACACAAAGCGTTTAGATTGCTCGACAAAAATCAAACCACCAAAAATAGCGCCTGATTGGTAAGCTTTCGCGGCATCATCTGGGTGAGTCAAACCACATACTTTATTTTCGCCTAAAGTCACTTTACGAACAGCGAGCTCAAGGTTTTCTTCTGCCATTAAAGAGCTTCCGATGAGGAAGCCGTCAGCGAAATCGGCAAGATCTCTCACTTGTTGATGAGTGTAGATTCCAGACTCAGAGATCACGGTTGCATCAGGTGCAAGCTGACGAATGGTTGGGGCCAATTTTTTGGTTCGATTTAAGTCGGTCGAGAGGTCACGTAAGTTACGGTTGTTGATACCGATGACTTTCGCTTCTAATTCTACAGCGCGGTGAAGCTCTTGCTCATTACTGACTTCAGTCAGTACGCCCATATCGAGTGAATGAGCCACATCAGCCAGTTCTCGATATTCTTCATCATTGAGTACTGAAAGCATCAGCAGAATCGCATCGGCGCTATAGTGGCGTGCCAAATAAACCTGATAGGTATCAACCATAAAGTCTTTACATAGAATAGGCTGTTTCGCTTGCTTTCTTACCTGAGGTAGGAAGTCAAAGCTGCCTTGAAAGTACTTCTCGTCAGTTAATACCGAAATGGCGTTTGCATGGTCGTTGTAAACCGATGCTATGTAATCAAGATCAAAGTCATCGCGAATTAAACCTTTGGAAGGAGAGGCCTTTTTACACTCGGTGATGAAAACAGTGTTGTCTTGTTTTAGCGCTGTATAGAAGCTGCGGTCTGATGGCGTTAAATCACTTTTGAATGTCTCAAGTGCCTGTGACTCTTTACGCTCAGCAACCCATTGGTACTTGTCGCGAACAATCTTAGCTAAGACTTCTGCCATCTCGGCTTCTTTAACAGAAACGTGTTCGGATAATTTTTCTTTTACCTGAGTCATTTTCATAACCTTATTGTTCGAGGTGTTAAGCGTGAGCCGCTAATTTCTGTACTAGCCCATAAGCCTTGCCAGAGTTCATCGCTTCAAGAGCTTGCGCTGCGTTTGCTTTAAGGTCTTCGTGACCAAATAGACGCATGAGTAGTGCCACATTGACGGCTACAGCACCTGCTTGAGCTTCTGTGCCTTTACCCGTCAAGATATTAGTCGTGATAGCCTTGTTCTCTTCAGGTGTGCCGCCCTTAATTGCTTCGAGTGGGTGTTGGCTTAGGCCAAAGTCCGCTGGCGAAACTGTGTATTCATGAATAGCTCCATCTTTGATTTCTGCTACTGTAGTCTCACCGTGAATCGCGACTTCATCTAAGCCACTACCGTGGACAACCGCTGCTCGCTTCATACCCATCTTAAGCATGGTTTCTGCGATAGGGCGAACCAACTCTTTACTGTATACGCCCATAAGCTCGATGTTTGGACGGGCAGGGTTAATCAGTGGACCAAGGATATTGAAGATCGTACGCGTTTTCATCGTTTGACGCACAGGCATCGCGTGACGTACACCACTGTGATATTGCGGCGCAAACAAGAATGCGACACCGATTTCGTCGACCGCATTGCGCGTGTCTTCAGCACTCATCGCTAGGTTAATACCAAATTTATCGAGCAGGTCTGAAGAACCAGACTTACTTGAAACGCTTCGGTTACCATGCTTCGCGACTTTTAAACCACATGCGGCTGCGACAAATGCAGATGTGGTCGAAATATTGATGGTGTCATGACCGTCTCCGCCTGTTCCTACAATATCAGCAAAGTCGTAATCTGGTCGTGGGAATGGGTTCGCATTGGCTAACAAGGCTTTTGCTGCTCCAGCAATCTCGTCTGGGGTCTCGCCTTTAATTTTTAGCGCAGTTAGGGCTGACGCCATTAGAATTTGGTCTAACTCACCGCGGATAATAACGTCAAAAAGCTGTTGGCTTTCTTGCTCGCTCAGTGACTCTTGCTCGTAAAGTTTGTTGATAATCTGTTCCATGACCTTATTCCTTATTTGTCGTTCTTCTTTAGAGCCCATTCAATGGCATTAGCTAGCAGCGTCGCACCGTAGGTAGTCATAATTGATTCTGGGTGGAATTGGAAACCACACACCTTATCTTGCTCTTGTACTACAGACATCACTAAATCATCAACCTCAGCCGTGATGGTTAAAGACGATGGTACTTCGGTTGCGACTAACGAATGATAGCGAGCAATCGCAAGAGGAGAAGGTAGCCCAACATAAGTGTCGTGGTTTTGGTGTTCCATCATCGATACTTTACCGTGAATGATTTCACCCGCGCCAGCCACGGTGCCGCCATAGGCTTCGACGATTGCTTGGTGACCTAAACAAATACCAATCATAGGTACTTTGCCTTTAAGACGTTGGATAATCTCTGGCATTGAGCCCGCTTCTGACGGAGCCCCTGGACCTGGAGAAAAGAGCACCACTGGGTTATCTAATTTAGCAACTGTAGATTCAATGACCTCTGCCGCGATGTTGTTACGGTAAATAGTCACGTCGTGACCTAATGAGCGGAATTGATCGACTAGGTTATAGGTAAACGAATCAAAGTTGTCGATAAAAACGATATTTGCCATCTCGATGCTACTCCTTATGTGCTGATTGAATAGCAGAGATTACTGCTTGAGCTTTACCGCGGGTTTCGTCAGCCTCAGCTTGTGGATTTGAATCGAAAACAACCCCAGCGCCGGCTTGAACTTGCGCGATGCCATTTTCTACGTAAGCAGAGCGAATCACGATACACGTATCTAATGTTCCTTCTCCAGTAAGATAGCCCACTGCGCCGCCATAGCTGCCGCGGCGGGCTCCCTCGACATCTCGAATCAATTGCATTGCGCGGATTTTCGGCGCACCAGTTAGCGTGCCCATGTTCATACAAGCTTGATAAGCGTGTAGGGCATCTAAGTCATCACGCAATTGACCTACAACACGTGAGACTAGGTGCATCACATGGCTGTAACGGTCGACTTTAAGCAAGTCAGCAACGTGGCGAGTGCCTGCTTGAGAGATACGAGCCACATCATTGCGTGCTAAATCGACTAGCATCATGTGCTCAGCATTCTCTTTTTTATCAGTGCGCAGCTCTAGTTCAATACGGCTATCTAGATCAAAGTCAATCTCGCCATTTGGTCGTTTACCACGGCGGCGCGTGCCTGCTATAGGGTAGATCTCAACTTGGTTTGATTGAGTTTCGTACTTAAGCGCACTTTCCGGCGAAGCGCCGAACAGAGTGAAAAGCTCATCTTGCATGTAGAACATGTAAGGGCTTGGGTTACTCTGTTTTAACTCTTTATATGCAGCGAGTGGAGAAGGGCAAGGCAAGGTAAAGCGACGTGATGGCACTACTTGGAAAACATCGCCTTTAACCACAAACTCTTTTAAGTCGCGAACAATCTGACAGAAGTCATTGTCAGAAATGCTTGGCTCTGCGTGGGTATCAGCAACTGGTATTGCTTTTGGTAGCGTTTTTAAATTGGCACAGGCAGCACTGATCTCTTCGATACGAGCTGTTAATTCAGGCTTGCAAGCGTCGGTGGCGAACAGGGCAGCTTGAAGCTCGCAAGACTGCTTTTGATGATCGACAACCAGTAAGGTCTCCGCAACATAAAAAACGTAGTCAGGACATTGGTTTGATTGATCTGCATCACCCAAAGGCTCAAAATTAGCCACTAGATCATAGGCAAATAAACCACCGATAAAGATCGCGTGCTTGTGCAGCTCTGCGATATCGAAGCTGTGCTGAATCAAGCGCAGTGCATCAAAAGAAGAGGCTTCACGTAGTCGGGAGTCTTCATCTAAGGTGTTGCACGGTTCACTGTATTCCAGTACCAGTACGCTGCCGTTAAATGTATGTTGAATACTCGGATTAATGTTGTGCGTAAGGTGAGAAAGCAGGTTTTTACCATTGTCGGTTAACGCGGTCATTGTAACCGTATGTCCGTAACAAACGATGCGCACCGCTGAGTCAACAATAAGAAGGCTTTGTAGGTCCTGCTTTGAGTCGATTTCAGCAGATTCCAATAGCAGGCTGTCGGTTTTGTTCTCACATAGCGTGTGGAACAGCTGCGTAGGATCTTGGGCATAAGGTGCCGTGCTTCGAATTAACTCGATGTTACCTAGCTTCTTGATTTCAATGGCCTTGTTCACAAGACCTCCTTTTCTCTAAAATTTCTACTTCCTGCCGTACATAGTCGCATAAAGCAAACGGTCACCCAATCAGGTTTTGGTTAAATTTGACGATTGTTTAAGCACTTAGATGTGAGACAGATTACAAAACAAAAAAGCCCGCTTTAGTAGCGGGCTTTCGAAACTTGAATTCTATGAATTAGAAGTACACGTTAGCCCACCAAGAACTTGTCCAAGTGCGCCACCAAGCAAGATCAGCTGAACTATTATTCATAGTGCCAGCAGCAACTTTTGCTTTATGGTTTTGGTTAATGTCTTGTAACATAGTGAGCCTTAAGTCAGGTACTTCGTATTTGTGTACTAGTTAACTGGTGCAGAGGTAAAAAGTCAACTAAAAAAACAAAATTATGAGAATTGATTTACACAGTCATACGACCGCCTCAGATGGAAGACTGCCTCCACATGAATTAATAGATAGAGCCCTTGGCTTTCAGCTTGATGTATTAGCGATCACCGATCATGATACTGTCGACGCATTATCGACCGCGCATCAATATGTCCAAGACAATAATCTGCCTTTGAAGATCATCAACGGAATTGAAATTTCTACCGTTTGGCAGAATAAAGATATTCACATTGTAGGTTTGAATATCGACCCAGAGTCTCAAGCACTCAATGAACTGATCGTAAAACAGAAAAACCATCGAGTAGCACGCGCTGAAATGATTGCTCATCGCCTTGAAAAAGCAACTCAAGAAGGTGTGCTCGAAGATGTAAAAGTAATTGCTGGTGACGCGCCAATCACCCGAGCGCATTTCGCTAAATGGCTGGTCGATAACGGCTATGCGAAAACGATGCAGCAAGTGTTTAAGAAATACCTAACGCGCAATAATCCGGGTTATGTGCCGCCAAACTGGTACACAATGAAAGAAGCGATTGAAGCAATTCATGCCGCTGGTGGGCAGGCTGTACTGGCTCACCCAGGGCGCTATGATCTAACCGCTAAATGGATAAAACGGCTAATCAGTGCGTTTGTTGAAGCAGGAGGAGATGCGATGGAAGTTGCTCAACCTCAACAAGGGCAACAAGAAAGACGCAACTTGGCGGATTATGCTATACAATACAATCTATTAGCCTCTCAAGGCAGCGACTTTCATTATCCTTCACCTTGGATGGAGTTAGGACGAAATTTATGGCTTCCATCGGGCGTTGAACCTGTATGGAAAGATTGGGGTATTGAGCCTTCAAAGTCAGAACCAATCAATACCAATTAACTATAGAGTCGTGAGACTCGATAATGAGGAATTACAATGAGCCAGTTTTTTTACGTACACCCAGAAAACCCTCAGGCTCGCTTGATCAATCAAGCTGTAGCAATCATTCGTAATGGTGGGGTAGTGATTTACCCTACGGATTCGGGCTACGCATTGGGTTGTCAGCTTGAAAATAAACAGGCACTGGAGCGTATCTGTCAGATTCGTCGTTTAGATGATAAGCACAACTTTACTTTGTTGTGTCGAGATTTATCTGAGCTCTCTCTTTATGCTCGTGTGGATAATACGGCATTTCGTCTGCTGAAGAACAATACGCCTGGCCCATACACCTTTATTTTTAAAGGGACTAAGGAAGTGCCGCGTCGCTTAATGAACGCCAAGCGTAAGACGATTGGTATTCGCGTGCCAGACAACCAAATTGCTCTCGACTTACTCGAAGCGCTTGGCGAGCCGCTGATGTCAACATCGCTTATCTTACCGGGTAACGATATGACCGAATCTGACCCTGAGGACATTCGTGACAAACTAGAGCATGCGGTTGATTGTATTCTTAATGGTGGTTATCTAGGCGAGCAACCAACGACAGTGGTTGATTTCAGTAATGATGAACCAATCATTGCCCGTGTTGGTTCAGGTGATCCTGCTCCATTCGAATAGTCAAAAGTGCGTGATTTTCACCACACTTTTTGCGATAATGTGCGACCGCGATTTTGGGTCGCACTTGTTTATTCGACGTCTGAGAAGACGACACATAGGTAGATAAATGAACGAAAAACTACAGAAAGTATTGGCTCGAGCTGGTCATGGCTCTCGACGCGAACTAGAAGCTTTGATTAAAGCGGGTCGTGTGAGCGTGAACGGTATCGTTGCTAAACTTGGCGAACGACTAGAAGACGAAAATGCAGTTGTGCGTATCGACGGACACACTGTTTCTGCTAAAGCGCAGGAAGAAGTGATTTGTCGCGTATTAGCGTACTACAAGCCTGAAGGTGAACTGTGTACTCGTCATGATCCAGAAGGTCGTCGTACTGTTTTTGATCGTCTGCCAAAAATCCGCGGTTCTCGTTGGATTTCAGTTGGCCGTCTTGATGCGAACACTTCGGGCCTACTGCTATTTACCACTGACGGTGAATTAGCTAACCGTTTGATGCACCCAAGCCGTCAAGTAGAACGTGAATACCTAGTACGTGTATTTGGTGAAGTGACGGAACAGAAGGTGAAGAACCTAGTTCGTGGCGTTGAACTTGAAGACGGTATGGCTCGCTTCGAAGACGTTGTCTACGCGGGTGGTGATGGTATGAACCACACTTTCTACGTTGCGATTAACGAAGGCCGTAACCGTGAGGTTCGTCGCTTGTGGGAATCTCAAGATACCACGGTTAGTCGCTTGAAACGTGTACGTTACGGTGACATTTACCTAGACAAGAAACTGCCTCGCGGTGGATGGATGGAACTCGACCTTAAAGAGGTTAACTACTTGCGTGAGCTAGTAGAGCTTCGTCCAGAGAAAGAGACATTGCTTGATGAAAATAAAGCAAACTCATCTCGCAAACGCGAACGTTCACGTAGCCAAAAGATTCGCCGTGCAGTTAAACGTCACGAAGAACGCGTAAACAGTGGTGGTGGTCGTAGCAACAACCCATCACGCCGTAAGCCAAAGAAAGGCGCAGGCCAGCCGAATGCGCGCAATAAGCAGCGTTAAGCAAAAGCATAGTGATTTAAAAAGCAGCCAGTTGGCTGCTTTTTTTGTTTTGAGCTGCTCTTAACTCCAACGACCCTTTCGCTCAGATTTACGCTGAGCACACACATCAAGAATGTTCTGTTTTTGCTCATTGGTTGACTGTGACCATCTTAAGATTTCATCCAACGAACGATAGCAACCCAAGCAAATGTCATCCTTATCTAAGCAGCAGTGACGGATGCAGGGGTTAGGAATAGAGTAATTTGAAGGTTGCGCACGTTGAGCTGCCATAAGTCATTCCAAAAACACCTTTTATATAATACCAACCAGAATAAATATCTGGTCATTCTTGCTGGCTAAAATCGCTGATAGCTGCGTTATAGATTTTGTAGGTAGGTCAACTAGCTAGCTGCAATCTATGCCTTGCTCTAAGCGATTTTTCCTGCGCAATTATCTGATCAGCTATTCATCCCGATTGGTATAAGTATACAAAAAGCCCCAGCTTACGGTATTTGTAGGCCGGGGCTAATTTAAGATATTTATATATTAAAGTGTTTGATTGAGCGCGAAGTAGCGACCTTGCTGCTCTATCAATTGTTGATGAGTGCCATGCTCAACAATCTCACCTTGCTCGATTAAACAAATCGAATCCATCTTATCTAAGTCAACCAAACGGTGGGTAATAAACACCACTGTTTTACCGACGAAATGCTGCTCGAACAATTGCACGATTTGCTGCTCTGTCTGCTTATCTAAACCTTCAGTAGGTTCATCAAGTAACAGAATTGGCGCATTGTGTAGTAGGGCGCGTGCGATGCCAATTCGGCGCTTTTCACCACCAGACAGCTGTCGACCACCGTCGCCAAGCCATGTGTCTAAGCCTGTTTCGTCGAGAAGTTTAGCCAACCCGACTTTAGACAGCACCTGAGCAAGCTCATCGTCTTCTGCTTGCGGTTTCGCCATGACTAGGTTGTCACGCAGTGAACCATTAAGAATATCGACACGTTGACTCACAACGCTAATGGCTTGGCGAAGCTGACTTTCGCTCCATTCTTGGATTGGCTTGCCCGCAATCTCGATGGAGCCTTGTTGAACATCCCAATAGCGGTTGAGCAACTGTAGCAGGGTCGATTTGCCAGAGCCAGTTTGACCGACAATCGCAATTCTATGTTGAGCTGGAATCGCTAACTCGATGTTTTTAATGACATCGTTGTTCGCATCAGGGTAGTGGAAAGAGACCCCTTTATACTCGATTGAGAACTGCTGCTCATGTTCTGTCTCTTTCTCTGGGAAACAGACATCTGGCTCAGATTGAGTAATGTCGTTGAGCCTGCGAGCTGAAGTCAGTGTCTGGCCTAGGTGTTGGAATGCACCAGCAATTGGCATTAACAGCTCAACACTCGCCATTGTAGCAAACGCAACCAGAGCGATCATAGGATCTGGCGTGTTACCACCGACACCGTCCGCTGCCAGCCATAGCATGAGCACAATCGTCCAGCCGTTAGCCAATAGCAGTAAGGCTTGTGCCAATCCAGAAAAGTGAGCATTAAAGAACTGATTCTTTAGTAGCTTTTGCTGTGTATCTAGGATTGCATTGCGGTAGCGTTCTTCTGCACCAAATAGTGTGAGTTCGCTGTAGCCCTGTAACCAATCTAGGGTAGCGATACGCAAATCGGCTTTGTTTTGAGTGAGCTCACCACCGTTGCGCTTACCCAGTTTATAAAACAGTAAAGGCCACGTCAGCAGTATTGCGAACAGAATAGCGCCTAATGTTAAGCCTAGCTCTGCATCGAACCAGCTAATAAGACCAGTAAGACCTAAGATACCTAACGTACCGACAACCATTGGGCTGACCAGTCTTAGGTAGACATGGTCCATAGCATCAATGTCGGCTACGAGGCGGTTGAGTAAATCGGCGTCACGAAGGTTAGATACGCGACCGGGAATCAGCGGTGCTAGCTTAGAAAAGAAAAAGATTCGTAGATCAGTAAGCAGCTTGAAAGTGGCGTTATGGCTAACCACACGCTCACCCCAACGTCCGGCAGTTCGGCCCATGGCAAATCCACGCACAAACGCGCCTGGCAGCATGTAGTTAAAGGTTTCTCTTGCGATGGTGAGACCTGCAACCGCTGCTGCTGATAAGAACCAACCTGATAAGGTCAAAAGACCAATGGAAGCAGCTAAGGTTAGAAACGCCAATAGCATACCGAGTGAAAGACCAAACCAGTGCTTCTTATACAGTTTTAGGTAGGGAAGTAATTCACGCATCTAGGTTCCCCTTATTGGTTTGGTTAAGTGCTTGGTTAGCTGAGAGCATTTCTTGGAACAGTCCTTCACAGTTAGCGAGATGTTCAAATTGCCCAGACTGAACAATTTGACCGTCTTTCATGACGAGGATCTGTTCGACATTTTTAAGTGGTGTTAGCTGGTGGGTAACCATCAAGGCGGTTTTACCTGTGATCTGGTTTTCTAAACCTTGCATCACAAGACGCTCACTTCGTGCATCCAAGCTTGCCGTTGGTTCATCAAGCAACCAGAAGTGGCCGTTTTGTACCATAGCTCGCGCTAAAGCGAGGCGCTGCGCTTGTCCTACCGATAAACCACCAGAGCGGTCGGAAACAGCGTAATCAAGACCATGTTGATTAACGAATTCTGCTGAGAACGACTCTTCTAACGCCTGATTGATGACTTGGTCACTGACGTTGGTTTTACCCAGAGTGATGTTGTCACGTATTGAGCCGTGAAGTAGCAGTGGGTTTTGACCAACCCAACTGATTTTCTCGCGCCAACTTTCAAGATCGAGCGCAGTACGTTCAATGTTGTTAATCGTCAGCGACCCTTTGTAAGGTAAGAAACCCAAAATTGCGTTAATCAGGGTCGTTTTACCTGCGCCGCTTGGGCCAACTAAGGCTGTGGTTTGCGCAGAAGAAAGCTCAAAGCTTACAGGCCCTAATAGTTTCTGCCCTTCTGGAGAGTATACTTCGAGATCTTTTGCTGTGATGGATATGGAGTCTGTGTCGCCCAGCTTGGTCGATCCTGAGCGAACGGTTTCTACGTCAGTCTCGATAAACTCAACAATGCTTTCAGCAGCGCCAACCGCTTGCTGTTTAGCATGGTAGAAAGTGCCTAAGTCTCGTAGTGGCTGATAAAATTCTGGAGCTAAGACCAGAATAAATAATCCTGCAAACAGAGTGACACCCGCACCGTAATCACCGAAGTTAAGTTCTCCGATGAAAGCAAAACCAAAGTAAACCGCTGTTAATGCAATGGAGATAGAAGTAAAGAACTCAAGTACCGCAGAGGAGAGAAACGCTATTTTGAGTACATCCATAGTGCGCACTCTAAACACTTCCGATGCGCCGCGCATCACTTCCGTCTCTGCTGCGGTTCGGTCAAACAGTCTGATGGTTGTCATTGACTGTAGGCGGTCATAGAAGTGACCGGATAAACGTTGCAAGGCTTTAAAGTTCTTTCGGTTAGCGTCAGCGGCTTTCATCCCCACTAATGCCATAAACATTGGAACCAATGGCGCGGTAATTAAGAAGATCAAACCAGCTGCCCAGTTGACCGGGAAAACAACGATCAAGATGACAAATGGCACTAAGACAGAAAGCGACATTTGCGGTAAGTAACGAGCAAAGAAGTCGTGCATATCTTCTACTTGTTCTAGCAACAAGGTAGCCCAAGCACCTGCGGGTTTTCCCTTGATGTATGCAGGACCAAGTTCACGCAGTTTATCGAGAATAAGTTGGCGAATATAAACTCGAATCTGTTCACCACAACGATAACCAGCGATTTCGCGACCCCATGAACAAAGAGCACGAGCACCGATAACGGCAACTAAACCAAAGAAGTAAGGGACTAATTCATATTTATCGACATGTTCGATAATGAGTTGGTGCAATATTGTTGCAAGCAGAGCGGCCTGAACTAAAAGGAATATGCTTGAAAGAACACCTAGACCGACAGCAATCATAAGCCAGCGCTTGGCGAGCTTACTTTGCTGCTTGAGCCATTGATTCAAGCTGCGTTGTTTCTTTTTATCCATCGTGAAGGCTTAATGAGAATTATTATAAAGTTTTAGAACTGGGCATTATACAAAAGAAAGCCCCGCGGGAATACCGCAGGGCTTTAAGGTTTTGAGCTAAAAATGAAAAATATTATTTACTATCAGCAAGTGCATCGAGGTAACGTTCGGCATCGAGAGCTGCCATACAGCCACTACCGGCAGAAGTAATCGCTTGACGGTAGTTGTGATCCATAACATCACCTGCGGCAAAAACACCCGGTACACTCGTTTGTGTTGCATTACCTTCTAGGCCGGATTGAACGATGATGTAACCATCTTTCATCTCTAGCTGACCTTCAAAGATCGAGGTGTTTGGTTGGTGACCAATGGCGATAAAGGCACCCATTACATCAATCTGTTCGATATTGTCTGACTGAGTATCTTTGATTCGCACGCCAGTCACACCCATGTCGTCACCAACGACTTCTTCCAAAGTACGGTCAGTATGAAGAATGATGTTGCCATTTTCTACTTTATCCATCAGGCGCTTAACTAGAATTTTTTCAGCGCGGAAGCTATCACGACGGTGAATTAAGTGAACTTCAGAAGCAATGTTCGATAGGTAAAGCGCTTCTTCAACTGCGGTATTACCACCACCAACAACGGCAACTTTTTGGTTACGGTAAAAGAAACCATCACAAGTAGCACAAGCCGAAACGCCGCGACCTTTGAATGCTTCTTCAGACTCTAGACCTAAGTACTTAGCTGAGGCGCCGGTTGAAATGATAAGCGCATCACAGGTGTAATCACCGCTATCACCCTTTAGACGGAAAGGGCGCTGGCTGAAATCAACTTCATTGATGTGATCAAAAAGAATTTCAGTTTCAAAGCGCTCAGCATGCTCTTTCATTCGATCCATTAGACCAGGACCAGTCAAACCTTCAGGATCGCCAGGCCAGTTTTCCACTTCAGTGGTTGTCGTTAACTGACCGCCTTGCTGCATACCTGTCACCAGAACAGGGTTCAAGTTTGCACGGGCAGCATAAACTGCGGCGGTGTAGCCAGCAGGACCAGATCCAAGGATTAAAAGATTGCTATGTTTTACGTCGCTCATTTGTGCTCCATTAGCGGTGACGCTTATTTATTTGACTCGATTGTATGGAATATATGGGGCCATTTAAAGGGTTAGCAAGGGAAGAGAATGTAATAATTGGTTATAGATTAGAACGCAAACGTTATCAGTTAACTTGGTATTAAGGTTTATAACTCATTGATGTTGATAAGAAAATTAATTATCTCTAGTGAAGTCATCTAGTTTTTGAACTTGCATCTTTTTAATTCTGGACTTAATCACTGTATATTAAATTAAATGTGGTCATATATTCTAAAATATAAAAATTGATGGATTGAAATGCTAAATAAAGTTGATCTGGCAATACAAGTGCGCAAATAATAAATGTGAATAAGATGTTAATCACATTATAGGTATGTACATTCATTAAGGAGATGATGATGTTACATCAGCGCGAAACTACCCTACAACTGACCAAGTTAAGTGATGCTGCGATTTCACAACTGGCCCCTTCGTTTACTCAACTGCCTCATACCGAGCATGCTGATGGCCAGTATCGTTTAAGACGTTATTCCGTAGTGACATTGCAAGATGGCAACGTGGTCGATTTAAATAAGAGTGAGTTCGTTCAAAGTGATGATATTAATCGCTTTCAGGGTAACGTGGTTCGCCAGTTTGAACCGATTGAAAAGCCGATCATGAATAGTGACGGTATGCGCGAAATGTGTCAGCTATTTGCGCAATCTAATCATCTCACTGATGGTCATGAAATTGAGATTCACCAAATTCGTATCTCGGCTGTTTACGACGAGACTCAGGTTGCTCCAGAAGGTGTTCACCAAGATGGATTTGAACATCTCGCAGTAGTAGGCATGGGGCGTCACAACATTGAGGGTGGCGATATCATGGTTTACAGCAGCTTCAATGAAGCTCCATTCTTCCGTAAAGCTTTGCATAGTGGTGAAGTCGCCATGCTAGCTGACGACAAACTTTGGCATAATGCGACACCAATTCGCTCGGTTATTGAGGGTGAAGTGGGGCATATGGATGTATTTGTGTTAACCGCAAAGGACAGCGTGAATGAGCTTCACTCCTAATTTAGCAAGAGCGCAGTTCAGCGCTCTTGGTCAAACACATAATGATTTGCCAGTTATCTTTTTAGATGGCCCTGGCGGTTCTCAAGTACCAAAGTCTGTGCTTGAAGCGATGCAGGCTTATCTGGGTTTCTTTAACTCTAACTTGGGTGGTCATTACTTTTCGAGTCAGCAAACGACTGATTTAATGAAGCAAGCACGTGAACATGCTCAAGCCTTGGTCAATGCAGAATCAAGCAGCAACATAGTGTTTGGCGCAAATATGACGTCATTAACCTTTCAGTTGAGCAGAGCTATCAGCCGAGATTGGCAAGCCGGCGATGAAGTGATTGTTACTGCTCTTGACCATTACTCGAATGTCTCAAGCTGGCAACAAGCCGCAGAAGATAAAAGTGCGGTTGTTCATCAAGCTCGCGTCGACGAAAGTGACTGTGGTCTTGATATTGAACACTTACTTTCGCTGATTAATGATAAGACAGTACTTGTTGCTTTGACCTATGCGTCGAATACAACTGGTTCAATTGTTGACGTTCAACGCGTTGTCGAAGCCGCGCATCGAGTGGGTGCTAAGGTTTATGTAGACGCTGTTCACTATGCACCGCATCATTTGGTTGACGTGCAAAAGCTTGGCTGTGATTTCTTAGCGTGCTCTGCTTACAAGTTCTTTGGTCCACATGTCGGTATTGCCTACGTAGCGCCGAAATGGCTACAGAGTTTGAAACCTTACAAAGTTGAACCCGCAAAAGATGAAGGTCCGGGGCGCTTCGAAACGGGTACACAAAGCTTTGAAGGTTTAGCTGGCGTAATTGCTGCTGTGAAATATCTGTCGCAGTGGGGTAAAAGCAACGCTTCGCTTAGGGAAAGATTAGTCGACTCATTTAAGCAGTTTAATCAGCATGAGTCAGCGATTAGTGAACGTTTTCTTAGCCGGTTATCTGAACTCGAAGGCGTGCATCTGTTTGGTAAGTTGGAAGCTAACAGCGAGCTAAGAACGCCAACCTTCGCCTTAACTTTTGATAACTATTCACCTGAGTTTATTGCTAAGAAGCTCGGAGAAAGAAATATCTGTGTTTGGAATGGACATTTCTACGCACTTGGGCTGGTTCGCCAGCTTGATTTAGAAGCGAGTGGTGGTGTAGTGCGAATTGGCTTTATGCATTACAACACATTAGAAGAAGTGGATATTCTGTTCGATGAGCTCAAGATAATTATCGGGCAATAGATAATATAATGTCTCGTCCTAAAATACGTTGACAGTTTTCTTAAGCCAACAGCATTAGCTGTTGGCTTTTTTCATGTACCTCATTTGGTGTCTTCATTCCCAGGCTGAGGTGTGGCCTTATACCGTTGTAGATAGCTACGGATTCACTAATTAGTTTCTCTAACTCAGTTATATTTTGGCAAGTTTCCAGTAAGAACTCTTGTTTAAGTATGCCATTTATCCTCTCCGCTAATGCGTTTTGGTAACAGTCGTATCCATCCGTCATTGAAGCCACCATGTTGTCGGTCTTTAGGCGCTCTTGATAAAGACCTGAGCAGTACTGAAGCCCACGATCAGAATGATGGATGCATGGACTGTGGTATTGGCGTGTACTTATCGCCATGTCTAGCGCCTTTACTACGTCCGTCGTTTTCATCTCGTTGCTAAGCTCGTATCCCATTATTTTTCTACTAAAGGCATCTGTGACTAACGACAGATAGTGGGTTCCCTCACGAGACTGAACATAAGTAATGTCACTGACCAGTACCTGCTCAGGCCGACAAGGGACAAAGTCCTTCAGTCGATTAGGATGCTTCTTCATCCAATGTTTACTGTTGGTTGTCTTTGTATAGCTACGCTTAGGCTGAACGAGTAACAACTCTTCTCTTAGGTAGTCGAAGAATGCGTCTCGACCAAGCTTAATACCTTGAGCCATGAACTTCGGCTTAAGTAAAAAGTACAGTTTCCTTGTTCCTAAACGAGGCATGTAGCGCCTAAGTTCAAGCACCATTTGTCGAACAGGCTCAAGCTCAACCTGACGTGCAGTCTCCCGTTTTTCACGTTGATAAACACTTTGCCTAGAGAATCCCAACAGTCGACATAGCCGACTTAAACTTACGCTTTTCTCTTTTTGAACGCTTCTGGCCCCTTGTCTATATACTTTTTTCTGAGGCCAGTCCCGTGCTCTGCATCAAGAATATCTATCACCTTGTTGTAAAATAAGTTCTTCAGGCGCTCGTCTTCGAGTTCTTTCTCAAGGCGTTTTATTTTCTGTGCGGGGGACTCTTTGTCTTGGTGGTTTTATGCATGGCTGTTCTCCTTGGATTTCGCGTCCAGTCCATCTGACCGTGCTTTCTGAGCCAAGTTAGGACTGTTGAACGGCCTTGGATACCATAGATAGCTTGGGCCTGTTTATAAGTCATATCGCCTCTTTCAACAGCGGCAACGACCTGTAATTTAAAGCCTAGCGTGTAATCGCGCTGAGTGCGCTTAATGTAGGGTCTGTTTGAAGTAGTCATAATTCGTCCTCAATGTGTAAACACATTTCAGGACGGGACATAATAAGTAAAAAGACCTCCTCCTAAGTGGAGGTCTTTTTCTAAGCAGTGCTTAAGCGCTGACTTCCACTTCATAAGAAGTGAACTTACGAATATTGATTACACCGGTATCAAAGATCATGTACTGACCTTTAATTCCTTGCAAAATCCCCGTGACTTCTGGGTTTTTGTCAAAATTATGAGAAGTGATTTTTGTAGGGTGTTGCTCCACTGGGTAGCTAATGGCAGTGATACTCTCACTTAGGATCTCAATCGCGTCCTCACCGTACAGCTGTTTAATTTCAGCAATTTTGTCTTCAACCAAAGGCAAGAGTTCAGCAAATCGCTCTTCTAGCGCCATTGGCTCTCCATCACCTTTTAACAGGGTGCGCCAGTTGGTTTTATCCGCGATGTGTTTTGCCAGTTCAACTTCGATAAGGCCTGAAATGTGGCGAGTCTTCACTTTGAAAATCGGCAAGCCTTGAGTAGCGCCTTGATCGATCCAGCGGGTTGGGATCTGGGTGTGACGAGTGATGCCCACTTTCAAACTTGAAGTGTTTGATAGATAGACGAAATGGTCGACCATGCAGTTTTCCTCTCCCCATTGAGGTTCGCGACAAGTCCCCTGATCGTAGTGACACGTCTCAGGCTTCATGATGCACATATCGCAACTGGCGAGCTTCTTCATACAAACAAAGCAGTGCCCTTGCGAATAGCTTTTTTTGGTTTTTTTACCACAAGAACTACAAAAGATATTCCCAGTATGAGTGAGTGTGATGCTCTTACCAATGAAAGGGGATAGGTCAACTAATTCGTCACCGACTGGAAGGCGATAATGAACCGTATTTTCGAGAGAGGCGCGCATTTTACTTAGCGTACCTTTAGCTAATAAAGACATGACAGTGCTCTTACTTTAATGAGGGTTAACCCTCTTTGTTTTTAGACCCCCATTGTAGCAGTTTTTACCCAGACTCGGGCAAATCTATGCCAGTAAGCAATAATGTAACTGTAGTGGTTTAGTTTGGTTATATTTAAGTCAATAAGCACTAAGTTTATGAGTCAGATCTAATATTTACCTGCTGTCATATACCCAAAACGCGATAAAATGGAACCAAAGTCGTATTATTAATTGGTATTGTATTCTGTTCGCTGTTTTTAAGCACAATAATTGGTTGGATTCTAGTATTGAAAGTTGTTCATAAGGTCACCTTTTTCATGGTCGTTGTGACCATATTGGTTGTGCAGTTATATTGGATGCACGGAGGTGGTCACGTCTTTAAAATTTTCCCCAGTCAGTTTACCTTTTTGGCCACAGACGACCAAGATTTAGGGGGCGTCAGTACCGCAAGTTTGGAGCTATCTGAATCTGAAGTGGTATTAAATTGTAAGTTAGATAAATCAGATGCTTACCCTTGGCCTTATTGCGGTGTATCAATACAACTTGGTGACACCATGCAGCAAGGTATCAACTTAAAAAACTACCATACGGTTAGATTGAATATTGACTTTGAGCAACTCGATAGCGCCACTGAACCTACGCTACGCTTTTACCTTCGCAACTTTAATCCAGCGTACTCTTCTGCTGAGGATGAATACACGCAAAAATACAATGGGCTGGCATACTCCCCTGGGGTAGGAAACGGAATCATTGAGATCCCGATTGCTAATTTGCAGGTGTTAACGTGGTGGTTAGCGGATAACCAGATACCAATTGCTCATTCTGCACCGGAGTTCACAAACGTGACTAAGTTGGAGTTAGCGACTGGCTCGGGTCATTTTACTGGTGAGTACAAGATGACTATCAAGAGCATCGAATTCATCGGAAACTATATTGATGGTGAAACACTCATGTTGGCCTTGCTGGTATTTTGGGTTTCGCTAGCGCTTGTATACAGTATTGTGGAGATAAAACGTAGCCACCACCTGATTCTTCAGTCTCATTTTAGACAGGAACACCTTCGCAAACTAAACAAAGAGTTACAAGAGCAGAATATCCACTTTGCAGAATTGGCAAATCGCGACGCACTGACAGGGGCTATGAATCGTCACTCCATTCGGGAGTGGCTAGAGAAGCATTTTGAAGGAAAATTAGGACGCGAGAAGGCATTAGCGGCGCTATACCTTGATATTGACCACTTTAAGGACGTCAATGACAAATATGGACACGCGATGGGTGACGATATTCTGCGAGAGTTCACCATGGTGATATTAAGTATGCTTAGTCCAAGTGAACGCCTCGTCCGTTGGGGGGGAGAAGAGTTCGTGGTTTTTTGCCCTGGATTGAATTTGGAAGAGGCATCTGAGCTCGCGGAACGAATCCGACATCGAATTGAATCTCATATCTGGGTACATGGGGACCCGCTGACAACCAGTATAGGGGTTGCTTCTCGCTCTAGGGAGCGCACCAACGCAATGATCACTCGTGCCGATGAAGCTTTGTATTTGGCGAAGCGACAAGGAAGAAACCAGGTTGTGGTTAGCTCTCAGACTGACTAATCAAAGGTTGTTCGGCTAACTCTGGTTTTGCTTCGGGCTCAGGAAGTTGTTCGATCAAGATAGGTTCCTTAGGACCGAGAAACTTTGGTTTCGCATTGGTAATATAGATGTCCAGAACCGCTTTTGCGCGCGCAAATACTTCTCTCATTCTGACCTGAAATCCAGAGTGTTTCGAAGGCCCTGCAACCGCAAAACATTTCGCATCAATATTGTGTGAATTGGCGATAAATATCGCTCTCTCGCAATGAAACTTTTGAGAAATGATTAGGAAGTTATTGGTATCAAAAATTTCTTTTGCTCGAACAACGGAGTCCAAAGTTCTAAACCCCGCATAATCTAAAAAAATGCTCTCTTCGGGTACCTCTGCTCTTAGCAAGTCACGTTTCATCGTCCAAGGTTCATTGTAAGAGCGATGCGCGTTATCGCCACTCAGAAGAAAGTTGTCCACCTTGCCTTGCTGATACAGTTCTATCGCCGCGTCGATACGATGGGTGTAATACTCATTGAGAATTTTGCCTAAATACTTGCTGGTTCCCAGAACAACCGCAACATCAAAAGACTCGATCTGTTCGGTGTCGGTAAATAGCTGGTCTCTGGCTTGGTAAGAGACCCATCGATCAATTGCGAATAAAGACACGGCAAGGATCGCTAACGCGACTGGCAGCCACGCTAACGCTCTTAGCGCCAGCTTAAGCCAAGTTTGTTGTCTGGTTTCGTGGTGAAATAATCTTCGCACTAAATTTGTCGATTCCGCTGCGCCCATAGACCTATAAAAATAAAGCAAAACAATACGATGGAAAACATGATGCCAGCCTCTAGACCACGCAGTGTCCGAGATAGGTAAGGTGTTGCTTTGACAATGATTAAGCCGTAACCAAATGCGTTAATCAAGACAAACGCAACAGTTCTGAGGGCAAAGTTGGTGTTTCTTAACAATCTCCTCAGTAATGCGTTAATTTCTCCACCTGCCATGACCAAAATGCATGCGATTAAAGCCGTCGAAATTTCTGTCAGATAGGGGCGTAGGTATCCACCCATAAGGTCTAGGTATTCCATGAAAACTAATGTGAATGTCATCGATTGAGTAACGATATCATGAAGCTGGCGTGTAAGGCAGTGCAGTCTGTCGTCATGAGATCTTTGTGGCAGGAATAAAAAAACCCAGCGTGTGCTGGGTTTTGAATAAACAGTGCGTTTAGAAAGCGGTGCGCTTGTAACGGCGATAAACAGGTTGCCAGAATGAAGCATCAATCGCTTCTTCTAGCGCTTCGTCTGTGATCTCAAGTGCGACGCCTTGCTCAATCGCTTTTTTAGCAACCGCAAAAGCAATCTTCTTAGAAACAGAATGAATCGCTTCTAGTGGCGGTAATAGAGCGCCTTGACCATTAATCGCTAATGGAGAACATGTTGCTAGGGCACGGCTAGATTCCATAAGCATCTCGTCAGTCACGCGTTTAGCTTGAACCGCCAATACACCTAAACCGATACCTGGGAAGATGTAACTGTTGTTACATTGTGCGATAGGGTAGGTCTTACCGTCATGTACCACAGGATCGAATGGACTACCTGTAGCAACCAGAGCTTCACCGTTAGTCCAACGAATAATGTCGTTAGGTGTCGCTTCCACACGGCTTGTTGGGTTAGATAGCGGGAATACGATTGGGCGAGCGCAGTGTTTGTGCATCTCTTTGATTACGTCTTCGCTAAACAGACCTGGTGCACCAGATACGCCAACAAGAACCGTTGGTTTAGCATTGCGCATGACATCAAGAAGTGAGTAGCCGTTACCTTCTGCTTCCCAATCTGCCGTGTTTGAATGCTTCTGTACCAAACGTTGTTGGAAGTCGAGCAGGTTAGGCATGCCTTCTTGCAGCAGACCCCAACGGTCAACCATGAAGACTTGCGAACGTGCTTGCGCATCGCTAATGCCTTCCGAAACCATTTGAGCAATGATGGCTTCAGCAATACCACAACCAGCAGAGCCCGCACCTAAGAAAGTGACACGCTGTTCAGAAAGCTTGCTTCCTGCAGCCTGACAAGCCGCAAGTAGCGAACCTACCGTCACTGCCGCTGTACCTTGAATGTCATCATTGAAACAGCAGAAACGATCTTTGTAACGCTCTAGTAGCGGCATTGCGTTTTTCTGTGCGAAGTCCTCGAACTGAATGAGCGCGTCAGGCCAACGGCGCTGAACAGCCTGCATGAATTCTTCTAAGAATGCATCGTACTCGGCGCCAGTAATACGCGGATGGCGCCAGCCCATGTACATTGGGTCAGCAAGACGTTGCGGGTTATTCGTGCCCACATCGAGTACGATTGGCAGTGTGTAAGCTGGGCTAATACCACCACAGGCGGTGTAAAGCGCGAGCTTACCAATCGGAATACCCATACCACCGATACCTTGGTCGCCTAAACCAAGAATTCGCTCACCGTCTGTCACTACGATAACCTTCACGTTGTGACTTGAAGCGTTGTTCAAAATGTCATCAATGCGATCGCGGTTAGCGTAAGAGACAAAAAGGCCACGACCACGGCGGTAGATGTTCGAGAAGTTTTCACAAGCTGCACCAACGGTCGGCGTATAGATGATTGGCATCATCTCAGAGATGTGGTTCTGAACAAGGCGGTAGAAAAGTGTTTCGTTTGTGTCTTGGATGTTGCGTAGGTAGATGTGCTTATCCATATCGCTTTCGAAGTTACGATATTGTTGGTAAGCGCGTTCCACTTGTTCCTGAATAGTTTCAGTGTTTTCTGGTAGCAGACCTTCAAGGTTGAATGAGCTTCTTTCCTCAGCTGAGAAAGCACTGCCTTTGTTAAGAAGAGGAGTACTGAGAAGCGCAGGGCCTGCATATTGGATATATAGAGGGCGTTTATCGTTATTCATCACATGCCTTAGTAGGGTGTTAGGGTCAACAGACCTTTGGGAACAGGAACATAAAAATGATAGGGATTCGTTGTCGTATTGTAAACTGAATATTCCTGCATTCTGGCAAAGATTGCGTATATAATTTCATGCTTTAGCACTACCCACGCGTAATTCATGACTAGCCTACCCATAGATACCCTGAAAACCGATTTTTTATCCCAGCTTTCCGCTCATCATCTCATCGTAGAAGCAGAGACTGGATCGGGTAAGTCGACGCGTTTACCCATTTGGGCGGCGCAGCAAGGCAGGGTTCTGGTGATCGAGCCAAGACGTATCGCTTGTACCTCATTGGCTCAGTTTCTCTCTGAGCAAAGTAATCAACCTCTGGGACAGTCAGTTGGTTATGCGATTAAGCTTGAGAGCCGCTTTGATGAAAACACGCAAGTCGTGTTTGTGACGCCTGGTGTGGCGTTGCGTTGGTTTTCTGAGAACAAGCTTGAGGGCTTTAATACGGTTATCGTCGATGAATTTCATGAGCGACGCTGGGATACCGATTTGTTGGTCGCTTTGCTTAAAGATAGCCAGACACACCGATTAGTCGTCACTTCCGCCACCATTGAGGGTGAAAAACTTGCCAGTTACATCGGCGCGAAGCGTATGTATGCCGAGGGGCGTAACTTCCATGTCTCAATAGGGCATCGAGCAGGCGACTCAAGGCAGCTTCCTGATGCGAGAAACCTTGATGAAAAAGTAAAGCAAGAAGTGTTGGCGCTTAGTGATGTTGACGGTGACATTTTGGTGTTTCTTCCGGGTAGAAAAGAGATCAGTCAATGTCAGGGTAAGTTGGCAGGAATCGAAGGCTTGATGGCTGTCCCGCTCCATGCCTCGGTTACCGATGAGCAGCGAGAAGTTGCACTGAATACACAAGCCTATAAAAAAGTCGTCTTGGCGACCAATGTTGCGGAGACTTCACTGACTATCCCCAACATAGTAGCGGTCATTGACTCTGGATTAGAACGAAGAACAGAACAGCGTAATGGGCGAACCGCTCTAAGTTTAAAGCATATCTCCAAAGCCAGTGCAAAGCAGCGTAGTGGGCGCGCGGGGCGAGTTATGGATGGTATCTGTATCCGCTTATATGGTGAACACGCCGCTTTATCGGAAGTAACGCCGCCGGAGATGCATCGAGAGTCATTAACCGAAGCAATGCTCGCGTCAGCAAGTTGCGGTAAGGCGTTAGCACAGCTAAATTTCTTGGAATTATTGCCTGAGCGCTCTCTTAACCAAGCGAATGAAATACTCACTGCAATGGGGGCAATCAACGATGCGGGGACTGCCACCGCGCATGGCCAACGGATTTATCCATTACCAATTGATGCTCTGTACGCCGATTTAGTGACTCGAATGCCTTCTAAACCTCTCCAAGAGGCGATGGTGGACCTCACCTCTGTATTGGCTACGCCAGCCAACTTGTATCGCTTATCTAGCAATGAAGAAGAAAGAGAAACGTTAGAGAAAGACGAGCCTTTGGGCTGCGATGCACAACTGGCAATCGGAATCCTTAGGGGGGACCAGTTCTCTGGAATTAAGGTTGACGCAGATGTCGCAAAGGAAGCAAAGGCCCTTTCTGCCCAAATGCGAGAAGTGTTTGAATTACCTCAGCTCAGTGTTGCTTCTCGATATTCACATCAAGAACTGGTTGAGGCAATTGCTCGCCTGCATCCAGAGCTCGTTTTTGTGCGAAGATTGAAACGAAGAGAAGCAATGGGTAATGGTGTGATGGAAGTAGTGCTGGGTAGAGAAACTCGTTTTCCAAACAAATTTGAAGCCGCACTTGTCCTCGATACTCATAGTTTGCCGGGCAGGGGAGTGAAGCAAACCCTTAATTTAGCCACCTTCACTATGCCTATTGCACTGAACGCGCTTAGTAAGATTGGCTTAGGTGAGTGGCAGCAGGGGGATGTGGTAACGGTTGATGCACAGCCAATGGTCGAGATGAGATTGAACTATGCTGGAAGAGTCATTGCCACTCGACATGAAATAGCTCAAGGTGAACTTGCCATTCAGCCCATGCTTGAATCCGTCATTGCTAATCAATTATTACCTGGGTTTGCAGAAACTCGTCACAAGCAAATTGAGCACTGGAAACTTTATATCGCGCTAGGGCTTGGGACATCGAATGATAAGGTTGATGAGCTAAACTTTGAAAGTTGGTTCACAGAGCAGCTTAGCTTACTTGAGTTGGATGATGTCAGCGAGCTTGAGCTGTTTAGCGCCGATGATTTTGTCTTTGAAGGAATACCTTATTGGGAGTATGAAGACTTCGCCAGTGCGTACCCTTTTGAACTCGCATTGGGTGATCTTAATCTCGATGTTGAATACCACGCTAAGAAAAAGCTGATTTATGTCATACACCGCGATGGACTGCGTAAAGGGTATCCAAAACGTTGGGAGCTCCCGAGTTGGAAGGGTTGGAGAATTCAGTACAAAAAAGCGAGCAAGATTGTTGATATAAAATAGTGTTTAGGGAACAAGATATTATTTGGTATCTAAAATATTAAGCAACCGGTTCCTTATATCATTTTATTGTACACATTTTGTTACCGCATTGGTTTTTATATAGCTTTTTAAAACAGAATTAGGGTATAAAAGACCATTGTTTTATATCCTATTGCTATAACCAGTTTGATCTAGGATATTGAGTACACTGTGTTGCCGATATTACGGGGGATGATATGGAACATCTAGGCAAGACAAGTGTTGTATTCGACTATACTTCTTTTCTCGGTGCTTCTTGTAGTAAGAAATGGACTTTCTTGGAAGCGATGAGCACGTTTGCTCCGATATTCAGCCTTGCTTGGAAGAATACGATAAAAGAGACGCTATCGGTTGAAGATCGCTTGTGGGATCAAGCTATGAAATCGCTATCGGCGAATCGTAGTGATGAATCAAATATTGCTACGCTGCTTCAGCTAGCAAAGAGTGAAGGGGTAGAAGAGCTCAAGCTCGTTATGCCTTACGAGTTGGATGTAGAGCTACTCGAACGACTGAAAACCAAATCCAAAGCAGATATCACGCTCTTGTCCCAAGACGAGCTAATTATCAAACTGTAGTAAGACTATTTTTTCAACAAACCATCACTAGTCTCGATTGCCCATCCTTATCGGAAAAAGATCTCACATGAGATCTTTTTCGCTATATGAGCATTTGAATTCGTACAAGATCATAATTCTCACAATTTATTCAGTAACTTGACGCTTACTTGTTCTATATTTTCTTATCAATATAAATCACATACCCAGTATCTAACGCGGATTCTGGTAGGAAAAATTGGCCGCTAATCTTACCTCGACATAGGAAAGCTTGCCGCCGTTAATTTGTGCAGTATATGGACTTAAGAGGTCATAATGGAATTGAAGTACCGTTGGATATTAGCCCCTTTACTCTTAGCTAGCTCGGTGCATGCCGCAGAACCCAATAAAATAAACGAACTAAACTATGATTTCCTCTACGCAGATTTAAGCTCCGGGTCGCTAAATGAAAGTTTGGGCAGTGATAACAATGCGACTGCTCTAGCGGTGGGTGGTAACTATGTATGGAGCGAAAACATTCTATTTACGCTCGACTACTCTGCAAGGTTTATACATCCGAAAGATGTTACAACAGAGCTCTATACTTTGTTACCTGGCGTTGCTTATCGTTATCCGGTGACGGACAAGCTTGATGTCATTGCGGGCGCCAAAGTAGGTTATTTGTGGGCAAAACAAACTCTTGATAGTACTGAAGAAAAGCTGTTTAGTGATAGCAAGCCTTCGATTGGAGCGAGTTTAGAGCTTAAGTATGCGCTGACTGAGAAATGGGAGTTGGCAGGGCGAGGAGAGTTTAACTACACCGACTTGTTGGAAGAAACGCTGTTTAACGTAAGAGCTGACTATCAGTTTGCAGAGCGATTTACGGTAGGTGCTTTTTATACCCATAGAAACGGCGACTTTGAAACCGCAAGAATCAAAGGCAGTGCCACCACCAATGAAGGCGGGATTTCTCTGAGATATCTTTTCTAAACCAATAAAAGTAAAAAGCCAGCTAGATAGCTGGCTTTTTGGTCTTTGAAGGTGAGCTGTTATAGAACCGCAGCAATACCTTTACAAAGTGGAAGCATGTTAGCTTTCGTCATACCCGCTACACTGATACGGCCAGAACCTACGATGTAAATTGCGAATTCCTCTTTAAGGCGAGTAACTTGCTCTTTAGTCAGGCCAGAGAATGAGAACATGCCATTTTGACGTTCGATGAAGCTAAAGTCAGCGTCAACGCCTTGTTCTTTTAGTGTTGCCACGAATAGTTCACGCATTTCCTGAATACGATCACGCATCTCTTTCACTTCAGCTTCCCACTCTGCACGTAGATCGGCATTGTTCAGGATGTGAGTTACTACTGCGCTGCCGTGTGCTGGTGGGTTAGAGTAGATTGAGCGGATGATTGCTTTCACTTGTGAGAAGGCTGTCGTTGCCACTTCTCCTGACTCTGCGACGAGTGTAAATGCACCTACGCGCTCATTGTATAGACCGAAGTTCTTTGAGAAAGAGCTCGCGACTAGAATCTCTTTGTTGTACTGAGCAAAGATACGAAGACCCGCTGCATCTTCTTCAACGCCTTTAGCAAAACCTTGGTAAGCGAAGTCGAATAGTGGAAGAAGCTTTTTGTCTGCAACAAGCTTAGCCAGTGTTTCCCACTCTTCTGCTGTTGGGTCGATACCTGTTGGGTTATGGCAGCAGCCGTGAAGAAGAACGACATCGCCTTCAGATGCTTGCTCTAGATCGGCAACCATAGAAGCGAAATCTTTGTCTTTAGTTTCAGCATTGTAGTAGCTGTACTGCGCAGTCTCGATACCTGCTGCAGCAAAGACACCGTTGTGGTTAGCCCAAGTTGGGTTACTGATCCAAATCTTTACTTCACCCAGTTGGCGTTTAATAAACTCACCAGCAACGCGAAGTGCACCAGTACCACCTGGAGCTTGCGCCGTTTTACCACGCTTGTTGGCGACGATTTCTGCGTCATTGCCAAAAAGAAGTTTTTGAACTGCTAAAGCGTACTCAGCAGTACCTTCGATAGTTAGGTAAGACTTGGTCTTTTCTGTTTCAATAAGTGCCGCTTCCGCTTTTTTAACGGTTGCTAGAACAGGGGTTTCACCTTGTTCATTTTTGTAGATACCCACGCCAAGGTTAATCTTTTCAGCACGAGCGTCTTTCTTAAATTCTTCAGTTAGGCCAAGAATAGGGTCTGCGGGAGCAGCGACTACTTTTTCAAACATAATGGTCATCCATGTTTATCGAAGGGATAGGTATAAGTAACTCGGTTATTTATACCTTTCTACGTAGAGTGAAACAACAGCGAAAGTGAAGAAAATTTAAAAAAGCGTCGTAATTTGGTGAGGATTTTGTTTAAGCCAAGTTTTTAATATGAAAAGTCCCTTTATTTTCGAAGTAAAGGGACTTTAAATGCAGAAAAATGAAGAGGTCTAGTACCTATTATGCGTGCATCAATTGCTCTAGTTCGTTTTCCTTAGCTTCTAGCTCTCGATATTTATGAGCAATGGCGACAAACTCGTCTTCAATAGCGAGGAATGCTTCAACGATCTGTGGATCAAAGTGGACTTTGTTGCCTTCGAGAATAATAGACTTTGCTTTCTCATGACTAAATGCTTTTTTGTATACACGTTCAGAAATGAGTGCATCATAAACATCCGCTAGTGCCATCAATCGCCCTGAAAGCGGTATTTCTTCCCCTTTAAGCCCGTTAGGGTAGCCACTGCCGTTCCATTTTTCATGGTGAGTTAAGGAGATCTCTTTAGCGAGCTGTAGGAATGAGTTGCTACCGAGCTGCCCTTCAGCCATTGAGAGGGCTTTGGCTCCGATTTCGGGATGACGCTTCATTATTTCAAACTCTTCATCAGTGAGTTTGCCCGGCTTGAGAAGGATATTGTCGGGGATACCGACTTTACCTACATCATGCAGTGGAGCGGATTTGTAGAGTAGCTCGATATAGTTTTCAGTCAGTAAAGGTTTGTGTACTTCAAACTGAGACAGATATTTTGCCAACGCTCGGACATATTCTTGAGTACGAAGAATATGGGCACCGGTTTCATTGTCACGTGATTCAGCAAGTGCTGATAGGCTGACAATGGCGACGTCGCGCGTAGTTTTTACTTCATCTTGCGACGACTCTAAACTATCAAGCATTTGGTTGGTCAGAGAAGCCATTGAGCCTAACTCATCGTGTTCGAAGATAGGAACACGTTTAGAAATGTTTCCGTTAGCGACCTCTATGAGTGAGCACTCTTGAGCACTCAACACTTTTCGCATTAGCTTGCTCCATTGAACCATGATAGCGATGACATAAGCGCCAAGCACAATGGAGATATAAATAAACTCTTTTATGACGCTGACCTTACCAGTGCCATCTAATATTCGCTCGGGATTATGCTCAAGCCAAAAGATGTCTTTAACGGCAACCATAGCAAGCATTGAGGTCAATGTGATTAACAGCAGGCTAATGAGAAAAATCATCTGCTTAACCATGGATTGTCGTTCACCACTGAGTTCAAATTGGTAACGCTCCGCGCTGTTTAAACTATCGAAGCATTTGATTTTAGAATCGAGTTGCAGCAGTAAGCCGGTAAAGAAACCGAACAAGCTCATTCCGAACAGAACTTTAAGATTGCTGTCGAGAGGAAAGTCATAATAGACGTTATAGAAGGTGGCAAGTATCAAGCTGCCAAAAAACATAAGCGTGGTATCTAACTGTGCGTGCTTTTGTTCTTTAACAAGTGTGTGCTGCTGAAGGACCAAATGACGCAACAGATAAACAGCACCAAATGTGACTGCTACATGTGTGAAGAGCTCTGTAGATGTCAGAGTTTCCAACATCGGGCAGACGCGACCACCATAAAGACCGAAAACCACAGCTGCAAGTGCATACAGCTTTAGGGTCAAAGACGCATTGTAATGTGAGTTAACCATGTCAAAGCCTTTATATCATTATCAATATGACGAAAACTAGCCTGTAGACAAATATGAAAACGGAGTAATAGATTTGTCTATGTAATAAATGACCGAGCATTCTATCGATTTGTTTCGTCTATTGATACATTTTTGCAACTTTAGTACTAGGTTTAGGATGAGAGCGGGTAAGAAGCAAGCGCGCACCCTTTAAGGTGCGCACTGAGGTTTACTTTTTGAGGTTCATCTGAGATTCAATAGCGTTTGTTTCGATGTCCGGATTTTTGCCCAGTTTGTCTGCTGCCCACTTGTTTAGGTAGGAGAGAATCGCTTTCGCAGCGTGCTTCTCAGTCGCTTGTTCACCGTCTGTCACTTCAATGTCTTGCTTTGGGTGTGAGCCAGTCGCATCTTCCGCAATGTGTAGCCAATCAGGGTGCCAGTAATACGGTTGGCCAGAAGGTGTTGTCCAACTATGTACACCGTTGCTTTCGCCTTTGTACTCGATATGTGACGAATCGTATTTTTTCATTATTATCATCCCTTATGTAAGGTTGTTTGGATCACTATTACCTGATAAATGTAACAGAGTTTTTAATATTTAATGTGATTAAACTCTACAAACAGGGTTCGCTAAAAACAAAGCCTTAGAGTGAGAAGCTTGTAAGCCCATGATTCTTCTGACTATGGTATCTTTGCTGGGCAATGATGAGGGAACTATGAATCGCTACCAGCAATTAGCAGAAAAATTAAAGCAACAGATAATCGATAACACGTGGCGTTCCGGGGAAAAAATCCCGTCCCTTCGTGCAGCAAGCAAAAGCTTTTCGGTCAGTTCAGCGACCGTGTTGCAAGCATATCAACTGCTTGAATCAGAAGGGTGGATCAAGGCGAAACCGCAGTCTGGTTACTTTGTTACGTCAGCCATCGAAAATGGTCAACGAGAAAGATCTCAGCCGACTGTTCGAAGTGAATACAATGACGAACTCTACGAGTTTCTAAAAAGTAATAATCAAGCAGCGGTCGCGTTTGGTTCCGCCTTTCCCACACCTGATTTGTTTCCTCTTCAATCGCTCAACCGCCATTTAGCCAGTGCGGGTAGAAAAGTCCCAGCAGAAAGTGTGATACAAAATTTACCACCGGGTAATGAAGCGTTAAGGAGAATGATTGCTCAGCGCTATATAACTCATGGAGTTACAGTGTCCCATGAAGATATTGTGCTGACTTCGGGAGCCATGGAGGCGCTGAATCTTAGCTTGCAGGTTGTCTGTGAACCGGGCGATACGGTTGTGATTGAAACGCCTACCTTCTATGGCGCTTTACAAGCGGTAGAGCGGTTAAAGCTCAATGTAATTCAAGTGCCCGTCAATTCTTCAACTGGGATAGAACTACCACAGCTTGAGCAGGCATTTAGCCAAAACGATGTGAAAGCCTGTTGGTTAATGGCGAACTATCAAAACCCGACCGGTGCCTCATTAAGCGATGCGTCCAAACGATCAGTGGTTGAGCTGGCAAACCAATATGATGTCTACCTAATTGAAGACGATGTCTATGCAGAATTGCATTTCGAGGAGCGTAAACCGTACCCACTAAAGTATTGGGATGACCAAGACCAAGTGTTGCTGTGTGGTTCTCTGTCTAAATCACTTTGTCCCGGCTACCGAATAGGGTGGGTAGTTAATAGAACTTTGAGTGACAGGTTACAGAAGCAACAGCTTACTTCGACGTTATCGGCAAGTTCACCTATTCAACAAGGTGTTGCTCATTACCTTCAATTCGAAAGTTATGACAATCACTTACGAAAACTTCGTAAGCAATTGCATACAAGGCAGAAAGAATATCTTAGCTGGATAAATAGGTGTTTACCGGGTGTTGTTGCGGTGCAGAAGCCCGAAGGGGGGTATTTTCTCTGGCTTGAGTTTGAGTCGGTGATTGATACTTACCTTATCTACCAAGAATTGAAGAAATCCGACATCTCAATCGCGTATGGCAATCTGTTTGCCGCCAACACTCAATTTCAGAACTGTATGCGTATCAACATCTCCTTCGAACTGACTGATAAGGTTGAGAGCGCGCTCAAAAAAATAGGGCAGTTAGTTAACTGCTAGGGCGTTTTTCGGTTCAACTGTACCGTTAGGCCTGAAACAAACTGTGGTGAAATAACCCCATTGCTATTGCGAGGGGTTAGTTATGGAAAAACGACGTTATAAACATGAGTACCGTTTGGTGTTTGTCGCGATAATTTGCGCGAGTCTACTGGTGTTTGGTCACCTAATTTTGGCGAAGTCTTTTGCCACTTTAGCGTGGACTGAATACACGGCAGCAGCCATACCATTTGTTATGTTTGCCATCTGTTTATATGGAATTCGATACGCAGCCAAAACCGATAGCATAGAGTGAGTTGTGAAAGGGCTAACCCAAAAATGGTTAGCCCTCTTTTTGGCCGTTAGTTTCTGACATTGTCCGGATGGCTAACAGAAGGATCTGAGTCGCTAGGATAGATTCCCATTAGGTCCTCGGCATTTTGTAGCCAGTCAGGGTGCCAATAATAAGGTTGGCTTCCAGAGGGATGATCCCAATCCATTGAATGTTCGTGTCTTCCGTTATAAGACAAGTCATCGAGTCTGAATACTCTCATAACAATCTTCCTCACTGTGATCATACTGCGTCACAGTATTAATTATGATCCAAGCAGGGAAGGTTTGCGTATTTGATAGATACAAAAAAGCCTCCGATTTCGGAGGCTTTTGCTGTTCTTAACTTCGATTTAGAAGTTTGCAGAGCGTGGCGTACGTGGGAATGGAATCACGTCACGAACGTTGCCCATACCCGTTACGTAAGAGACTAGACGCTCAAAACCTAGACCGAAGCCAGCGTGTGGCACAGTGCCGTATTTACGCAGGTCACGGTACCAGCTCATGTGTTCAGGGTCGATACCCATTTCGCGCATACGAGCATCCAGTACGTCTAAACGCTCTTCACGTTGAGCACCACCGATGATCTCACCGATGCCTGGTGCTAGAACGTCCATCGCAGCAACTGTTTTACCATCGTCGTTAGAACGCATGTAGAAAGCTTTGATGTCTTTCGGGTAGTTCTTAACGATAACAGGTGCTTTGAAGTGTTCTTCTGCTAGGAAACGCTCGTGCTCAGAAGACATATCGATACCCCATTCAACAGGGAATTCGAACTCACGACCAGAATCCAGAAGGATTTGGATTGCGTCAGTGTAGTCAACTTGAGCGAAGTCAGAAGAAACAAACTGCTCTAGACGAGTGATTGCTTCTTTGTCGATACGTTGAGCGAAGAACTCAAGATCGTCACGACATTCAGCAAGCACTGCTTTGAATACGTACTTCAGCATATCTTCAGACAGCTTAGCGATATCTTCTAGATCAGCGAATGCAACTTCAGGTTCAACCATCCAGAATTCAGCTAGGTGGCGGCTAGTGTTTGAGTTTTCTGCGCGGAACGTAGGGCCGAATGTGTACACTTTGCTTAGGGCACAAGCGTATGCTTCTGCGTTTAGCTGACCAGATACCGTTAGGAAGGTCTCTTTACCGAAGAAATCTTCATTGAAATCTACGTCGCCTTTTTCAGTGCGAGGCAGGTTTTCCATGTCTAGCGTAGATACGCGGAACATTTCACCAGCACCTTCCGCATCAGAAGCAGTGATTAGCGGCGCAGATACCCAGAAGTAGCCTTGCTCGTGGTAGAAGCGGTGAATCGCTTGAGACAGGCAGTTACGAACACGTGCAACAGCACCGATTACGTTTGTACGTGGACGTAGGTGTGCTACTTCACGTAAGTATTCGATAGAGTGGCGTGTTTTTGCCATTGGGTAAGTTTCTGCGTCTTCAACCCAGCCAACAACTTTTACGTCAGTTGCTGCTAGTTCGAAGTCTTGACCTTTCGCAGGAGACTCAACAATCTTACCTGTTACTTCAACAGAGCAGCCAGTAGTCAGCTTTAGTACTTCGTCTTCGTAATTATTAAGATTATTAGGGACCACGGCCTGAATCGGGTCGAAACAAGAGCCGTCATAAATGGCAAGGAAAGAGATTCCAGCTTTGGAATCACGACGTGAACGGATCCAGCCACGAACAGTTACTTCACTGTCTACTGCTAGCTGACCTTTCAAAACGTCTGATACAGGCGCGTAAGTCATGTTTTCAATATTCTCCATTGAGGTAAAAATTCAACCCAATGTTGCAATACTCACCGAATAAATAATGAGCAAACATTGGGTTGGATAGAATTCTATAGATTCAATGGAACATATTACCTTTCAAATATTATGCTTCAACCTTTATTGTCATTTAGTCGAACAAAAATACCCATTATTCGCTTATTTCTTTGTTGAAAGGGTAAATTGTGCGAGCAACTGCTCTAGGTGTTCAGAAAGTTGCTCAAGATTCATACTGATGTCTCTTGTTTGCGCCGCTGACTCGGTGGTTTGGTTCGCATGTTGGTTTATCACTTGAACTTTACCTTGGACCTCATGACTTAAGTGCGCCGTGCTACTCGATTGTTGCTGAATACTGTTTGCATGAGCAAGTGCTTGTTTCATCTCATCTACTACTTCATTCATTGCTTGTGAAAGAAGCTCAATTTCATTTGAACGTTGATGTGCTGTGCCACAAACGATGTCGACGGAAGAGAGCGACGCTTCGCTGTCTTTTTGGAACTGGGCGATGATGTTTTCGATACTACCGGTTGCTTCAGCGGTGCGACTTGCGAGGTTTCGCACTTCGTCTGCGACTACAGCAAACCCTCTTCCTTGCTCACCCGCACGCGCTGCTTCGATAGCGGCATTTAGGGCGAGGAGGTTGGTTTGCTCGGCAACGCCTTTAATCACTTCTAAGATACTCGATACTTCAGCAGTTTGATCGTTAAGTTCAACAATGCTTTCTTTTACTTGCTCAATATCGGTCACTAAGCTCTTAATCTCGTCACTTGCGCCATGTGCCTGACGGGCACTTTGTTCTGCAATATGTGTGGTGTGTTTGATCAGAGTTGAGGCTTCTTCCGTTGCGGATTCTACTTGTACTTGTTGCGACTGCATCTGTTCAATATTGCCGTGAACTTCCGCGGTTTCCGCTTGCTGGTTACTTGCTGCAGAGTCAGTGACTTGTGCGACTTGCGTCAGTTCACTGGCACTTGCAGCGACTTTGTGAGAAGTCGACTGAACCTGCTCAAGGCTATGGTTAACGGTATCCATAAATGAGTTGATGGCACCTGATAGCTGACCAATCTCATCGGTTTGTTTTGTTACGAGTCGTTGAGAAAGATCTTTAGTCTCACTGACGCTTTGCATAAAGTCGGAAGTCTTCTGAATTGGACGAACAATGATCTTTCTAATTAAGCCCATTGTGACTAAAAAGCCGACAAAGCCGAATGCAGACATGATAGCCAAAGCGATAAAAGCGCGTTGGCTAATGAGTTGGTTAACATGGGATAAGTTGTACTCTAGGCGTATTGCACCTAACACTTCGCCTTCTGGCGCCATATGACAAGCGACACAGTTAGTTCCACGATAGTTTTCGCTTGATTTCATCGGTAGAGCGACCACGATTCCTTTGCCCCATTCCGCGTCGATAGGTTCAATGATCATTTCACCAGCAAGAGCACGTTTATCGATGTCATCGACAGGGTTTTGGTTTTCTTGCCCAGGTCCGTAGAGCTTACTGACTGCGTCTGCTCGAAGAACTTTGACTTGTTCAATCCCATCTTGAGCGAGGGCTTTTTGCCTCAAAGTTTCTTTTTGAGCCATGGTACCCGTCAGCATCATCATGTTTAGGCTGTCAAAATAGTTACTCGCCTTGTCGTGGAGTTGTTCGCTCAAGACGGAGTTTATTAATTCTCGTTGCTGCAAGTATTGGTATGTTGTTGACGCCACAAGGACTAAGCCAAAAACCGTTAACAATGTAATGAGCAACTTTGTAGTAATAGTTGGGCGCATTATTGGATATAAATTTATAATATTGGAATAGACATCAACATATTCTCCTATATGCAAATAGGAAGAAAGGCGTCAAATTTTATACTGTGACCGCACTCTCTGTAAGGGTATTGTAAATGTGATGTAAGGTACGTGTAATCAAATCTTTGACGTAGTGACGTAAAATCGACGTGCTTGAGGCATGATGATAACTTGTTTAAATATAGTGGCTTATAAGCAGTAGTGGTCAAGAAATAATTTTGCTCATATAGAGTCTTTTGATGAGATACAACTTAGGTAAAGCCGGGGCTGGCAAAGAAGAAATTACGCACAAAGATTGACGAGGTGAGAGGCGCTACTAGACGATGGTTATTTCGTTGATTCTGAATATTTATTTTCCATCAAGATGATGGAGTTGTTAAATTAGTGTTTTGCTCAGTGTTGATTGAAACAGGTAAAATTCACTTTGGCGGCTCTTCAGGGGACATAACCGATTATATTGGTTTGTTGTGTGCCTTTGGTTTAATCTGCTAATGGTTCTGTTTTAGTTGACTCGAGAAGCAAACTACTAGGGGTCTAAAGAGGCAAGGTTTCTGGGTGCAAGCTCGAACAAATAACAGGTGGAGATAGGCATATGGCATCAAAGATCGGTTCGGCGATTCAACTTGTATTGGCGCTTTCAATCTTCTATTTAGGCTATACCATTCATAGCATGACCACCAAGGTCGGTGAAATTGTTGAAACTTACCCTCAAGTTATTGAGGACATCAGCACGCTTTCAGACAACCTGCAGATAAATGAGTGGTTAGCCATCGCAGATACGCTTGAGCAGCTTGTTCCGAATGCATTGAAAAGTATTGATGATGTCACCGCAGCAGTAAACGCAACCAATAAAACCGCCGCTTCTATTGACGCAAAAATTCCGTCGATTGTTGAAGAAGTGAGTTTGTATCGCCAGTCTGTGATCCCATCGGTCATCGATGAAACCAAACAGTATCGCACTCATGTCATCCCCAAAGTACTGGTGGAGAGTGAAGGTTACAGGCTAGAAACCGTTCCTCTCGTGGTGGCTGAATCTCAAGCTCTGCGCAAAGAAATTCCCCCAATTTTAGTTAAAGCGGATCAGATTGTTGAGAAAAGCCAAGATATTGCTCAACAAGCTACACAGGGAGCAGTGAAAGGCGTGATTATGTCGCCAATTGATCTGATTCGAGATGCGGGTAATGAGATAAAGGGAAGGGTAGCGCCAACGGAAGAATAGTGTTTCTAGCAGGCGTAAAACTAATGTTGGGTTAGGTTGTTATTTGACCAGTTAAAAACTAACCCATTGCAATCATAGTCTCAGCCTATAAGATGAGGTTATCTCGGTTCGAGATAACATAGCGCAGGATTTGCTATGCTTTTTCCAAAGGATTGTCTTTTACTTAGGACATCTTGATGATTTTCAAAATTACTACCCCGATTCTGGAGCCAACTGAAGGGTCGCCTCATAACGCTTCTAGCAATCTAACCTCTCTTTTTTCTTCTGTGGCACTTTTCCGCTTTTGCAACTCCCTCTTGCAGCCTTATTCATTTTCTCGATTTTATTTTTCGTATTGATTCTCCCTTATCTCAGTACGTCTGCGCACCAAGCGCATAACTTCAAAATTTAAATAATATTTACGGTTTTAGAGAAAATGAATACAAAACTTCTGGGCAGCGCGCTCATTATTTCTGGTACAGCGCTAGGCGCTGGTATGCTTGCAATTCCCATGGTACTAGCCCAATTTGGCTTATTGTACGGGACCCTTTTAATGGTACTGATTTGGTTTGGTACCACATATTCGGCATTACTTTTGCTCGAAGCAACCATCAAATCTGGTGGCGGGTTAGGACTTAACTCGATAGCTCGCAAAACATTAGGCAAAGGCGGACAGCTTATCTCCAATGGCCTGCTCTATGCTCTGCTCATTTGCCTATTGATGGCATACATTCTTGGCGCAGCAGACTTATTATCTCAGGGCCTTTCCGCACTTGGTTTATCGATTAGCTTCACTCAAAGTCAGATTCTGTTTACTCTGATTGCTGGTGCGATTGTTGCCTGTGGTACAGGCGTAATTGATAAGCTTAACCGAGCGCTTTTCTTTATTATGATCGCAAGCTTAGCCATTACGTTACTGGTGCTTCTGCCTGAGTTTTCGACGCAAAATCTTGCGCAAGTGAGCAACAACGATCATGTTGGTTTGATTCAAACCAGTGCTGTACTGTTTACCAGTTTTGGCTTTATGGTTGTGATCCCAAGTTTGGTGACTTACAACAATGAAGCGACAGACAAGCAGCTAAGAAACATGGTCATCCTCGGTTCTTTAATCCCACTGTTTTGCTACCTGTGTTGGTTGTTTGCTGTCGTTGGGAATTTGCCGCCAGAGCAGCTAAAAGAGTTCGCTAGTGTTTCTGAACTGATGGCAGGCTTTGAGCATGATGCACCTTGGATTGGTACTGTATTATCCCTGTTCACAGGTTTAGCGCTGCTGACATCATTTTTCGGTGTTGCAATGTCACTGTTCCACCAAAACAGCGATACCTTTAAACAAAATCGCGTCGTGACTTATGTGCTGACCTTCGTATTGCCATTAATCGGTGCAATTATGGCTGCTGACCAGTTCCTATCTGTTCTGGCTTACGCGGGAATTATCTTGGTATTTCTGGCTGTTTTTGTCCCTCTTGCTATGGTGTACAAACTGAGAAGAGCAAACACCTTAAGTGAGCGTTATGCTGCTGAAGGTGGTAATGCCATGATGATATTTGGGCTTGCTTTTGGCGGGTTCTTACTTGTGTCGCAAATGATATAGCGATGTTGTTGGCACAATGAAAAATAGGCGCTAGTGAATAGCGCCTATTTTTTTATACTTATATTAATTTCCCCATATCTGCGCGACAAACTCAGGATGGTCGATAAATGGGTTTCGATTTCCTTGGAACTCAAATACCGCCTGATTGCGATTTACTTCCTTTGTACTGACAGGATCCTCTTTGTGCCAACGCTTTAGCATTGAAAGAAGCCAAGGTTCAAATACCGTAGTGCTGGTACCATTGAGTACTGCGTCTGAATTAGTGCTGTTGTTTTGCCAGCTTCCAATCACATTTTCGTAGCGAGTTGCCATATAGAAATACGCACGAGCAAAGTCTCCTTTGAATTCATAAATAGGCTCAAACACCGTACCGCTATAGCCTGATGAACTGCTAGCACTGCCAAGTTTTGAACCATTGCTTGAGACGTAAGTTGTACTTGTCACCTCACCAAACGGCCAATTGCTGCGCTTCGCATTAACGTAACCGTCGGTAGCGAACAGGTGATGGGCATCGGAGTTCATTGGTTCTACCTTGCCACCAAACCAGCTTTTAGGGAAAGAGTGTTCTCGGTTATAGCAATCGCCTTCCTTACTATATTGCCCGCACTGGTCAGTCACTTTAGTGAAGTTGATGGAGTCCGATGCTTCTGGTTTTTCGGAATAGACGTCGAGAATTGACCCATCTTTCTCATAGTAGTTATCTATGTCGGCGTCTTTAACTAGAGTCCAAATGGCGGAATAGCCGCGACTGTTGTGATCCTTGATGATGTTATACAACGCGGTTTTTAGCTCAAATCCGGATTTCCCTTGTGCAGACTTATAGTAGTCGCTAGTTGGCGGTGGGGTAGTAGTGCCAAGAGTAAAGTTAGTGGTTTGGCTGTTTTGGAATTGACCTCCGGACGCGATGACTTCTTGGCCATTTTTTAACGAATAAGCGCCATTACCAGAGTTACAGCAAATCCCATCTCCGTAGCTATCTAGGATTGTGAACTGATAGCTGCCATCGTCGAGACAAATATCCTTGGTATAGGTGGTAGAGTTACTGTAACCCTCTCCGGAAGCGACAATGGTCGAGTCACTGCTTTTGATGTTCCAAGAAGTTTCTGAACCATATTGATCGGTAGTCAACGAGAGGGTGAGATTAGTCTTATCGCACGTCGATGGCTGAGGGGTAGAGGAGTTTGTGGGTTGGAAATTATCAACGTACACCGCTTCTGAACCGTCAAAACCAGATACATCGTAAAATCTGAGTCCAACCTGAATGTCTTTATTAGTGGTGGCAGTATACGTATAGGTGAGATCTTGCCACTGGTTTATTTTGGATGGATCTGAATAATTCTGATATCCGTCTACGATAAGCCTCGCTTTCACCTTGCCTTCTGTATGAAAGATAGCGGCCGAGATTGGGTATGTTTTTCCTTGCTCTACAGAGATTGTTTGCAAAAAGTCGGTGTTACTCTGAGTGCCTGTATTGATGGTGATAAGAGCGGATAAACCACCACTCTTTATCTGGACACTCGATGGGGCAACAGATATACCAGAGTCGATAGTTGTCCAGTTAGCCGGTGTGTTTCCATTCCACTGCTCAAAGTCGCCATTTTGTATTTGTGCTAAAGCCATAGGGGAACACATCAATGCGACTAGGGTGAGTTTATTCATTTTTATTGTCATAGGTTTTCTCATTGGATTAAAAAATCACAACTAAGATAGGTATTTACTATGTCAATAAGTTTAAAGTGCGTCGCATTTTTATTTGTTTGAATGATTTGATTTTGCAAAATTATGCAGAATATCTCACAAACAACAGATTGGGGTGATATAAACGTCAACTGATATCTGCTGGGTTTAAATTGGAAAGGCGAGTCTTTGGCGGAATATATGCAGAGAATAAAGGTGGCTAAGCCACCTTTGTTTTGAGATTTAGGCGAGAGCGTAATAAAAGCCCTGATGTATTTTGGCTCCAAGCTTTGTTAGCAGGTGCGCACATTCCGCCGTTTCAACACCTTCAACAATGATTGTACATTGGTAGGCTTTACCCATAGCAATGAGTTGACGAACCGTTTCAATTTTCTTTTCGTCTTGGCGCATGCCAATAACAAAGTCTCGGTCAATTTTGAGGTAATCAGGCTTAATTTTTCCGATCAATTCGACGTTGTTGTTCCCAGTCCCGAAATCATCAATGCTAATTTTACACCCAAGAGATTTGATCAGACGGATATTGTGGTAAATCTCATCGGTATAATACATCGAAGCGTTTTCAGTGATCTCGATGGTTAGATAATGGCAATCGTATTGGCTTAAACATTGGTATAGCGAGCGAAAATTGTCGCCTTTCAATAGAGAAGGGCAAACATTGACACTGACTGGAGCAAGCAAGTTAGATTCTTCGGCATACAAGGTCTTGATAACCAACAATGTGTGAGTGAGCAGTAAGTCCCTTGCTATCAGCGTTTCAATAAACTTCTGTGTATTCGAAGTAGTGAAACGGGAAAGGGCTTCATAGTGCAGATTTACGTGTCCCTCAGTGTCATAAATAGGTTCTAGTTTCATGCTAAATCGCCTAATACCTAGGAAATACTGGCTAATTGCAATCAGGTTTTTGTAGCGCAGCATTATGACCATTAACACGGTAAACAGCAGGATATTACGTATAGGGTTGGATATGTAAAAAAGCTCCGTATAGCCTGCATCTGTTTCCTTGCTTATTGATGGTCGCCCATCTGTTTTACCCACCTTGAGTGATGTACCCGTGTTGGTGCAGATCTTAATGCCTTTAAGAAAGAAACTTGATAAATGGCCCTCTATACTTCGAGATAGGTTAATGTTCTTTACTCGCACCACCATAGTCGTTCCTTTCTTTTCGAACTCATGCATGATGTAGTTGCTGTTCTCAAGCCATTGATCATATTGTTGTTTGCTTACAGGCATAACATGTTCTGGCGTCACTAAGCAGCGAGTATTGTATCGATCGATCATCATACTCGATTCAACTAGCTCTACTTGATCGAACATAGAGCTCAGTGTTGTTTGATCTGTAAAACAGCTTTGCTCAGCAAGAGCATCTGTGAAGTCGTTAACGTCATTAAAGTAGCTTTGCTTAATAAGGGCATTAATAGTGATGTAGCAAATAAAGACGAAACCAAGACTCGATAGCATTAAAACAAGCCCGAGATCGAAATAGAGCTTTCGATTGGTTAGGCAGTATTTAAGTGCAGTGATGACGGCATGCTTAGCGACTTTATTGACTCTTTTTTGTTGGTCGGCTCCATTTTTTTGATTGTCGTGACTTTCGAAAGGAACGAAATATCCGACTCGATGGATGTTTTCGATGATGTTTTTTCTTGTTTCCAGGTGAGGCTTGATCAGTTTTTTAAATTTTTTACGTAATGAGGCGATAACATTCTTAAAGCCGTTTTCTGGCAATGTTATCTGATGATTTTGCGTGAGCTTATTCTCGATAGCTCGTTGGCAAATTGGTGAGTTTAACGTTCCGTATGCGGATATAGTGCTTAGTATTAGATATTCGTTGTCAGTAATGGAAAGGGATGCATGTCGTTGGTGATCGATCTCGATTAAGAGTTCGTCTTCCGACAGGCACACACAGATTTGACTTCCAAGTTCAAACCTAATCATTCGAATAATAACCCCTGAGTTGAAAAGGGGATGAAGTTATCAATAAATGAAGCGTTTGGATGTGATTAAATGCGAGCATATCCAAAGTATTTGGATATAGCGACATATTTATATTTTTTTATAAACTAAACCAAACGATGTATTTATTTCGTGAATGGTGTTATTTGGAGTGTGTCTCGTCCTAAAATACGTTGACAGTTTTCTTAAGCCAACAGCATTAGCTGTTGGCTTTTTTCATGTACCTCATTTGGTGTCTTCATTCCCAGGCTGAGGTGTGGCCTTATACCGTTGTAGATAGCTACGGATTCACTAATTAGTTTCTCTAACTCAGTTATATTTTGGCAAGTTTCCAGTAAGAACTCTTGTTTAAGTATGCCATTTATCCTCTCCGCTAATGCGTTTTGGTAACAGTCGTATCCATCCGTCATTGAAGCCACCATGTTGTCGGTCTTTAGGCGCTCTTGATAAAGACCTGAGCAGTACTGAAGCCCACGATCAGAATGATGGATGCATGGACTGTGGTATTGGCGTGTACTTATCGCCATGTCTAGCGCCTTTACTACGTCCGTCGTTTTCATCTCGTTGCTAAGCTCGTATCCCATTATTTTTCTACTAAAGGCATCTGTGACTAACGACAGATAGTGGGTTCCCTCACGAGACTGAACATAAGTAATGTCACTGACCAGTACCTGCTCAGGCCGACAAGGGACAAAGTCCTTCAGTCGATTAGGATGCTTCTTCATCCAATGTTTACTGTTGGTTGTCTTTGTATAGCTACGCTTAGGCTGAACGAGTAACAACTCTTCTCTTAGGTAGTCGAAGAATGCGTCTCGACCAAGCTTAATATCTTGAGCCATGAACTTCGGCTTAAGTAAAAAGTACAGTTTCCTTGTTCCTAAACGAGGCATGTAGCGCCTAAGTTCAAGCACCATTTGTCGAACAGGCTCAAGCTCAACCTGACGTGCAGTCTCCGTTTTTCACGTTGATAAACACTTTGCCTAGAGAATCCCAACAGTCGACATAGCCGACTTAAACTTACGCTTTTCTCTTTTTGAACGCTTCTGGCCCCTTGTCTATATACTTTTTTCTGAGGCCAGTCCCGTGCTCTGCATCAAGAATATCTATCACCTCGTTGTAAAATAAGTTCTTCAGGCGCTCGTCTTCGAGTTCTTTCTCAAGGCGTTTTATTTTCTGTGCGGGGGACTCTTTTGTCTTGGTGGTTTTATGCATGGCTGTTCTCCTTGGATTTCGCGTCCAGTCCATCTGACCGTGCTTTCTGAGCCAAGTTAGGACTGTTGAACGGCCTTGGATACCATAGATAGCTTGGGCCTGTTTATAAGTCATATCGCCTCTTTCAACAGCGACAACGACCTGTAATTTAAAGCCTAGCGTGTAATCGCGCTGAGTGCGCTTAATGTAGGGTCTGTTTGAAGTAGTCATAATTCGTCCTCAATGTGTAAACACATTTCAGGACGGGACAGTGATAATAAAAAAGCCCGAGCGATAGCTCAGGCTTTATTCTATAAGGTTTAGCGCGATTAGCAGATGACTTTAACTGCTAGACCACCTTGAGATGTTTCACGGTATTTAGCGTTCATGTCTTTGCCCGTCTCTAGCATAGTTTCAATTACTTTATCCAGAGAAACTGTTGGCGCTGAAGAGCGGCGTAGAGCCATACGAGTCGAGTTGATTGCCTTAACAGCAGCGATACCGTTACGTTCGATACATGGTACCTGAACTTGACCTGCAACTGGGTCACAAGTCAGACCTAGGTTGTGCTCCATTGCGATTTCGGCTGCCATACATACTTGCTCTGGGCTACCACCCATAAGCTCAGCAAGACCCGCTGCCGCCATAGAACATGCCACACCAACTTCACCCTGACAGCCAACTTCAGCACCAGAGATAGAAGCGTTACGCTTGTATAGACCACCGATTGCACCAGAAGCTGCAAAGTAACGGATGTAGTCTTTCTCTGTGACTGTTTGAATGAACTTGTCGTAGTAAGCCAATACCGCTGGAATAATGCCACAAGCACCGTTAGTTGGCGCAGTCACCACACGGCCACCCGCAGCGTTTTCTTCGTTAACAGCGAAAGCGAACATGTTTACCCAGTCTACAACAGACATAGGATCGTTCGTTGTTTTCTCTGATGTTAGAAGCTGCTGGCGCAGTGCTGCTGCACGGCGAGGCACACGTAGAGGACCAGGCAAAATACCTTCCGTATTCATACCGCGATCCATACATTCACGCATGGTTTTCCAGATGTTAGCAAAATAAGTGCGAGACTCTTCGTCAGAATGAAGTGCAGCTTGGTTTTTCATTACCAGCGTGCTGATAGAAAGACCGCTTTCCTTACACTGATTCACTAGCTCTTCAGCCGTAGTGAACTCATAAGGAGCTTTTACTGGGTTTTCTTCTTCTTTACCGAAGTTCTCTTCATCAACGATGAAACCACCGCCGATAGAGTAATAAGTCTTAGAGTAAATCTTCTCTTCACCGATCCAAGCATGAATTTGCATGCCATTTTCGTGAAGCTCAAGGTTAGTAGTATGAAAGTTCATACCACCCTCTTTAGGGAACGATACTGTGTGACAGTGCATGCCAACAGGAAGGCGCTCAGTTTCTTCTACGCGAGCAATAAAGCCCGGAATAGAGTCAATATCAACTTTCTCAGGGGTATTGCCTGCAAGACCCATGATGATAGCAATATCGGTGTGGTGACCTTTCCCTGTCAGTGATAGTGATCCATAAACGTCGACGGTAATTTTAGTGATGTCGCGCAATTTTCCCATTGAGCGTAAATCATCAATAAATTCTTTACCTGCTTTCATTGGGCCAACAGTGTGTGAGCTAGAAGGACCAACGCCGATCTTATAGATGTCAAAAACACTAATCATATCGATTACCTCAGAACAAAGCCTCCCAAGGGGTGGGGAGGCTTATTTATTATCGTTATATTCTTGGTTTAATCAGACTTTATAAAGCCTTGGATTAAAGAGCGCCGTAGATTACAGAAGTAATTGCCGCAATACCACAGATTGCTGTGAAAATCTGTACAGGTGCAGAAGTTTTGTACTTCGCCATCGCTGGCACTTTCTGCATTGCGAATACTGGCATTAGGAACAGGATTGCCGCAATCATTGGCGCACCCATTGTTTCAATCATACCTAGGATGCTTGGGTTAACGATAGCCACGATCCAAGTAGTGATAACGATGAACAGTAGAGAACCTTTTTCAATCTTGCTTACTGGCGTTTCAGAGCGAGACTTGATTAGACCTACTAGACCTTCGTGTGCACCTAGGAAGTGACCGAAGTAGCTAGATGTGATCGCTGCGAATGCCACTAGTGGACCCATGTAAGAGATAAGTGGTGACTCGTGAACGTTCGCTAGGTAAGAAAGAACTGAGATGTTTTGCTCTTGCGCCATTGCTAGTTGCTCTGGAGACAGAGATAGAACAACTGAGAATACGAAGAACATTACAAAACCCATTAGCATCATCGCTGCGCCGCCAGTGATAGTGTCAGTTTTCTGAACTGCATTTTCACCGTGAACACGACGTTGCTCTTTAGAGAACTGAGAGATTACTGGGCTGTGGTTGAAAGAGAATACGATGATTGGAATTGCTAGCCAAACAACAGATGGCATAGAAGACCAGTCAGGTGCTACTTCTACCATTGAGCTGTTCCAATCTGGAATTAGGTAGAAAGAAAGCGCAAGTAGGATGAACACTAGTGGGTATACCAGTGCAGATGTCGCTTTCAGCATTAGCTCTTTACCAAACACTACGCCCGCAGTCATTGCAGCGATTAGCGCGCCTGACAGGATTGGACGAGGAATTGATTCCATACCCATTTGGTTAACTAAGAAAGAGTCAACCGTGTTTGTGATACCAACACCGTAGATAAGAACGATTGGGTAGATAGCGAAGAAGTAGGCAAAAGTAATAAGGTTTGCGCCAGTCTTACCAAAGTGCTCTTCAACAGTGTCAGTGATATCAGCTTCAGGGTTTTTCGCAGAAAGTACGAAACGAGCAAGAGATTTGTGAGCGAACCAAGTCATTGGTGCTGCGATTAGAGCAAGGATAACTAATGGCCAAAAACCACCCGCACCTGCTTTAATAGGAAGGAAAAGTACGCCAGCACCTACAGCGGTACCGAAAAGTGATAGACACCAAGTGAAGTCTTTGTAAGTAAACTTACTAGACGATTGTGCGGTCGAAGCCGCAGTAGTTGTAGTATTCATTTTGTGATACTCATTTTTGGGAACAGGAAATAAGTCGGGGGCAATTTTGCATAAAAACCTTGCACGAAAACTAGATCTAAATCATGAATTGATTCAAGTTATAACATGATATGTCAAAAACAGGTTTTTGCTCACGAAAATGATGTGCTACTAGTGATTTATGCTAATGCGATGCATTAGTAAATCTAATGTTGTTATGAATTTGTTTAATGTATGTCTCAGAAAACGTTTCCGTTATTGATAAACAATTTAACTAATGTGAATGGATTTGTTTCATTTACCAGAGTTATTAATGCTGATTCATAATGTGATTTTGCATCGCTTGTATGATTTGCGCGGTCATACCCCAGATAAAATGAGAATTGTAGGAAAGCCCAAACACTCGATGTGAAAAATTGTTAACTCGAAATTGCTGACTGTGTAATTTTTCTCTGTCTAAAACTACAGTAGCAGGCACTTCAAAAACTTCATCGACTTCATTTTTGTCAATGCGTGTTTGATAATCTGGAGAAATGAATCCCAAGAAAGGGGTGACTGTAAATCGACTTATTGTTACCAGTTCTGGCATTTGACCAAATATTTCAATTTGGCTTTGCTCTATTCCTACTTCTTCATAAGTCTCTCGTAACGCTGTGTGGGATAAGTCGATATCGCTAGATTCGAATTTCCCACCTGGAAAGCTAACCTGGCCGGGGTGATGTTTCAGATGTTTGGCTCGGCGAGTGAAGAGGACATTAATTCCGTTATCGCGTTCAACAAAACCAACCAGTACTGAGGCTTTACGTAAGTGGGTATGATTGAGGTGTGAGACACGGTTGAGAGCTTCTTGGTGATAGTCAACGGTTTGGTGCATTTGAAATCGCTGGATCAAGTGATTTTTATTTAGCTCAGACAACACGTTAGCTCCTTTTGATATTTGAAAAAGCCTTCAATATGGCTCATGCTTTCTACTACACCCACTAGCGCAAGGATGGCGTAATTAATGAAAGGTATTATCTTTACTGAGTTTATGGACTTGGTTGAACAAAAATTTGGTTTAGAAGAACTTGATAGCTTGCTTTCCGCTGTGGGTGATGATGGCGTCTACACTTCTGTGGGCAGTTATGACCATCGCAACTTGGTCAAGCTCATCATGCAGCTCAGCGTTCGTACGGGTATCTCACCAGAAGATCTTCAACGAGTTTTTGGTCAGTCAGTTTTTAATAACCTTTATAACACCTTACCTGATAATAATAGCTTACAAGAGTGCAAGTCGACGTTTCAATTTATTAAATTGGTCGAAGACTATATCCATATCGAAGTTAAAAAACTTTATCCCGAAGCCAACCCTCCTTCCTTCATATTTATCTCTGAGGCGGAAAGCGAGATGGTCTTTGACTATCATAGTGCCCGTTGTATGTCTCATGTCTGTTTAGGTTTAATCGAAGGTTGCGGTGAGTTTTTTGATGAGAAGATAGCAACGACGATGGAAAACTTGGCGGAAGATGGCAGTCAAGTTCGGTTCAAGGTGAGTGTAGTAGGATAGCCTAAATGGATAAGGACACCCCTTTAGAAAGAAAGCTAGCCAGAGAAATAGCTGCTCGTAAACAAGCCGAAGCGTTATTGGAGCAAAAAAGTTTAGAGCTGTACGAGTCTAATCAGCATTTGAAGTTGGTGCTAACGCAGCTAAAAAGGCAAACCCATAGTGATCTGCATAAGCTTGAATTCGAACAGCATATTAGTGAAGCGTTGATCCACTTCGGCAGGGCATTTTTAAGCCGAACGCTTGATGATGGCTTGATTGCCAATTTACTAGAAAGACTCACGGCTTCTTCGGCATTATCTGGTGTAGGTTTGTACATTGAGCCCGAGCTGATGAATTCTGTGATTGGTAACGTATTTGGTTCGGCGGAAGTGAAAGAGTTAAGCTTGGTGAAACCCTATGCGATCTGGCACAGCAACTCACTGAAGTTACCGATCGAAGTGGAGCATAAAATAGTTGGTGAACTGACTGTTGACCTGATTAGCGAAGAAATCGACCGAGAGTTTGTTGTTAATCAGCTTTTACTGGTCGCAGAGCTATTGTGCAGCGCGATCAGTCGCCAACTGATTGTGACAAGCAACCAAGAAGCGAGAGCGAGGGCTGAAGAGTCAGAACGCTCGACCAAAGAGTTTGTTGCCATGATCAACCACGAACTCCGAACGCCTCTCAATGGCTTGTTAGGCAGTGCTGAACTGTTAGCCGGAACTCAGTTAGATGAAGAACAACAAACCTTGCTAAGCAATCTTTCGCATTCGGGCGACTTGCTTCGCCATATCATCAACGACATCCTCGACTTTAGCAAAATGAGTGCAGGGATGATGCAGTTGATTCCATCGCAATTCTTATGGTCAGAAATGCGTGAAATGGTGTTAGGTATCTTTGAAACGAAAGCGCTAGAGAAGGGAATCGGCTTTGAGATCATTGAACAAAACACGATTCCAACGGCTCTGATTGGTGACTTTGAGCGCATTAGCCAGATTCTGATCAATTTGGTGGGCAATGCGATTAAGTTTACGGCGCACGGAAAGGTGATAGTTAAAGTTAAATGGGAAAGCGAAAACTTAATCTTCGCTGTCTCTGACACTGGGATAGGGATCAGTGAAGAGTCGCAAGCGCAATTGTTCACACCATTTGTTCAGGCTGATAGAACCGCGAAGCGAAACTTTGAAGGGACAGGGCTAGGTCTCGCGATCTGCAAAAATCTTGTCGAGTTGATGTCTGGCGAAATATTGCTCTCTAGTGAAATAGGAAAAGGAAGTACGTTTGAAGTGCTTTTGCCGCTTAAAGAAACCGCTGAGTGGACGGTGAGCGCTGGTAAAGCAGAACAGAAACCCCAATTTAAGCCGCTAGAGGAGCTATCTATTCTCGTGGTTGATGATATTCGTATGAACCAAGTCATCATCAATCAAATGTTAAAGAAGCTCTCAATTACTCCTGATATGGCAAACAATGGCCTTGAGGCGATCAAGGCGTTTAATTCTGCTAATTATGACCTTGTCTTTATGGATTGCCGCATGCCCGAAATGGATGGTTTTGAGGCTACCGCTTACTTAAGAGAACAGGCGTATACCTTACCAATAATTGCTTTAACGGCGGGAACCACACTCGAAGAGCGTGAGAAATGCATCCAGTGTGGTATGGATGATATTTTAACTAAGCCCTATACGGCCAAAGATCTGAAACTGATGCTCGAAAAATGGAGCTAGCCTGCACCAAAGTTGCGGGCACTTCTTTAAATAAATTTGATGGCATAGAGAGCGAGCAAGAAATGCTTTCTTTTATTATTGTTATGTTATAACATTTCTTAATGTCCTAGCTTGTAGCGCTTACTATAAATTAGAGTTGGTTAAGCTAAGAGCAGAATTTCAAATTGTTGCATGGGCTGTTAATTCTCAGGCTTTGGTGTTGAAGGGGTTCTCACTGCTACGTCTATGGTAAGGCTGCCCATGCGACTCTCTCCTTACAGAAAACGCTACAGACAGTCAGCCTGTGCCCCTTACCATTGTTTACTCTAAGATCGGCAGGATCTTACTCAACTTATCAAGCGTTTCTTGGTACTCCGCTTCACACTGGCTATCAGCGACTAGACCGCCTCCCGCCCATACGTGGATGTTCCCATTTTCAGCGACTAGCGTACGAATTGTAATACTGGTGTCCATACGACCATGTCGGCTTATATAGCCAATACTGCCACAGTAAGCGCTTCGACGGTGGGGCTCTAGCTCTTCAATAATTTCCATTGCGCGAATCTTAGGTGCCCCAGTGATTGAGCCACCCGGGAAAGAGGCTTTCAATAAGTCCGCTGCGCAATATTGGTCATCGAGCTTGGCACAAATGGTACTGACTAAGTGGTGTACCGCAGGAAAGCTCTCTATATCAAAAAGTTTGGGTACGTGTAAGCTGCCAGGTTTCGCCACTCGGCCAACATCGTTTCTTAGTAGGTCAACAATCATCAAGTTTTCGGCTTGATCTTTTTCTGCGTTAGCAAGCTCATAAGCTGCATTTCGGTCTGCCTGTGGATCAGCAGAGCGTGGGCGAGTTCCTTTAATAGGCTTTGTCTCAATTTCATTGTCTTTCACCTGTAAGAAACGTTCAGGGGAGACACTTAAAATCGCGCCGTGCTCCGTTCTAACGAAAGCAGAAAATGGACCTTGGTTTACGCCTTCAAGCCTTTGATAAGCTTGCCACTCACAACCTTGGTAAGGCGCGCTGAATCTTTGAGCCAAGTTAATCTGGTAACAATCTCCAGAGCGCAGGTATTCTTGAACTTGAGCAAACTTGCTGCTGTATGACTCTTTGGTCATATTAGATTGCCAATCACCACTCATTGCAAACGCTTCAACTTTATTCTCTTGCTGACTGGTCAGCCATTGCCATTTCTCTTCAGTGTCAGAGCCGACGACATAAGCGGATTTCTCTTTATGGTCGACAATCAATGCCCAATCATAGAGACCAATCGCCATGTCAGGGGTGACGAGATCTTGTTTGGCAAGAGATGGCATTCGCTCAACTCGACGGCCTAAGTCATACGAAAAATAGCCCAAAGCACCGCCAATAAAAGGCAGTTCACCACGATAGTCGAGATCAGGCAAAACTTGAGCTTGCACTTGCTTAAGCAGTTCAAATGGGTTGTCGCTTGAGGTTTCCTTCATACCTTCAGTAACGATATAGCTCTCGTTACCAAGGGTGGTAATCGTTGCTTTTGGCTCTGCCACTAGGATATCAAATCGGCTATCAACGTGCGTTCTGGAAGGAGAGCGCAATAACATGGCCCAAGGTCGCTGGTGAATGTTAGCAAAGTGTTGGGCTGCAAGGTCTAGCTGATAAGGAATCGGTTTGATTTCTAAGCGATTTGGCTTGATGTTATTCATTTGTTTAATTTGTGACAAAGAGATCGTTGATTACGTGGCGTGTTGAGGAAAGCAAGAGTATCATAATGACCACAAAGGTCGCTACACCAGTGTTTTGCAAATATAAAATCAACAAGCAAACGTTTGTGTTCGACCATAAAAAGGAAGCAAAAATATAACGAGGCATGCAATGACCGTAATTCGCCAGCAGGATGTGATCAGCAGTGTTGCTGATGCACTCCAGTACATTTCTTATTACCATCCATTAGACTTTGTCCAAGCCCTAGAAAAAGCCTATAACCGTGAAGAGAGTCAAGCGGCGAAAGATGCCATTGCTCAAATCCTAATTAACTCTCGTATGTCTGCAGAAGGCCATCGCCCAATTTGTCAGGACACTGGTATTGTGACCTGCTTTGTGAATGTGGGCATGGGTGTGCAGTGGGATTCAACTGAACTGACTGTTCAGCAAATGGTTGATGAAGGTGTGCGCCAAGCATACAACAACCCAGACAACCCGCTACGTGCCTCGGTTCTTATGGATCCAGCAGGTAAGCGAATCAATACCAAAGACAATACGCCTGCTGTTGTTCACATCAATATGGTGCCGGGCAACGAGGTTGAAATTCAAATTGCGGCGAAAGGCGGCGGCTCAGAAAACAAGACCAAGATGGTGATGCTTAACCCATCAGATGATATCGCTGAGTGGGTAGAGAAAACACTACCAACAATGGGCGCAGGTTGGTGTCCACCAGGTATGCTTGGTATCGGTATTGGTGGTACAGCAGAAAAAGCGGCAGTACTGGCGAAAGAGTCTCTTATGGAGCACATCGACATTCAAGAACTGATTGACCGTGGTCCACAAAATGCGGAAGAAGAACTTCGCCTCGATATTTTCAATCGCGTTAATAAGCTTGGTATTGGTGCTCAAGGTCTGGGCGGTTTGACTACTGTAGTTGATGTTAAAATTAAAACAGCACCAACTCACGCCGCTTCTAAGCCAGTGTGCTTGATTCCAAACTGTGCCGCGACGCGTCACGTACATTTCACGCTTGATGGAACTGGCCCAGCTGATCTTCAACCGCCTAAGCTTGAAGAGTGGCCGGATATCACTTGGGAAGCTGGTGCGAATACTCGTCGTGTTAATCTAGATGAAGTGACTCAAGAAGAAGTAGAAAAGTGGAAAACAGGTGAAACCGTTCTACTGTCAGGCAAAATCCTAACAGGTCGTGATGCGGCGCATAAACGCATTCAAGGCATGCTGCAAAGTGGTGAAGGCTTGCCTGAAGGCGTCGACTTCAAAGGCAAATTTATCTACTACGTAGGTCCAGTTGATGCTGTGGGTGATGAAGCCGTTGGTCCTGCTGGCCCTACGACTTCTACGCGTATGGATAAGTTTACCGATATGATGCTAGAAGAGACGGGCATCATGGGCATGATTGGTAAAGCTGAGCGCGGACCTGCAACAGTAGAGTCGATTAAAAAGCATAAAGCGGTGTACCTAATGGCGGTAGGCGGCGCGGCTTACTTGGTTGCTAAAGCGATTAAGAAAGCACGCGTGGTTGCATTTGAAGACCTAGGCATGGAGGCGATCTACGAATTTGAAGTAGAAGATATGCCTGTGACTGTCGCGGTTGACTCAAACGGTGCAAACGCTCACCAGATTGGTCCAGACACTTGGAAAGTAAAAATCCAAGAAATGGAAGACCAAGCTTAATTGACACTGTTTAGCTTGTGAGAAATCACTGATTTAATTAGTGAAAATTTGACAAAGGTGGAGCGAATGCTGCACCTTTTGTCTATATAGTTTAGAGTTGTAACCCTAAGTCAGGAGTAAAAATGCCACGCTTTATTCAAATCTTACAGATCATCATTGCGGTGGTTATTGGTGCTTTCGTCGGATATGACCTTATTCTCCATGGCATCAGTATCTTCGATGAAAAGTATGTCACCATTAGCTGTGCTCTGTTTGTGCTGTTAGAAATCGCTCTGTTTGTCATCTACAAATTGATCGAAGACGACTAACGTTTATCGTTTTCGCTGATACACTAAGCCTCTGATTTTTATCAGGGGCTTTTTTGTTCATCTAGGATTAAGATTAGAGCCGCTAAGCTAACAGTGTGATTGAAACAAAGAGAACGTGAATGAAGCAAATTACTCAAGAAGTTAATGATTTACTTAGCCGTACTATGGACTCCCATGTTCGTATTGCCGTGACAGGTCTTTCTAGAGCGGGTAAAACCGCATTTATTAGCTCGCTCGTTAATCAGCTTCTCCATACTTCAACTCATGAAAATCTACCGTTATTTTCCGCAGCGCGAGACAAAAGATTAGTCGGCGCCAAGCGTGAGCCGCAAGCCAATATGCTTGTTCCGCGTTTTGCCTATGATGAGGCAATGCGGCATGTACATTTAGATCCGCCGATTTGGCCGGAACCGACTCGCGACGTGAGTGAGATCCGACTGGCAATAAAATATCGTCCGCAGAAAAAGACCAAAAAGTTGTTTGGTAGCACATCTACTTTGCACATCGATATTATCGATTACCCAGGTGAGTGGTTACTTGATTTACCTCTGCTTGATATGGACTTTCATCAGTGGTCGCAAAGTCAGTTCGAGGCTTTGAAAGGTAAGCGAAAAGAACTGGCTCAGCCTTGGCTAGAACGGCTCGAACAGATTGATTTAACTGCGGAGTTAGATGAAAATCTTCTTGCAGAAATATCTGAGCTTTACACCGAGTTTCTTCATAGCTGCAAAGAGCAAGGTTTGCATTGGGTGCAGCCGGGTCGGTTTGTCTTGCCCGGAGATTTAGAAGGTGCCCCGGTGCTGCAGTTTTTCCCTTGTCAGTTTGAACAACAAAGCAAAGCAGAGAAAGGCTCTAACTTAGCCATGCTCAAAGCACGCTATCAAGAGTACCAGCAGAAAGTGGTTAAGGCGTTCTACAAACATCACTTTTCGACTTTTGACCGTCAAATCGTGCTGGTGGACTGCTTACAACCGCTTAATGCGGGCTATGAATCCTTCCACGATATGCGTCATGCCCTAGAGCAGATCATGCACAGTTTCCGCTATGGTCGAAGCAATATCTTGAAGCGCTTGTTTGCTCCTCGAATCGATAAGATATTGTTTGCCGCAACTAAAGCTGACCATGTCACGCCGGAGCAGCACACCAATTTGGTTTCTTTGCTCCAGCAAATGGTGCATCCGGCATGGCAAACCGCGTCGTACGAAAATATTGAAATGAACTGCATGACCATGGCATCGATACAGGCAACACAAGCAGGCTTTATTAGTAAGGGCGACCAATCTTACCCAGCGATTCAAGGGGTCACTATGGATGAGCAAGCACTTACCGTGTTTCCCGGAGAAGTACCCAAAAAGCTGCCCGCTCAAGATTACTGGCATGAGAAAGGCTTCGAGTTTACCGCCTTTAGACCTCAACAATCTTCGCCGGATGAGCCTTTGCCGCATATTCGTATGGATAAAGCACTTGAATACCTAATCGGAGATAAGCTGAAATGACAAACAGTGATAAAGCGCAGTTTAAACAAAAGCAGGTCTTCGATGATGCTTTGCACAGCGAGCAAGAAGACGTACAACCGGATCTAACGGCACATATGCACTTTCAGCAGTCCGAGCAATTCGTGCCTGTTGAAATCGATAATGAGCAGGAAGATACCGCTTCAGAAGCTGAGCTAGAGCAGGTCATAAGACCAAAATCAGGTTCTAAATGGCTGGCGACAACTCTGGTCGGTACATTTGCGGGTTTGGTCGGTTGGCAAGCGGTAGATAATGTTGTCACGGCGATTCAAACCGCAGACTGGCTCGCCTTGGGTTGGTCAGGTTTTATCGCGACGGTTTCATTACTTGGTGTTGGTGCGATTGGCAAAGAATTGTTCAAATTACGCAGGCTCCGTAATCACTTCAGTGTTCAGGAACAAAGTGAAGCGCTCATCCATTCAGACAGTGTAGGGCAAGGCAAAGCTTTTTGTGAATCGGTAGCAAAGCAGTCTGGTATTAAGCGAGAATCACCGAGCTATGACCGTTGGGTGAACAGTATCAATACGTCGCACAGCGACGCAGAAATTCTCGATATGTATGACGCTATGGTTGTTGCTGAGCAAGATAAAGTCGCAACAAAAATCGTTTCTCAACATGCAACGGAATCCGCTGCTCTGGTCGCCATTAGCCCACTTGCAGTGGCTGACATGATGCTAGTTGCTTGGCGAAATTTCAAAATGATTGATAATTTAGCCGAGGTGTACGGAGTAGAACTCGGTTATTGGTCGCGCCTGAAGTTATTTAAAGCAACATTGATGAATATGGCGGCCGCTGGTGCGAGCGAACTTGCGGTTGATGCCAGTATGGATCTGATGTCTATGGATCTGGCTGGAAAGGTTTCAGCTCGTGCAGGGCAGGGGTTAGGTGTAGGTATTTTGACTGCAAGGTTAGGTCTAAAGGCAATGGCACTGCTTCGCCCCATTCCTTGGCATAAAGAGAGACAAGTTAAATTGGGGGCAATACGCAAGCGGATTGTAGAAAAAGTCGCCGCAATAACAATCAAATAGTGCGAATGTGAAGCAGGTAATATCTGTTTACTTGACGAGGATCTAGGCTTAAGGGAAACTACTGTCAACTTTTCGTGACACCTTATTTAAGGACTTATCCGTGCGTCTTGAAGTTATCTGTGAAGACAGACTTGGTCTGACTCGTGAGTTACTCGATATTCTTGCTTCTAAAAACCTTGATCTTCGAGGCATCGAAATTGATGTCTCTGGGATTATCTACTTAAACTGCCCTGATATTGATTTCGATACTTTTAGTGAATTGATGGCAGAGATTCGCCGTATTTCGGGTGTTAAAGACGTTCGCAAGATCCAGTTCATGCCTATTGAACGTCACAATAATGAACTGATCTCTCTGCTTAATAACCTTCCAGAGCCAGTATTAGCCATTGACCTAAAAGGTCATGTTGATATGGCAAACCATGCTGCACTGTCGCTGTTTGGTTGCGAAGAAAGCGAAATGATTGGTCACCTCATCACCAACTTATTGCCTAATTTTAATTTTGCCAAGTGGGCTGAAGGCAATATCGCGCGTCAGCGAGAAGAGATCGTGATCAGTGGGCTAGATTACACGATGGAAATCATGCCGGTATACATTTCGGATGAGACCAATGAGTCTGTGCTAGCAAGTGCGGTAATGATTATTCGCTCTACTCAAGAAAAACCGCTGTTTGACGACTCGCTTCCTCTACACAATAACCTTGGGTTTGAACATTTTGTTGGCGTTTCTAACCGTCATAAAGCACTGATTAGTCAAGCGAAGAAACTTTCTATGCTAGATCAGCCTCTGTTAATTCAGGGTGAAACCGGCACGGGCAAAGAGATGCTAGCACGAGCGTGTCACAATCGTTCCCATCGAGCTGCGAATCCTTTCCTAGTATTGAGCTGTGCTTCAATGCCAGATGGTGTTGCTGAAACCGAGTTATTTGGTCACGCTCCAGGTTCGTTTAACCACGAGCAAGGCCACAAAGGGATCTTTGAGCAGGCGAATGGGGGAACGGTATTTCTCGACGAAATCGGTGAGATGAGCCCGCACCTGCAAATCAAGTTACTTCGTCTACTCCAAGATGGCACGTTCCGTCGTGTGGGAGAAGAAGATGAAATTCATGTTGATGTGCGCGTTATTGCGTCAACACGTCATCAGTTAGCGGATTTAGCCGAATCAGGCTCGTTCCGCGAAGACCTATTCTATCGCCTGAACGTACTGACCTTGCTGATTCCACCACTAAGAGAACGCTCGAATGATATAGCGCCGCTGCTAGAGCTATTTGTGGCTAAGTACGTTAAGCAGCTTGGCATTAGCAAGCCTTCCATTGATGAGACTTTGGTTGATCAGTTGGTGAGCTATCAGTGGCCGGGTAACATGCGTCAGTTAGAGAACATGGTGCTGCGCGCGTTAACAGAGGTGGAATCCGATACCCTGACCGCGGATTTGTTCCACTTACCGCAACTTGAAAGTGCACCTTCAAATGCACCAACTTTGAATTTAGACGGTTCGTTAGACGAAATCATGAAAGAGTACGAATCTCAGATACTCGAACGTCTTTATCAATCTTTCCCATCAAGTCGTAAGTTAGCTAAGCGCCTTAACGTGTCTCACACATCTGTGGCGAATAAGCTGCGTGAATATGGAATTAGAAAAAACTAAATGGAAAGAATTAGCACTCCCACATCAGTTTATGAAGTGGATGACGACATTGTACTTCGCACTGCGGAGCCAACTGATGGTTACTTAATCTCTGAGTATTTTATTGCTAACCGACAGCACCTTAAAGAGTGGGAACCGAAGCGTGAAGAGGGCTTTTTTACGTTATCAGGCTGGACACAGAAACTGATTAAGCTCAGTGAGCTACACAGAATGGGGCTTGGTTACTATCTGTTGATCATCGACAAAGAGAGCAATGAAATGTTGGGGACGGTGTCGTTTAGCAACATCTCTCGTTTTCCTTTTCATGCTTGTAACGTTGGCTACTCGTTGGCTGCGAATGCGCAAGGCAGGGGAGCGATGACACGTGCTCTTAAGCTTGCTGTGAACTACATGTTTAAGGTGCAGAATATCCATCGAGTAATGGCGAGTTATATGCCGCGCAACCATCGTAGTGAAGCTGTTCTTGAACGCGTCGGTTTTACCAAAGACGGCTTTGCTAAAGATTACTTACTTATCAATGGAAAATGGGAAGATCATAATCTTACGTCGCTAATCAACCCAAACTGGAAGGACGCTTAACCGTGGACAGATTAGAAAAGCAGCTAGCGTTGCTGATGGAGCTTGACCAACTCAAATCGGTGTTAAGACGTACGCGGGTAAAAAGTGCTGAAGGACGTTTAGAAAATAGTGCAGAGCACAGTTGGCATGTTGCTTTAATGGCAATATTAATGGAAGAGCATGCTAATGAGCCCGTTGACATCGCTCGGGTAGTGAAGATGTTGCTGCTCCACGATGTCGTAGAAATTGATGCAGGTGATACCTTTGTTTATGATGTTGCTGCAACCGCTGAACAAGAGCAAAAAGAACTCGATGCCGCTCACCGTTTGTTTGGCATGTTACCCGAAGAGCAAGGACAATCACTGTTGCAATTGTGGCTAGAGTTTGAATCTGCGCAAACCGCCGATGCAAAGTTTGCAAAAGCCTTGGATAGAATTATTCCTATGTTGCTCAACTACCACAATCAGGGGCAAAGCTGGCAAGAGCATGGCGTCACAAGGCACCAAGCTTTGACCATTAATCAAAAGATTGAATTTGGCTCGCAGGCACTGTGGGACAAAGCGAAACAAATTATCGACGACGCCACAAATAAAGGTTGGCTAAAAGCGTAATGCTTTAAGAGGAAAATTAATGTCTTACCTAACTTTGGATGAATACCAAAGAAAATGGATTTTCACCCATCAATCTATGCCAGTGCCAGAAGAGGATTTGGCGGCAATTAAGCCAATGGCACAGGCGCGTGCATCTCAATTGTGGAAAGAGAACATTAGTGCGCAAAGCCCGGACGCCGATCGTTTAAGTTCGAGTGATTGGCCGATGAAAGAGTCTAACTGGAAACAGGAAGTTGACTGGATGGCAGCTTGGGAAGCGGATGATGAAGCAATGCCGCTTGAGCTGATAGAGTTTATTGATTGGCAAGATGATGTGACCGTGTATTTTTGCTACGAAAAGTACAACGTCATCGAAACGAAATGGTCTGTGTTTAAAAAGCATTGGAAAAACTTCTTATTCTACGATGATGGCCCGATCTTAATCGGGCGTCGCCGAAAAGAAGCGCTGTGGTTTGATACAAAAGGTACGGTCAAGCTGGGCTTTAGAAACTAACTTCTAGAATATTAGAGAGCGGCATTGCCGCTCTTTTTTATGAGATCTGTGTCATATTTGACCTTGCTGTCTATACTTTCGTTATGAACGTGATGAGACGGGATAAGTCATGGAAGACAAAATAATCCAATCCGTTGTAGAAATTACTGAGCAGAGGAACTCTGTATCTTTAGGCCATTGTCTTGTTGCCACACTCGCAGAAATGACTCCCGCCCAATCGATTGAGCTAACATACTTTATCAATACTACCGCCAAGACCGTTGCTAAGGTAACACGCTCACCGGAGCAAAAAGAGTTTGATTGGATCTACGATTCTATCTCTGCCTATAGTGGTCATCGTGATCACCTAAACGACAATGCCACAACATTTGTCGATGAGAAAGGTCGATATGTATCGACACATCCCATTCCCGTCTCCGAAGATAGCTCAGCTGAACTAACGGTAATTCTTCAAGAGTGCCCGAGTAGCTATGCGTTATTGATTGATGGGTTTGCGAAAATCTATCGTAATTATTTGGCAGTGCTACACGATAGTGAGCGAGACAAACTGACAGGGTTGTTGAATCGCAAGACACTAGAAGAACGGTTAGCACGCTGTTTTAACGTCATGCCTGACACTCCAGTAGAAATTACTGCTTGGGTCGCCATCATTGATCTAGACCATTTTAAGCAAGTGAATGATCGTTTTGGCCATATGATTGGAGACGAAATATTATTGATGTTTGCTCAGCAAATGAGTAACTATTTTATAGGACACGAACAGTTGTTCCGTTATGGTGGTGAAGAGTTTGTTGTCTTGTTGCCTCAACAAAGCATTGAGGAGTGCAGAGCAACACTTGAGGGATTTCGTCGTCATATTGAATCTTTCCGATTTCCACAAATTAACAACCTAACTTTTAGCTGTGGAGTTTGCGGTATTACACCTCATGAGTACTTGCCGACGATACTAGATCACGCAGACAGTGCGCTCTACTACGTTAAAGAGCATGGAAGAAATCAAGTACACTTCTTCGATGCAGAATGTCTAGATCGATATGATAACGGAGAAAATGACGTAGAACTCTTCTAAAAGATCATTTTGATCAAGCTAACTTTAAGAAAAGTAAAGATTAAAACCACAGTAATTATGTGATTTTTAGCCCAATAATGTGTCTATATTTTGCGACAAATGTGTATTTTGTTATCATTGGTTTGACAAATGCTTCTAACACTTACTTTTTAAAACACTAGAGTCTTAGGGAAAAGCAGTGGCTTTAAACGTATCTCAACTTCGTGATGATTTTTATGCACATCTCAGCGCCGTGCAGGCGTACGCACTTCCGCAAACAAAGCCAACTTTGTCATTACTGACTGATGAAGAATTAAGAGAACTGGAAGCATGTTGGATAGCACTTTCCGTATGGAAAAACCAACAAGACTAATTGCTTAACCTAGTAAGATAAGATTCAGTAACCTCGATAACTAAGTTCTCGAGGTTTTTTATTGCCTCGGTGTTAAAATGTTATATTATAACATTTTGTGATCTAATCATTGAAAAGATGAGTAATAGTCCCCATAGTTAAGTTCATAGCGGAGCATTTTATGAATGCAGCGACAGATATAATAAAGACAGAGATTCAAGTGAGTAAAAATATGGCGGAAGTAAGAGCCAGAGTCGACTTCAAAGTAGGTACAAAGAGTAACATTGATGCGGAGCTACTTTCCTTTCACGGTTTGAAGACTGATAAAGAGCATGTTGCCGTTATCTTCAAACAAGCGGATCAAACCCAAGCGACACCACTTGTCCGCATGCATTCTGAATGTCTCACTGGGGATGTATTCCACTCATCTCGCTGTGATTGTGGCGAGCAGCTAGATGAAACCATCAATCGTATGGGCGAATCTGGCGGTATCATTTTGTACCTACGACAAGAAGGTCGCGGCATTGGTCTTTATAATAAGATTGACGCCTACAAGCTGCAAAGTGAAGGTATGAACACTTATGAAGCAAACAACCATCTAGGTTTTGGCGATGATCTGCGTGACTTCACGGAAGCGGCGCAGATGTTAAAAGCCTTAGGTGTCGATAAGATTCGCTTAGTAACAAATAACCCGAAAAAGATTCGCGACCTTAAAGAGCACGGCATACAGATTGAAGAGGTTGTCAATACTCTAGCCCACGTCAAAGATGGTAACGAGAACTACCTTAAAGCGAAAATATCACACGGAAAGCATAATCTTGACGTGTAAGCCATTGAGCTACCTATGTTGATAAAAGCCTCACTTTTGTGAGGCTTTTTTGTTTCCTGCTTGCAAAAAAATTGTAAGTTTGTATTATTCGGAACTAATAGTGCAAATGAGAATAATTAGCACTAATAATAAAGAATAATTATTAAGCTCAACAAGGATGCTTTTTCAATGAATGTAAAATCTCTATTAGCTCAATCGGTAGCAGCTTCACTACTTATCGCTAGCGGCTCAGCTTTCGCGGCAAATGTAACCAAAGAACAAGTGGTTGAGCACTATGCTGATGTTGCTCACGCAGTTTTTGCTGACTCTCTTACGACAGCTAAGGCTCTGGATAAATCTGTAGAGTCATTCCTAGCTAACCCAACAGCAGCAAAGTTTGAACAAGTGAAGCAAGTATGGCTTGCATCTCGCGTTCCTTACCAACAGTCTGAAGTATTCCGTTTTGGTAACGCGATCGTAGATGATTGGGAAGGCCAACTAAACGCATGGCCTCTAGATGAAGGTCTAATTGATTACGTATCTTCAGATTACCAATATGAACTTGGTAACGAAGGCGCAAATGCAAACATCGTTGCTAACCAAAAGCTAACCATTGGCGCTTCAACGCTAGATGTTGCGAAAATCACTCCTGAGCTAATCGCAGACCTAAACGAAGTGGGTGGTTCAGAAGCGAACGTTGCTTCAGGTTACCACGCGATTGAATTCCTACTATGGGGTCAAGATCTAAACGGTACTAATGCTGGTGCAGGCCAACGTGCGTACACGGACTTTGTTGTTGGTGCAGAGTGTACAAATAACAACTGTGACCGTCGTGGCGAGTTCCTTAAAGCGGCAGCAGAGCTTCTAGTACAAGATCTAGAGTGGATGGAAAAGCAGTGGTCTTCTGATGTTAAAGGTAACTACCGTGAGGAGCTTCTAAACGAATCAGCAGAAAATGGTCTTCGTAAGATGCTATTTGGCATGGGTTCTCTATCTCTAGGTGAACTTGCGGGCGAACGTATGAAGGTTGCTCTAGAAGCAAACTCTACAGAAGATGAGCACGATTGTTTCTCTGACAACACTCATAACTCTCACTACTACAATGAGCAAGGCATCTACAACGTTTACACAGGTATCTACAAACGCGAAGATGGTACGCTACTTTCTGGTCCAAGCATCAACGATCTTGTGGCACAAAAAGACAAGCAAGCGGCAAAAGAAATTCAGAAGCAGTTTGATGTAACACGTGCTCAAGTGGGTCAACTTGTAACTTCAGCTGAGAAGAAAGGTCAGTACTTCGACCAACTTATCGCAGCGGGTAACACGCAAGGTAACGCACTTGTGAATGAAACGATTATGTCTTTAGTTGCTCAAACAGCTCAAATTGAGCGTGCAGCTAAAATCGTTGGCATCAACAGCTTAAATCCAGATACAGCTGACCACGAGTTCTAATTCAGAACGAACAAAAAAAAGGGCTCAATTGAGCCCTTTTGCCGTTTTTTATTAGCGGTGTTTTTGAGAATTATTCCCATTTAAAATGTCGGGTTATTCCCTTTTTTGAGAGTCCTCGTATGAAGTTGTACACGAAAACTGTCCTAGCAAGCCTTCTCGCTATTAGCGCCTCTTCTGCCATTGCTTATGATGTTAAGTCGGGTGGCGGTACATCCGTTAAAAAAGAGGGTGCTAACGCTTTCTCACTTCCCGCTGGAAACCTCCCAATGTCTAAACGCTTAGACTTTAGTGTTGGTAACAGCTTCTTTCGCAACCCTTGGGTACAGGCTCCAGCCTCAACAGATGCGCGTGATGGTTTAGGGCCTCTGTTTAATACCAATGGTTGTCAAAACTGTCACATTAAGGATGGTCGCGGACATCCACCAGAAGAAGGCGACATTCACGCGGTTTCCATGTTGGTGCGTTTTAGCATTCCAGCCATGACGCCAGAACAAAAGAAAGCATTTATCAAAGATGGCGTCATTCCTGAACCAACTTACGGTGGCCAGCTACAAGATTTTGCGCTGCAAGATCAAACTCCAGAAGGCACGATCGAAATTACCTATACTGATGTCCCGGTGACATTTGCTGATGGTACTGTGGTCACGCTACGTAAACCTGATCTAGCGATTACGAACCTTGGCTACGGAGAAATGCATCCGGATACGCAGATGTCGGCTCGCGTTGCACCTCCAATGATAGGTTTAGGTCTTCTTGAAAGCATTCCGGATGAAACATTGAAAGCTTGGGCAGACGAACAAGACAAGAATGGCGACGGAATTTCAGGCAAGGTCAATGTTGTTTGGGATGTGCGTGCTAATGATTTTGCCATTGGCCGTTTTGGCTGGAAAGCGGGGCAGCCAAACCTAATGCAGCAAAATGCCGCCGCATTTAATGGGGATGTAGGCTTAACCAGTAACTTGTTCCCCAACGAAAACTGTACCTCTAAACAGACTATCTGTGATGATCTCCCTAATGGTGGTTCACCTGAAGTTAGCGACAATATTCTTGATTTTGTAGAGTTTTACTCGCAGCACTTAGCTGTGCCAATTCGTCGCAATGTCGACAAACCAGAGGTGAAACTTGGCCAAGAACTGTTTGCTAAAGTTGGCTGTGATAGCTGCCATAAAACCAATGTAAAAACTGGCTATCGTGAAGATTTACCTGCATTGTCTAACCAAACCATTCATCCTTACTCAGATATGTTGCTGCACGATATGGGGCCTGGTCTTGCGGATAACCGCCCAGAATATCTTGCTAATGGTCAAGAGTGGCGAACTCAGCCACTATGGGGTATTGGTTACACTAAAGAAGTCAATGACCACACCTATTTCTTGCACGATGGTCGAGCGCGTAACCTAATGGAGGCTGTGCTTTGGCATGGCGGTGAAGCAGAAATGGCAAAACAGAAAGTGTTGAAGTTCAACCAGAAAGAGAGAGAAGCACTTATTGCTTTCCTCAACTCTTTATAGGATTCAATGATGAAACAAAAGCATTATGTATTAGTAGCTGCGGCTGCAATCGCTATGAGTGGTTGTCAAACTTCACAGCCAGAAGACGCACAGCCACAAAGCACCAATCATCTTAGCCAAGGTGTGTATGAAGTAGAATTTGCATCAGCGCACGCCTTTAAAAATGAATCGGCTAAGTTGGCACAGTCTGTTTCAGGCTACTGCGCTTCCAATTCTGATCTGAACATGGTTAAAGAGCAGTGGCATCAAACCATGCTTGCGTGGATGGCGTTGCAAGGGCAGGAACGTGGGCCAGAAGCGGCATTGGCGCAAAGTTGGAATATTCAATTTTGGCCAGATAAGAAAAACACCACAGGTCGCAAGATGAGCAGCCTGATCAAGCAACCTAAGGCTTGGACTCAGCAAGATATTGCTCTTCAGAGTGTGACAGTGCAAGGTTTGGGCTCTATTGAGTGGTTGCTGTATGACAAAGCATCAAACCTGACGGGGAATCCACAGACATGTGAAACGGCCCAAGCTATTAGCTCTAACATTGAGTTGAATGCGGGAAAAATCGCCCAAGCGTGGGTAACGAACCCTTGGGTCGGTCTTGATGAGAAACAGTGGGAATCAGAGTATATCGCACTGCTATCGAATCAGCTTGAATACAGCATGAAAAAGATGAGCCGTCCGCTGGCTAATTTTGGCAAGCCACGTCCGTACTTTGCTGAGTCATGGCGTTCAGAAACTTCCATGCAAAACTTGAAGGCAAATGTTAAAGCGATGCAAGCACTCTATTTTGCCAATGGAAAGGGTTTAGACGCGTTGTTGCGTGAAAAAGGCAAAGCGACGCTAGCAGACAGCATTTCCAATCAGTTTGCGATGACAGTTGAAACTTGGCCAAGCGATGAAAGTCTGTTCGATATGTTGCAAACCAAACAGGGCTACCAGAAGGCTTACTCACAATACAACAAGCTAGAACAGCTTAAGTATTTGATCCACGAAGAAGTCGCGATTGAATTGGGCGTCATTATAGGGTTTAACGCAACCGATGGTGACTGATAACACAAGACGTTCACTACTTAAAGCCGCTCTTTTGGGGGCGGCTTATCCGTTGGCTGGCTGTGTTTCGACGTCGACGCAAAGCGCTACGCCAACGTTAATTGGTTGTTCAATCTCCGGCCGCGACCGTTTTAATGCGGTCGTCGCCGATCAAAATGGGTTGCCGATTCGTCAAGTGCCGTTGCCTGAACGTGGTCATGGTGTTGCTTCGAATGCAGCGCTAAGACATGCCGTTGCTTTTGCGCGCAGGCCAGGTACTTATTTCCAAGTGTTTGATTATCAGACAGGGGAGTCAATAAAGCTCAGACCTGCCGATAATAAACGGCATTATTATGGTCATGGTGTGTACTCCAATGACGGAAAATGGCTCTACGCGACCGAAGGTGAGCGGGGGACAAGCCGAGGTATTATTGGTGTTTATGATGTCATAGCAGGGTATGAAAAGGTTGCGGAGTTTACTGGGTTCGGTTTAGGGCCTCATGAAGTGATTGTCATGCCAGATGATTCACTCGTGATAGGGGTGGGTGGTGTTCATACCAATGGAAGAGCGCCACTCAACCTAGATTCAATGACCCCGAGCCTGAGTTATCTTGACCGTAATGGAGAGTTGGTTGAACAAGTGGGTTTGAGTGACCATAAGCTGAGTATTCGTCACTTAGCGCATGATGGATCTGAGACGGTTTTGTGTGGCCAGCAATACCGAGGAAAGACTGACGCGTATCCTTCTCTACTTGCGATGCATACCAAAGGAGGCGAGTTAGTCTCACTTGAAGCGGAACCGGAACAGTGGGCACGTTTTAATCATTACATTGCAAGTATCGCCGCAACAGAAGACTTGATTCTAGCCACGTCACCTCGCGGTAATTGCTACGGTATTTGGTCTAAACACACCCAACAGTTAGTTGAGCTTTCTCCATTGCCTGACGCTTCGGGTGTTGTGGTGCAAGACGAGACCTTTAAGGTCAGTTCGGGTGCGGGGGGAGTCGTTAGCCAACGCCAGCCTGGTGATAAGCAGGTCGTCCGCTCTGGAATCCAGTGGGATAATCATTGGTCGGTAATTAGTTAATAAATAGAACAAAAATAGAGAGACCGACAAAAGTTTCAAAAACAAGTCACACTCACGGTCTTGAACTCTGCCATACTTTATATTCTGAGTATGGCGGAGGGCAAAGCAATGGGAAAATGGACTTGTTGGTTGTTAGTGTTGTGCCTTGCGCCTTCGACGACCTTTGCAACACAATACTTTAACCAAATTGGTTGGCTTGAGCCTGATAGCCAACTGCATCGCTTACTTCAATATCCCGCTGTCGTCGAAGATATATACCGCAACAATGACTCTCAGATGATCTGGTTTGATCTTCAGCAAAGTAGCAAACTGGAGTTTCAACTCGAAGTCATTCATTACGCCAGTTTTAGTTCTCTGTTTTCCCGTCAACTTAGTTATTTGCAATTTTATCGTAAGAGTAACCGTTGGTTTGAATATGATGTACTGGCAACGGACACATTGCTTCTCTACCTTAGCTATGCGGAGAACTCTATAACCAGCGGTAATAAATGGTTCTTTGACAAGAAGATGGCTCATAGCTTACCACTGCCACCAAATAGTTCATTGATTGCTACTCACCGAGCAATCGCACAGCAATCATTAGGCGATCTCATTGACCGTTACACCCCTGACTCTGCTGGTTACCAATATCTGATCGATACCTACCTCCATTTGATCAAGTTTCAGAAGCTGGATACCCCTTTGTACGCGCAACAAGGGTTAAAGCAAGTCGGAGACAAACTCACTAATAGAGAGGCTTTGCTTCAACGATTGGAAGTTGTCGATGTTGACCTGATCGATGTCAGAAAGGATGTGACTTGGTTTGATAGCACACTAGAGACCGCCATTAAACAATTTCAAAGACTGCATGGCCTAAAGGAAGATGGCATTATTGGCCCTGATACGATTAAGTGGTTAAACCTACCCATAGAAAAGCGCTTGTCGACACTCGCTATCAATGCGGAGCGGATTCGATACTGGCCAAATCAGCGTGACACCATCATCGTAGTGAATGTACCAAGCTTCGAGATGAAGTACTGGGCGCAAGGGGAGCAACTGTTTGAATCGAAAGTGGTGGTGGGTCGCAAAGGTCGACCGACACCTGTTATGAATACAAAATTAGACTCACTTATCTTGAATCCAACCTGGAATGTACCGTGGAAAATCATGGTGGAAGATATTATTCCAAAGGTGAAGGAAGATGTGGAGTATCTCACTCGCCAAAATATTAAGATTGTGCCTAAATGGGGTTCTAGCGAGGTGATTAACCCTGAAGAAATTGATTGGGAGAATCTAAGACCGAGTTCGTTCCCGTATCGAATGACACAGTTGTCGGGTAATGCCAACGCGTTGGGGCTGTATAAATTCAATACGCCAAATCGACGTGCCATTTACCTTCATGATACACCGAGCAAAGGGTTATTCGATGAAACGCAAAGGGCATTTAGTTCAGGGTGTATCCGAGTAGAGAATGCGGACCTCTTTGCAGTGACACTGCTTGAGTCTCAAGGACTAAACATGGAAGAGGAAGAAACTGCGCAAGAGAGTGAGCCAGTAGAACCTATACCGAATCAATCGATTCCCCTAAAAAGCCGTATCCCGGTACATATCATTTATCAAACGGCATGGTATGAGGAAGGGAATGTCCACTACAGGGAAGATATTTACCGCCTAGACAGATTTCGTTACACAAAGGGCTAGAATTGACAGACTCTTTACGTTTATTTTCCAAAAACAATTTTATTAATAGGTTCAATAGTTAAGCAAAAAATAGCGAATGCAATGCGACTTTGAGCATGTTTTATGCATTTGCACTTCACAATAGAGTTCGGTAGTGTCGCCGTTTGACACGTTAGGGCAACAACATTGTGAAGGAAATTTAAAGTGGCATTATCCCGACGAGATTTTATTAAGCTGGCCGGAAGTGGTTTAGTTGTAGCGAGTTGCGCACCAAGTGTGGCTTGGGCATCTTATCCTGATCAACCTCGCTCATTAGCCTTAACCAACCTACATACCCGCGAAGCGCTTGAAACGTGTTATTTCGATGGTAACAACTATATCGACAAAGAGCTTGGTCGTTTGAATCATCTATGCCGTGACTTTAGACGCAACGAAGTGCACGCGATGGACAAGCGCTTGTTCGATCACATCAGCCAAATTCAAAAAGAGCTCGGCGTCGAAGCTGAAGTACAGATCATTTCCGGTTATCGTTCACCAGCGACAAACGAGGCGCTACGCGGCAAGTCGAGCGGTGTGGCAAAGAAGAGCTACCACATGCTAGGTCAAGCGATAGATTTTCGTCTAGACGGAGTTAACCTAAAACAAGTTCGAGATGTCGCACGTGAGCTTAAGTTTGGCGGGGTGGGCTATTATCCCAAGAGTAACTTTGTTCACATCGATACAGGGCCAGTTCGCTACTGGGCGTAAACTTCTTGTTCAGAGTTGTCAAAATGGCGGGCAAGTGTCATAGTTCAGCCAGTTTAGATTTATATCAAGGTTAAGCTATGTCACTTAAGTACCAAGTCGTTCCTGTTACTTCTTTTTCTCAGAACTGTTCCATTGTTTGGTGTGATGAAACCATGGAAGGCATTGTTGTCGATCCCGGCGGTGATGTTAAACAGCTAGCAATGCTGATCAAAGAGCTTGGTGTGAAGGTTGTTAATCTTGTTTTAACTCATGGTCACCTCGATCATGTTGGCGGAACAGAGCCTTTATCTCGTGAGTTGGGTGGCGTGGAGATCGTCGGTCCTCATAAGGATGATAACTTTTGGCTACAAGGCCTAGAGGGGCAGAGCCAGATGTTTGGCTTCCCACTAACAGAAGCTTTTGAACCAAACCAATGGCTAAACGATGGCGATCAAGTCACGTTTGGTAATCAGGTGATGGATGTTATTCATACGCCGGGTCACACGCCAGGTCATGTGGTTTTATTTAGTGAGGAATCTAAGCTCGCTTTTGTTGGTGATGTTCTGTTTAACGGCTCAGTTGGTCGTACCGATTTCCCTAAAGGTGACTTCGATACTCTGATTGCTTCGATTAAAGGTAAGTTATGGCCGCTAGGTAGTGAAGTTCGCTTCGTGCCAGGACACGGACCAGAGTCAACCTTTGGTCGTGAGCGCGCATCAAACCCATTTGTAGCCGATGAAATGCCTCTGTATTAAACAGTAGAAATGAGACTTCGAACTAGGCCACTTTTTGTGGCCTTTTTTATACCTCAGTTTCCGCCGCTGCGAGATATCGGCGCACTAAGCCAACAAACTCTTCTGGCGAGCGGTCAAGGTCATTAGCTGAGATAAAAATATCATAGTCATAATACTCTCGCTGATATCTCATTCTGTTCGCTAACATAGCTAACAGCCCTTTAAACTCTTTTCCGTCAGAATTGCGATAGGCGTGTGAGTCGAGCACGATGTCCTCGAACTGCTCACCTTGCTGATGTTGACGAGCGCCAAGGTATAAAAGCGCACGCTGACTGAGTAAGATTTCCGTAGCAATCCGCGGGCAGATGCTGGTTAAGTAGGGCGAGTAGTGTTTGAGTTTAATGCCAATCCAAGGCAAAGGTTGATGCCACCCATCTTGCTCATAGGTACAAATACCAATCTTTTGCACGTTGCTCCACTGTATGACCCAACCTCCCTTGAACAAATGTTGCTGAAAATGGGTTGCGGTAAGGGTGAACTTGACGGTGCTTTTTAGAATAAGCACATAGCCAAATCCAATTAGTGCCGCGACAGCGACAGCGGTCAGTAGAGCTTGTTGCCAACCTGGTGCGTAAAGTAGCAAAAACAGACAGCCAATCGTGAAAATTCCACTAAGCCATCTCACTGTGATAGATGAAAAAACAAAGGGTTGATTGGTTAGGTGTACGGTTTGCATACAGGCTTTTCTCACAACAACAAATACATCTGTTTATATAATCAGTAGTTGAAGATTCGATCACTTGGGTTATTGATTAAATTGTAGTCGCATGTCGCTGTGTCGCGTATTTTTGTGGCATAAAGCCGCTCATACCCTGTAAATGCGAGCAAATTTTTGGTATAAATCGCGCTTCAAATTTTCACCACTGCTCCGTATGCAGTGAAATGGAGAAATACTCGATGAGACTTGCTCATAAGCGTAAAGTGCAGCTTAAACTGCAAAAACGCATTAAAGCGACAGTTGCGAACGTTGAAGCGACAAAGAAAGCTAAGCCTGCAGTTGAGAAGAAAGTAGCTGTAAAACCAGCAGCGGAGAAAGTTGTAGCAGCAGCTAAAACAACTGACGTTGCGCTTACTCCAAAGCAGCAACAAGTTCTAGATATCGTTGTTAACAACGCTGAAGGTATCAACCCGAAAGGTATCGGCCTAGCGGCTGGTCAAGAAGACGCTAAAGCAGCATCTTGGGCAACAGGCGCTCTTAAGAAACTTCTAGAAGAAAACCTAGTGGTTAAAGAGCAACTAGCTGGCAACAAAGTTATCTATAAAGCAGTTTAATTGCCACTAGCAAATCCATTTAATTGGATTCTAGCACCTTCGGAGCCTCGACAGTGTCGGGGCTTTTTCATTTCTATAAATTATGTTTAATACTTTTGTCACATTTTTCATCAATTCCTTCCTGTGCACATAACTACGTATAATCTGTAAGCGTCAGCCTTGGTAGTTGATTTTATCTAGCTGATTTATTTAGCTAAAAGAATATTGCTATCCTATTTCCTACGTATTACTACGTAATTCTTTTGTCTATACGTCAGCTTGGTTGTTAAAACCAGTCCGTGTTCGCGCCTATTTCATATTGGTTATTGATGAACCACTCTGTATGAGAAATACAACATGCCCAATACCAATCGGGATAAATAGGTGATCAGATAATTGCGCAGGAAAAATCGCTTAGAGCAAGGCATAGATTGCAGATAGCTAGTTACTCTACCTACAAAATCTATAACGCAGCTATCAGCGATTTTAACTAGCAAGAATGACCAGATATTTGTTCTGGTTGGTATAAAAGGTATGACCCGTTAACAAAGGACGTGAACATGAGTCTTATCAAACAATCTCTAAAAAGAGTGTTAAAAGGAACCGCGATGGCGGCTGCTTTGGTTATGGCAGCGACTTCGGCTACTGCAGCTGAAAAAGTGTATCGCTTGAAGCTAGCTGAAACTTGGGGACCAAACTTCCCAGTATTTGGTGATGCGACTAAGAACATGGCCGCAATGGCAGAGAAGATGTCTAATGGTCGATTGCAAATTCGTATCGACTCGGCAAATAAACACAAAGCGCCGCTTGGTATTTTCGATATGGTGAAATCAGGGCAGTACGACCTAGGCCACTCTGGTTCTTACTACTGGAAAGGTAAAGTACCGAATACGCTTTACTTCACTTCTATGCCGTTTGGTATGACCCCAGCAGAGCAATATGCATGGTTCTATCATGGTGGTGGTATGGAGCTGATGGAGCAGGTTTACTCTCCACACAACCTTCTTTCTTTCCCTGGTGGTAACACCGATATCCAGATGGGTGGTTGGTTCCAAAAAGAGATCAACTCGGTTGAAGATTTACAGGGTCTGAAAATGCGTATCCCTGGTTTCGCGGGAGAGATCTTGGCAGAGCTCGGCGCTAAGCCAACCAACATTGCACCGGGTGAGCTTTATACTTCCCTAGAGCGTCGTACGATTGATGCGCTGGAGTGGGTAGGTCCATCTCTTGACCTTCGTATGGGCTTCCACAAGATTGCACCTTACTACTACACAGGTTGGCATGAGCCAGGTTCAGAGCTGCAGTTCCTAGTTAACAAGCGTACCTATGAGCGTCTTCCAGAAGATCTTCGTGAAATTCTACGTGTCGCAATGCGGACCGCCGCTTACGATATGTACACTCAAGCGACTCACGAAAGTGGTAAGAACTGGGTATCTATAAAGTCAGAATACCCTGATGTTCAAGTGAAAGACTTTCCGCCAGAAGTGATGAACGCACTTCGTGAAGCAAATGATCGCCTACTAGCGAAACATGCAGAGAAAGACGAGTTAGCGAAAGAGATTCAAAAATCTCAAGCGGATTACCTCAAGCAAGTACGTTCGTGGACTGACATTTCTCACCGCGCGTACCTGAACAGCCAAGCTCAATAACAATAAATAGAATGGGTGACGCTGTCACCTATCTCGAAGCCCAAGAAAACTTATCTAATAAAGCGCCACAAATTCATAGTGGCGCATATTCAAAATTCCATGGAGTAGGGAATGAGAAGCCTAATCTATATCGAGCGAGTATTTAATCGCTTTGGTGACTTCCTAGGGTGGTTATCAAGCATATTATTTATCTTGCTACTGGCGAATGTCGTCTACGACGTTGTGATGCGTTATGTGTTTAACGACGTTTCTATCGCGTTTCAGGAAATGGAGTGGCATCTGTTCTCAGCAGTATTCCTACTTGGTGTTCCTTACGCAGTAAAAGCAGGCGGCCATGTCCGAGTCGATCTCTTCTATGAACGTCTCTCGAATAAAGCTCAAGCGATTATCGATTTACTTGGAACTCTTATATTTCTTTTACCGTTTTGCTTATTGGTGGCTTACTACGGGATCGATTTTGCTAAAGAGAGCTATGCATTAGGCGAAACTTCAGGTGACCCAGGTGGCTTACCTTACCGCTGGATTATTAAAGCAATGATCCCGCTGTCATTCTTCTTTATGGCAATCAGCGGCGTCGGCTTACTGCTGCACTCGTTAAATAGAATCGTCAATCCACACCTTGTCTACTCGCAAGAACGCAAATAAAGGAGGCTAAAAATGGTCGGTATAGTAATGTTTTTCGTCGCCTTGTTTGCGCTGCTACTTGGCTTTCCCGTTGCGTTTACCTTCGGTGGTATCGCGTTAATTTTTGGTGTTTGGGCAGAAGGCATGGATATGTTTGCTTTCATGCCTTACCGTATCCAGTCCATCATGGAAAACACGGTACTCATGGCAGTGCCGCTGTTTGTATTCATGGGCTTGGTTCTGCAAAAAACTCGATTGGCTGAACAGTTGCTTGAATCTATGGGCAAGCTGTTTGGTGGCGTTAGAGGTGGTTTAGCTATTTCAACGGTTTTGGTTGGAGCGCTTCTTGCTGCATCGACTGGCGTTGTTGGCGCATCGGTTGTGGCTATGGGGCTAATCTCGTTGCCAGTGATGCTTAAATACAACTACGACAAAGGACTAGCGTGCGGCACTATTTGTGCGTCAGGTACTTTGGGTCAAATAATTCCACCTTCAATCGTTCTTATCTTGCTCGGCGATGTTTTGGGTGTGCCAGTCGGCGACCTATTCCAAGCAGCTGTTTGGCCAGGATTAGTTCTGGTAGGTGCCTATGTGGTTTATATCCTTATCTACGCCAAACTTAACCCTGAAGCAGCGCAGCCAATGCCAAGTGATGGCAACTTAAGCCGTAAGCAAGAAATCATCGCAGCGCTTAAAGCGGTTGTTCCACCACTAGCACTGATTGTCGTGGTGTTGGGTTCCATTTTCGCGGGTGTAGCAACGCCGACAGAGTCAGCTGCTTTAGGTGGAGCAGGTGCTATTGTGCTGGCGCTCTTGTACCGTCAATTTAGTTGGTCGATGGTGTATGAAGCATCAAAAGAGACGGTTAAAGTGACTGCGATGGTATTCGCGATTCTACTGGGTGCAACGGCCTTCTCTATGGCATTCACCTATACAGGCGGTGACTACTTAGTCGAAGAGTGGATGCTACAGATTCCGGGTGAGAAGTGGGGCTTCTTAATCATCACTATGCTTGTGATTCTGATCCTTGGGTTCTTTATCGATTTCGTAGAGATCTGTTTCATCATCGTGCCAATACTTGCTCCAGTTGCTGAGATCATGGGTATTAACATGACGTGGTTTGCGATTCTGATTGCGATGAACCTACAAACTTCGTTCCTGACCCCACCATTTGGCTTCAGCTTATTCTATTTGAAAGGAGTGGCACCAAAAGGTGTGACGACGAGAGATATTTACCGAGGTGTAATGCCATTTATCGCGATTCAGATTCTGGTACTCGCTTCGTTACTCGTGTTCCCTGAATTCTACGGAATGTGATCCTTTAGTTACGTAATATTAACAACTCCTGTTAAAGTGGGGCTGCTTGCCAATCGGTGAGCAGCCTCTGTTGTCATTAGGGGAAAGGGATGCCTCTACAAGCCAAACTAATACTACTTAGCCTGCTGCCTTTACTGCTGGTCACCGCGTTAACAAGTTGGATTTCGATTCATCAGGCGAAAACGTTAGGTGAAAAAGAGATTCAAATTTTTGAAGACGGGTTGATTCGCTCTAAGGAAACGGCACTCAAAGATCACGTAGATTTGGCATTTGATGCGATTTCACACATCTACAATGATGAGAGCCTTGATGAAGACACTGCGAAACAGCAAGTCAAAGCGGTGTTGTCGAAGCTTCGCTATGGTAAAGATAAAGACGGCTATTTCTTCGCTTATGACGAGCAAGGAACCAACCTAGTTCACCCAATTATGCCTGACCTAATTGGTAGAAATTTGATCGATCTTCAGGATGAAAATGGCGACTTGCTGATAGAGGCGCTATTGCATCAAGCACAAAGTGGTGGTGGGTTTCATCGCTATCTGTGGCAGAAACCCTCTACTGGGGAAAATGTGACTAAATTAAGTTACGCGGCATGGCTGGATAAATGGAATTGGATGATTGGCACGGGCTTATACATTGAAGACATCACCTATGAGGTCGCCAACCTTAAGTCTGAAGTGAATAGAAACATCGAAACCACCTTCTTCTCGGTGATCGTGATTATGATAGTGACGGTAGGGGTGATCGTAGTCATCACGTTAGCGGTGAACCTGCATGAACATCGTCTGGCAGATAGAAGTTTAAAAGAGTTAGCCCACAAAACAGTGATGTTTCAGGAAGACGAAAAGAAACATCTAGCACGCGAACTGCATGACGGAATCAATCAGTTGTTAGTGTCGAGTAAATGCCATTTAGAGCTGCTATCAAGCAAGATAACGGATGCTCCTTTGCAACAGCATTTAGCTAAGTCTCAACAATCCTTGATGACAGCGATTAATGAAGTGAGGCATATTTCTCATAACCTACGCCCAAGCGCATTGGATGACATTGGCTTACAAGCCGCCATGAATACCTTACTACAAGATTTTAAATCCCATTCTGGTGTTGAGGTGGAAGCCTCTTTGACGACTCAGCCAGGAAAACTAAAATCAGAAGTAGCGACCACTTTGTATCGTGTTGCTCAAGAATCATTGACTAACATCGAAAAACACGCCCATGCCAATACAGTAAGCGTGATATTGCATCAGATGGGTAACATGCTTCAGCTGATTATTCGTGATGATGGAGTGGGCTTTGATGTAAACACATCGCTGCGAAAAAGTGGTATCGGGCTGCGCAATATGCGTGAGCGAGTTGAGTTTATCGGTGGTGACTTTGAAATAGAAAGTGAACCGGGCCTTGGTACAGAGATTACCGTATTACTGGAATTGGATGGATTAGTATATGGATGAACCAATTAAAGTGGTGATTGTTGATGATCACCAAGTTGTCTTAGATGGATTTATCGCGCGACTTCAAACAGAGCCTGAGATCGAAGTGATTGGTTCAGCCAGTAATGGTCTAGAAGCGATAGACGTCGTTAAGTCATTGCAGCCGGATGTAGTGCTGATGGATGTCAGTATGCCAATGATGAACGGTATCGATGCGACTCGCGTTATTAAGGAGTCCATGCCTGACGTAAAAGTGTTAATGCTCACCATGCATGATAACCGCGAATACATCATGAAGGTGATGCAAGTAGGGGCTGTGGGCTATATGCTCAAAGAGATTTGCGCGCGACGCATGGTGCAAGCCATTAAGACTGTCTACCAAGGTTCGACTTATTTTTGTGAGTCTGTAACGCAAACGCTTTTCTCTCAGGAAGTGGTGCCCGTTGCGCAAAAGCCTAATCCGCTTAGCCGCCGTGAAGAAGCGATACTTAAACTTGTTGCCGAAGGAAACAGCAGCAAGAAGATCGCCTCACTACTAAATATCAGTTACCGAACGGTTGAAACTCACCGTCAAAATATCAAACATAAACTCGATCTTCATAGTACCGCAGAGTTAGCTAAATACGCGGTCGAGCAGGGGATAGTGGCTTAAAAGTCACCTAACTTTTGTAATGATTGTAAGTAGGCGCGAGTCTTATCCGCGACAGTGATAGGATAGCGCCATGATCCACTCAATAGGTTAACTGCCTGTGTCTTATCCAAAAAATATTCATCAAAATTACCATGCTCATGTTTACTTTGATCAACAGACTTGCGAGTTCGCTCGGCAAATCCGAGAGCAAGCGCTGAGTCAGTTTGATTTGCCAGTAGGTAGATTTAACGAGAAGCGAGTTGGCCCCCATACCATGTGGAGTTTTTCAATCACGTTTACGGCAAGTGAATTTGAGTCTGTTGTGTCATGGTTAGATAGCAAACGTGAAGGTTTAACGGTATTGGTACATGCGCTCACTGACGACGATGTCAAAGATCACACTGAATACGCTTATTGGCTTGGTGAGCCCGTCAAAATTGATTTGTCTCGCTTTTAACGACTAGGTCAGCGCGCCTTCGATTGTCGTCACGACAATTAATCTGATTTGTTGGTTCTTGGTACGCTTGTGTATAAGGCGTCTTTTGATTTAATCACTGGACTCCAACACCTATGAACCAATTGATTGACGCCTTGTTTACTCAGGGTTACTACGTTTGGGACGATTTTCTTTCAAGCCAAGAAGTGGCTGAGCTACGCGACTGTATTCCTCAAGACTGGAACAAGGCGCGGATTGGGCGCAATGACGAATTGACACGAGAAAGCGCCATTCGTAGCGATAAAATCCAGTGGTTACACTCTGATATGGGAGCGCCAGTAGCCAGCTTTCTGTCCAAAATGGAGCAGATTCGCCTAGAAGCTAACCGCCATTTCTTCTTAGGCTTGTTTGAGTATGAAGCGCACTTTGCCAAGTATGAAAAAGGCGACTTCTATCAGAAGCATTTGGATTGCTTTAGAGGAAACGAAAACCGTCGCCTCACCACGGTTTTCTATATGAATGAAGCATGGTCGGAGCAAGATGCCGGCGAGTTAGTGGTTTATGATCTGGCCGACAAGCATGTTGCGACGATTCCGCCAAAATCGGGACGATTATTTGTATTTTTATCCGAGCAGTTCCCACATGAAGTGTTGCCAACCAATACTGAGCGTTACAGCATCGCTGGTTGGTTTCGAGTCAATGGCGTCAAAGACAATTCATTAGATATTGCACATTAAGAAGGTCGCCTAGTGCGACCTTTGTTGATTTCGAGACTTTACTAATTTGGGAACAAGGCCTTTCACACCAAAGCGATAAACAGACCAGCACTGATAGAAGATAAAAACTGCGTACACCACGTTTATCATTAGTTCGTCTCGTTGAATCTCCTCTACGGTTCCATCATAACCAGCGCCAAAAACAGCAATTAAGATGATAGAAATGTAGGCGAGCTCGACGCCAATGAAAAAGTGGAGCAGTAACCAACCTAATGGTTTTAAAGCTTTAATTAGTTTCATACAGATTGAAATAATAGGATGCAGCCCGTAGAGTCTAACATAATTCGTTTTTCCTAAGCTTTACAAACAGAAATAACAGTTTTCTTCTGTTAAGCCATAAGTCCCATTGCGACTTGCGAGGTGTTTATCTCCTTCAACTACCCCCATTTGGTAGCCTTTGTCGAGTAACTCTTTTTTCATGGTTAAGCGTTTTACGGCAAAATCTTCCGGCGGAGCAATCACTCGTATGGTGACATCTTTCGGTGGGTGACGAATAAACTCTAGTGACTTGTTGTAACTTGTCGCTCGATTTGCCATTGCTTTACCAATCATGGGGTATTTCGCAAGCAGCCTTTTGAGTAACCAAGATGCTCTTGTTTGAGGCATTTCATAGCTTAAAGGATGCGACAAAACCACTGTAATTTCTTTTGCTCCGCGTCGATATGCCTCCATTACGGGAATAGAGTCCGCTACGCCTCCGTCGGTATAGCATCCGCCCGAAAAGCAAGGTGTTTGCTTATAGGCGATGGGTAACGCGCTGGTTGCTTCAAGTGCCAAGTTGAGGTTGCCGGGTGTGACTTGGTAATAATCCGCTTTTCCGGTCTCAATGTTTGTCGTTGTTGCAACTAAAGGTGTACTCGAAAAAAGTTGTTCTTTATTCAATGGAAACAGCTTGTCTGATTCTGAAACAAGCCATTTCACATCCACTAAGTTTCCCCCCTTGATAAAGCGTTTGGGGTTAAAGAATTCGCTATTGGTCGCTAGCTGGGTAATGACCTGATAACTACGTTTGTGCTGCTGTGCCAAGTAACCTACAAGGTTAGACGCCCCAGCAGAAACACCAATGGCAAAATCAAACGGTTGATAGCCATTTTCAATAAATGAGTCCAAAACACCTGCGGCAAAAATACCGCGCATTGCTCCACCTTCTACGACGAGCGCTTTCATAACTTTATCCAATTTCTCGATTTGCTAGGCATCTTATCGAGCTAGATTGGTGGTGAGAAATGGATGTTACTAATCACTGTAATAGCTCTTAACTATGAATAGCTCTTAGTTATCAATAGGTATGGGCTATTGAACATATAGAGATTGGCGCTTTTACCTATGGGCTACCTAAGAGTATTGTTATTGATAACAAGAGATTAAAGTTAGTTCATGTTTTTATATACAGTATTTTCTTGATTTGAAACATCAAAGAACTATACTGGTTATAGATACAGGTAATTGGGAGGTGTATTATGTTGTTAGAAACCATCGAACGCGTTAACCGCCTACGCCAACAAGCGTTGTCCGATCCAGAGTTTATCCAGTCGGCAAAAGCCCATGAAAAGGCGCTGAAAGATCAAAGTTATCATTATGCCGCCAAAGCAAAGAGTGCGAAGCAGAGAAAAGATCGCAGTCTGGCAGATATATATCAACAAGCTGAGTTCGGGCATAGGCCTGAAAGCTCTAAACATTAAATCGTAGAATTCTAAAAGCAGCCTCGGCTGCTTTTTTGTTGTCTGCAACATAAGGCAGGCACAAAAAAATGGTCGCCTTTCAGCGACCCCACAAACAGGAAGTAATGGATATCATAGAGAGGTGATGTGCGGAACAATCACCGTCACCTCATAATAGCTTAGTTGAGTTTGCTAGGAATGCTTAGGTTTATGCATAACTTGCATGAATTCAGGGATAATTAGTCGTTACTGTTGTTAATTGATATGTGTATTATGTGTTTTATTTTGTTTTAAAATAAGTGTTATACACTGGTTTTGTATGTATATATTGGTGTTTAATGCTAATTTGTTTTCTATATTAATTGTAAAGATATTATAATGCGCACTCTGAATTGATCGGTGACAATGAAATCTACGATTTGCCAATCATATGTGCGACTTAGCTCACATCAGCTCTGCCTTATGAATCTGTTTCAGCGTAGTATTGCACCTCCTAAACGGTTGTACCGGAAACTATAATGGATAATAAACTCGGCTTGAGTTCACTAACTGCGATCGTCATCGGTTCGATGATCGGCGCAGGTGTTTTTAGCTTGCCTCAAAATATGGCATCGGTTGCCAGCCCAGCAGCAGTAATGATCGGTTGGACGATAACGGGTGTAGGCATGATCTTTCTCGCCCTTTCTTTTCAAAAGCTCGCGTCACATAGGCCGAATGTCGATAGTGGCGTTTTTGGCTACGCAAAAGAAGGTTTTGGTGATTTTGTTGGATTTTGCTCTGCGTGGGGGTACTGGCTAAGTGCCATGCTGGCTAACGTTTCTTATCTAGTCATTGTTTTTAGCACGCTTGGAATGCTGTTTGATACACCAGACAACATCATTTTCGGCCAAGGGAATACGATTGTTTCAATTGTCGGGGCTTCATGTCTACTTTGGATGGTTCATGCCTTGGTGCTACGAGGCGTTCAAACCGCAGCACTGATTAACATGGTGACGACCTATGCTAAGTTAGTGCCTTTGTTTATCTTTATTGTCTGCGCTGCTTTTGCTTTTCAGTGGAACACTTTTACTTTGGATTTCACCGGGCTTCATTTTGGTGAAGGGCATGATTTGATGTCTCAAGTAAAAAGTACCATGTTGGTAACGGTTTGGGTGTTCATTGGTATTGAAGGCGCTGTCGTTGTCTCTGGTCGTGCAAGAAATCGTAAAGATATTGGCAGAGCAACGATCCTTGGTCTCCTGACTGCGTTGGCGATTTATGTATTTGTGACTTTGCTGTCTATGGGGGTGATAAAACCTGTTGAGCTGGCAGGCTATCAAAACCCATCTATGGCGAAAGTGTTAACCGAAATCTTAGGGCCTTGGGGTCAGTACATTATCAGTGTCGGCCTACTGATTTCAGTCTGTGGCGCTTTCCTTAGTTGGACGGTATTAGCATCCGAAGCGCCTTACTTGTGTGCAAAAGAGAAGATGTTCCCTAAACGCTATGCTGAGTTAAACGAAGCGGGCAGCCCTGTTAAGCCACTTACTTTGACCAATGTCTGGATTCAAATCTCGCTCGTGTTCGTCATGTTTGCTGGCAGTACTTATGACACTTTATTGATCATCGCTTCAGAAATGATCTTAGTGCCGTATTTTCTGGTTGGCGCTTTCGTCTTAAAGATAGCGATCGAGGAAAAAAACAGAGGAAGCTTATTGCTCATTGGTGCCGGAGCAACTCTCTATGGTATCTGGCTACTTTATGCATCGGGTCTAAACTACTTGCTGCTGTCGGCAATTCTTTATCTACCCGGGCTCTACTTTTACATCCAGGCGAAAAAAGAGCAGGGGATTAATCCATTTGAAGGCCGTGAGAAGCTAGGTGCAGGAATATTAGGGGCGATAGCCATGTTGGCCTTTGGGATGATCTGGCAAGGTAGCCTGAGCTTAGCTTTCTAAACTGATTATGCGTAGAAATCCCCTGCCTTAAGCAGGGGATTTTTCTATCTGTACTTGGCGGTATATTTAAAGCGTAAACTGTCAAAAATGGTAAAGATCAGCCCCGCCCATATAAAGCTAAAGCTGACTAACTTCACCTCATCAAAGGCTTCTCCAAACAAGTAAATCGCGATGAAGAACTGAATAGTCGGCTCGATGTATTGCATTAATCCAATGGTCGACATGGTGGTTAATCGAATCGCAATTGAGTAAAACACCAAAGGAAGTAGAGTGGCAGGAGCTGCACCCAAATATAGTGCTAGCGTGGTTGCTCCTTGATGCAATGACTCGGTACCCATCGTCACTTCTTTGTAGCCCATATAGAAAAGCGCGATAGGCAACAACACCAAGGCTTCAACATACAATCCTGTACTCCAGTTATAGTTGATTTTCTTTTTACACCAACCATAAAAGGTAAAGAAAATCGCCATTGTTAGCGCAATATAAGGGATCTCGCCATAGTGGATGATTTGATAGGTGAGACCAATACAAGCGAGCACTAGAGCGACTTTTTTGCCAATGGACAGCGATTCCTTCAAGAAAAACACACCTAGAGCCATCATAGTAATCGGGCTGATAAAGAAGCCTAGACTGGCATCAATGACTCGATCATTGGTCAGCGCCCATGTAAATGCACACCACGAGATCGACATCATGATTGTGGCCGCAGTGGTATAGGCGAGGGAACGCTTGTCTGCCCAGATCGCACGTATGTCAGGTAGACGCTTTGTCACGCCTAGAACAATCAACGCTCCGAGCGGTACCGAGGCAATCAAACGCATCGCGAGCAACTCATCCGTCGCCGCGTTGGGCAAAAATTGATAATAAAGTGGCAACAGGCCCCATAGCAAAAATGAAAAAGCGGCCATTCCATTGCCTAAACGCTGCTCAGGCATAGTAGTCTCAAAAAGGGTAATAATTGAGCGAAATCTAAGCCTAAACCTTCTAAAAGTAAAGCAAAGATTTTGTTACTTTATTTAGTTATTAAAATGTTTATATAACAGTGACTTATATTGACTTTATGTATGCATTAGATCTAAGCCAAGAAGCATTAGAACACCCACTGTGCACGTTATAGTGGATAGCACCGTGGATAAAGCAATGATGTTGGCGGCTAGAGTGGAGTTTCCTCCCATTGAGCGAGCCATCACGTAGCTTGCTGCGGCAACGGGGGCAGCATTCATAAAGAACAAAACACCAAGCTCAAGGCCGCGAAACCCAAGCCAATAAGCAGAAGCTGTGATGAGAACAGGGGCTATCACCAACTTATTGCTGCTGGCAAACCAAGTGGGGCCGGGCTCCTTTTTCAATGAACCTAAGTTAAGTGAACCGCCAGTACATAATAATGCCAGGGGGAGGGTCATCTTAGCGAGGTAGTTACCCGCATCCACTGCGATATCTGGAACAGGAATAGAGAGAAGATAAACGACGAGTCCAAGAAGGATAGATATGATTAACGGGTTCTTTGTCAGGGTGGAGATCATCATCTTCCCAACGTTCTCGCCCGACTCAGCCCCTTTGGGTGTCAAACAGATAACCGCCAGAATGTTGTAGGTGAGAGTGATGGCTGCAACGTAGATGGCTCCCAACGCAACGCCTTGTTCGCCGAATGCGTTAGCCACATAAGCTATGCCAATGATGCCCGTATTGGCTCTAAAACTACCTTGAACAATAACACCTTGATCTGGCGATTGGGAAAAAAGACCTTTGACGGCAATGGAGGAGAAGATAAAAAACAACACACTTGAGACAACTCCAAAAGCAATAAAGCTACTGGCTGCATAAAAGTCGTGTTCAGAAACCACGATGCTTAAAAACAACATCGTTGGGAGAGTCACTTTGAAGACCAACTTTGAGCCGACATCAATAAAGTTTTCGTTAATCAAACCAATGCGCTTAAACACGATTCCCAATATGAGCATCAAACAAATAGGTCCGGTAATAGAGAGAGAAAATTGCAATTGGTTAAGAATATCCATCAGTTCCATCTAGTCTAAGCAAAACCTAGGTTACACCATACCAGACTGTAAGTGTTTGGTGGATAATAATTAATTGGTGGCTAGCTAACTAATTGGTCTTTCTGAGCAAGAGTTTGCTTGATTGAGGTAATTCGTTGCTCATTGAAGGTCTTGAAACGACGTAAGTTGTTGAAACTTTGATAATTACGATTGGTATTAAGTTTGCTTTGTAACTGCTTCGGACAGTTATCTGTCCAAAGCCTCTAATAGAAGGACGTTACAATGCCAACGCTTAGCTTCAATATTCAAATCGATGGACAAGAGCCAGACACATTGCGTGTTATCGCGTATTCGGGTCGAGACTCGTTCTCGCACACGAAGTTAAGTAATGGTGTTGATTGCAATGGCTTTCGCTTCGAATTTCAACTTGCTAGTCGTCAACCCAACCTATCGGCTAACGATATTGTTGATCGCTGCGTTGATTTTGAAATCGTTCGAGATGGGGTGATTGTTCAGCGGCTAAATGGCATCGTGCGTCAATTTGGTAAGGGGGAGACAGGTCATCATCATACCTTCTATACCCTGACTATGGTGCCAGCACTAGAGCGACTCGCACTACGACGTAATTCACGTCTCTTCCAGTTAAAAACGGTACCCGAAATTCTGTCTGTTTTGTTGCAAGAAATGGGCATCAATGAATACGCTTTTGTGCTTAAGAACGAACACATTCAGCGAGAGTTTTGCGTTCAATATAGAGAGTCTGATCTCGACTTCCTCCATCGACTGGCTGCAGAAGAAGGCATGGTATATAGCTTTGTCCATGAGCAAGGCAAACATACGCTTTTATTTACCGACGCTAACGAGGGTCTTCTCAAACTGACACAGCCCATTCCATACAACAGCATAAGTGGGGGAGTGGTTGAGCAGCCTTTCATTAATACGTTTTCTACGAGGGTGCGCAGCGAAGTCAGTCACAACGACCTTCAAGACTACAGTTTTAAAAAGCCGACTTATACGTTTGCCCAAAACGCACGTGGCACTAAAATGGATTACCAAAGAGCAGACGTATACGAACACTTTGATTTCCCAGGGAGATTTAAAGACGATGCATCAGGAACTTTATTTAATACTGCGCGCCTAGCGTACCTGCGTCGAGACGCAAGAACTGCGTTAGGGAAAAGTAACCATGCTGGTCTTATTGCGGGCAAAAAGTTCGATCTACAAGAACACATTATCACTGAAGTGAATCGTGAATGGCTAGTTGTTTGTGTAGAACATGTCGGAAAGCAGCCTCAAGCTCTAGAGGAAGAGGGTGGCAGTGGTGAAACTACTTATAGCAATCAGTTTAAAGTGATACCGACAGATTATGTTTGGCAAGCTGAACCAACTGTAAAACCTCAGGTCGACGGACCAATGGTAGCGACCGTAGCTGGGCCGGAAGGGGAAGACATCTATTGTGATGAGTACGGCCGAGTAAAAGTGCATTTCCATTGGGATCGCTATTCGAACAATGATGAAAATAGCTCATGTTGGGTGAGAGTGTCGCAAGGCTGGGCAGGTAACCAGTACGGAATGGTTGCACTACCACGCGTGGGGCATGAGGTTATCGTTTCTTTCTTAAATGGCGATCCGGACCAACCGATCATTACCGGTCGAACTTACCACGCCACGAATGTTCCTCCCTATTCACTCCCAGAACATAAAACTAAAACTGCGATTCGAACAGAGACCTATCAAGGGCAGGGCTTCAATGAATTGAGCTTTGAAGACCAAGCAGACAAAGAGCGTATCTATGTTCATGCGCAGAAAGACTTTGACATAGAGGTAAAAAACGATCATTCGTTAGAAATTAAGCATGACAAACATCTCAGCGTAGAAAACGACCAGTTTGAACTGACGAAAAACAATCGGCACTTAACAGTCCAAGGCGAACTCCGAGAAAGAGTGCTCGCCGACAAGTCAGTCAATATTGGTGGTGGATTACAGCAAAAGGTAAAAAGTAAAACGGCTATCGATGCAGGTGACGAAGTACACCTAAAAGCAGGTAATAAAATCGTATTAGACGCGGGAAGCGCCATCACGATTAAAGCGGGTGGAAGCTTCGTTAAAGTTGATGCCGGCGGTGTTCACGTCGTTGGCTCTGCTATCAACCTTAACTCTGGTGGCAGCGCAGGAAGCGGCAGCGGCTACGGTGGATTAGCACCTGTTTTACCTTTGGGGTTAGAAGCACTAGTGGCTCCTCAAAACAGCGCTCCTTTAGTTTATTCTCCTATAGAGTCTCTTGTTACTGCTGCGAAATTAAAGCTTGTTGCTGTTGGTGTTTGTTTGAAAAGAGAAGGCGAAACTTCATGTGTTCTCTGTGCTACTAAAGAAGAAGAGGCGTAAGTATGCTTAGTTCAGAAAACTATTGGGTACTTGTCGATTACCCGCTATCGCAGAAAGCTGTTAAAGATGCTACAAATCACCAACTAGAGTATGAATGGTGGTACGCAGATACAGTTTTACAGGATGCAATAGAAGTGTCGCCACTATGGGTGAGGACTACAAATGAGCACCTGAATTTTAAACAAGAGTACCACCTCTCTCCGGCTTTCACTACGTACTCAAATGACGAGGAATTTCTTCAGCATATTAAGAGCTTATGCATAATGAAGGATCCAAGCGGCAAGCCATTTGTGATCCGATTTTACGAAGCCGATTACCTAGCAAAGTGGGTTGCGAAACTGTCAGAGGAGCGGTTAGCGGAGTTACTTGGACCGATAGAAGAGATAAATTGGTTATTCAGAGGCAAAGAAGAAAAATTGCTCAATCCATCACCAAAAAATAGCTCATCACAAAAAGAAATAGCATGGTTCAAACTCACTGAGCTTGAGTGGAAAATGCTAACCAGTGCATTCCCCCCTTCATAGGTAGCTTTATGACCACAAATAATATTGATTTAAATAATACTGATTTTTTAAAGTGCGAGGCTATCGGGAGTGATGGTGTATCAGCGTCGCCTTGCGCAGAGAAAGAATACGACGATGTGCTTTATATTCCACAGAATGCTAGCTGGTACCTGATATCAAAAGAATATGCAGAAAATCTAAAGGATGTTGCAAATCAACTGGATGAAAGCATTAAGCCTCTAATTGATGCGCTATACGGTGGTAAGGCGAATGCCAACGAAACTCAGGAAGTGAGAGAGTCGGTACTTAAAAACTTAAATAACAAAGGCGTACTTGAAAGCTATAAAACTCTGTCACATGCGTTTTTTTTAAACAGCGTTGAAGATAAGAAAACTTATGCTCAGGCGATTTATGCGCGAGAGTTACTGAAGACGTATGTCAGCTTGTTATCCAGCTCATCTAAGAGACCCAGGTTTGAGTTGATTAAAGAGGATTTTGACCAAGGACTACAGCATTACTCCGTTCAATTAGGTTTAACTGAAGCTGACCTTGCCGATGGAGCACCCGCAAATCAAGCGATCAAAACGATACAAAGGTTTGTTACTATTGCCGACACAACGCGGATAGGTCACGCAACGAAATCTGACTTGGTAAGGTTTATCAATAACCATGTTATTGACTCAATTGAAGAGAATGTAAAAAAACTTGAAAAGAAAGCTCAAAAGGCGTCAAAGGAGCAAGGCTATTCTTGGTACAAAAGTCAGAGCAGTCAAGAATTTCGCTTCGTGAAAAACGAAGAAGTTCGTTTAGAAAAACTATACAAAAATTATCTGAAGCTAGTACCGCATTTTCATAAGCAATACATCAATGAATTGACCATTGGAAGTATGCAAGAGGAGTTTGCAAAGCACCAGAAGGGTAAATCAACCAACATTATTGCAAACAACATGTTTAACGTTTTCTACCAGTTAAACAGGCGGGGAGTCGCGTTACCTGAGCAAACCCTAGGCAAAAGTGAGTTGTTTTCAGAAACTGATGAAGCTCAAAAAGAGTTCGAGAGAATACATAACGACTTCGGTTTTGAAGAACTAGGAGAGTTGATATCCAAAGGGGACACGTTCAAATCACTCTCGTTGGAGCATTTGCATTATGACAGTGAGATTGCTGAACCTAAGCCATTGAGTGCGCTTGTTCAAAGTCCAGATGTGAAGTTTATTGAAACTATTGGGTATTTCAATCTCGTCAGTCTTTCTCAGGCTTTAGATGAAAACCTAGCTAGTTACATTAAACAATTTGTCGAAGAAATTCTTGGTGGAGCGGCATCATCTGATGGGTATGCTGATGGTGGGCTGTATTATCTCATGGCTCTCCGCTATCAGATAAGCTACCTAAAACACAAAGCGAAAGTGAATCTAGAAGCAGAACAAATACACTTTTGTAAGCTCAATACTCCACAGTTCTCGAAAACAGCTCTCTTGCCTCTGGATGATATAAGTTGGATCAGTCAGGATATTCAACTTACTCAATATGAATTTGCCTGGAAAGAAAATAACAGCCACATTGTTGAATTCTTCTTATTGAGTGAGAAAAATAAACCTCGTTACATGTTAAGCGACGAATTAAATAGGGTCAGTGATTATTTTTCTCGAGGTTTGGTGACTAGGCTAGATTTAAATGAACAGGTAGATGTACCGAGTGCAGATGTAGATACGAACGAGTTAAAACAGCTACCTTCGAAGCAATTAAAATCGAGGTTGTCTAGTGCAATAGCCGATGCTCAAGCTGCGGCAAAAAACAATTCATCTTCTAACATCTCATTAAACTCCACGCTTTCTGAGCTAGATATGGATAACTTCACCCAATATACCTCTTTAATCCAACTATCTTACACGGGAGGTGGCGGAGAGGGGCTCAATTACACAGTGAATGCCCAGGCTGAGCTACTGCGTTTTTGTTCCGACTCATTGCGTTTTGAATCGGACTATCCTACCTCTTTCGATGAACTATACGACAAAGTTTCTGAAAAAAATGCCAGTATCGCTTGTCTGAAGGTGGGGGCTCAAATTGACCTCGCCTCTGGTTTTATGAAAGTTCATCAAATGTTACCGAGCCGAAATGGTTTCTCAATGATGCTGCCGTCAGTCAAACAAGTGGCTAGCAGTGAGAAGTCGACTTACTTTCACCTTGGGCAACTGCGTAATGATTGTGACTTGACCTTTTATGGCAGTGTTGGGGTCGGCTTTTCTCTGGCGAGTTCAGTTAACCTCTCTTCGATTGATGCTGGGGTTCTTCTTCAACCGATTATACCTGCAGAGACCACAATTAATTTACCGAGTGCTGGCTCCGTTCAAGGAGAAGTTGATCTGTTTGCCGGAGCGAGAATGGGTCAGGCAGTCAGTTCTCAAATTAAGTGGTGCAAACCTAATGAACAAGCAACCGCCAAAAACTGGATTGCCAGTTTGAGCGAAGAGCAGCGAAAGGCTCTTTTGAGCACAACGAAATACAGCGAGAGAACCGATACTAACTGGAAGCCACTTGGCCGCCTAGCGCGAGCCCAAGAATTGAGGTTTGGTATAGGCATTCGAGGTGTCTTCCAGTTTGGCTACGTGAATAAGCAGTATGTTATTAAAGTTGGAGGTGGCTTTACTTATGGAGTTGGTGGTGCTTTGGATTATACCATTGCCTTGTACCCTGAATCTTTATTAGATATTGTCAATGCATTGACAGAAATCTTAGCCAGAGAAGACTTTCGCCGGGTGGAAATGTTTACTGAACAGGGCGAGGATGGTGCATTAGACGGATTTAAAGTACTGAACACCTTGATCACTATGACAATGGTAACCGGCCTTGATATTAGTCAGCTAGCTCTACTGGATATGACTGAAGTTATTGAGCAGGAGCAGAATATCCTACTCCATCAACATAGTGATACTGTGGCTCTACGCGTTAACGACTTTTTTAAACTAAACACATCAAACGAGAGTAATGGAGCATGGTTTAACAATATTCCGCCAGAAGCCAGAGCCCGATTACTCTATGCTTTGGTAAAAGAGGAAGATGCGTTAACCCCAGAACTTTTTGAGCGTATTGAACAGGTCAATGCTTTAGGCAGAAAGGCCAAACCGTTAGATGACAAAGAGATACGGCAACTTCGCACAGGTGTTACTCAGGAAGTAGAGCGTTGGGTAGCAGTCGCGAGGCTACTTGAATCTTGGTCCACTGAATATATGGAAGTTCAAAAAAAGTTCAATCGACAAGTAGAAGAAACTTTTAGCCGATTTAACTCTCGAGGACAAACCATGCTCGCGCATCCCTATGGCAATAAAATTATGCCGATAGTGGTGTGGGAAAAGTTAAAAGGGTTCTTGAAGAGAATGGACAAAGCACGCTTGCACAACGAAGACTTGCTCGGAGATAACGGTTATGGCAACGATGATATGAGTCGAGATAACATACGATTTGTAACGTCACTTATCGATAAATTTGACAGCTATTTTTCTGCATATAACAAGTACGAGCAAAAGAACTACCAGGTCAAGGGTCAACAATCAGCATACTATATCTATAACGAGATCAATAAGCAGGAAAACCAAACAGTTTCAGCGCAATTGCTAGATGAAGCCAAACGGTTTGGCTACTACCACCTCGCGCGTAAAGAGATCTTCCCCCAAGATTATGCCGATGAGTCCATGTTGTTTAGTAATCCAAAACAATGGTTCAGTGACCGTATAGACGAGGCTAAACAAGAGGTTAACGAGCTGATTGAAGAGTTGACCAGTATTGACGATGGGTTGGGCAAGATCAACAATCTAAACGAAATACAGCAAGCGGCTAGTAGCGGAGACTACCCGCGCCTTTTTGAACTACTCGGAGAGATGTCATGAAGTCAATTTGGTTACTCGCACTGGTGTTGCTAACAAATGTCAGCTGGGCGATGGGTGAGGAGGATGTTCGCTATATACCTGAGCTACATTCCGCAGCCTGGTCTCCTGAACTTACCAAAGAAGATATCAGCAAAATGCGCTTCGCAATTTATGCTATGAGCCAAGGGATTTTTTCAACAGTAACTAAAGAGCTCGGCCCTTATATCATCGATAAACGAAATGTAGAAGCGCGATACATCTATTCGTTAGCGTTAGCAAGTAGAAATATTAATCAAGCACTAAACAACCTACGCGAGCTGAGCATTGAAGGCTATCCCTATGCATTGGAAACATACGGTGAAGAACGAGTCTGTTCTCTTAAACAGTACAGCGATATATGTGACGATTTTGGCTTTGATGTAGTTAAAAAGCGCGCTTACATTAACTGGGCTGAGAAAGACCCTCTTGTTCCGCATATGTTTGTAAGCGCTTTCAACAATTCGCTTAACGGTGGGTATAACGGAGTGTATCGGGAATCCTTTACTAACGAGGGCGAAACATTACTTGAGAAGGGTGCAGAATCTGGGAGTTATCATAGTGCTCGTCTATTGTACAATATGGCAGTTAAAAATGAAAACAGCGATGACTATAAAAGCAAAAAACAAATTGAATATTATCGAGCCCTAACAAAGAAAAACTTGATTGAGGGGAGTGATTGGGGGTATAGGTCGATTCCTGCAAGTGCTTGCTATGAAAATGAAAAATTAGTTGCCGAATTAAAATTAGTTTGTCTTAATTCGGAAGAACATCAGCTATTACTAGACAACCTATCAAAATACGGCAATCTCAAAGCGTATGACGAATTGATGTTCTTTTTAGTGCGTCAAGAAGCCAATATTCGAACTACTTTAAGTGATTATATTCGTCATGGCGACAAATATAACGATTTAACTTCTGAGCTGAAAGAAAAATACGACCGTGCTATTGAGCTTAATAACGGCAGAGGCTGGGCTTATCATGGATACCAAAAGAGCATAGAAAACTGGGAGAAACTGTTCAACGATAAGAAAACCAAAGGCTTCTTTGAAAAAATCAGCAGTATGTTTAATTAAATCGTGACGATGTCTGTGCCCAGCGAATGCTGGGCATTTTATTGGCAAACGACACTTATCACACTCATACAACCCCACTCAACGCAAACCTTCAAAAAACCAATTCATTGCCGATATAGTAAAGTGAAAGTAGAATAACGAGTGGTTATTTACATCATTTATTGCGTAGAAAGGGTATACTTAGGGATTATACCTAGCTATGAGTAGCACGGAGCAGGATCAGGACCATGAGTAGCTATATACAGAAACGACAGTATTACCGTTTAAGATACCCGAAACGCGCGAGGCCTTTTGTTAGGCTCGGAGATGAGCTGTTTCAGGTTGCGGAGGTTTCTGAAGGTGGCATTAGAATGGTGGTAGCCAACTCTAATACCATGTACAAAGGGCTTGAGATTAAAGGAATGCTTAACCTTAACGACGAAAGTCGCGTGGAAATTGAAGGCGCAGTCTTGCGTTTTGAGCGTGATGAAGTGATTGTTCAATTACGTAAAGGCCCAACTTTTAAAATCATGGTTGATGAACAAAGAAAGATCCGTAGCAAGTATCCTGTTTTCTTTGCTCGGCTAAGAGAAGCCGCTGCCTGATTTCACTAGTAATTTCTAAACGGAGCCTGAAGGCTCCGTTTTTCGTTCAAGGGCATATGTACGTTTTGTTCATGAGATTATGCATGTTTTGTTGAGTGACTTAATTCCAAAGTAAGCCGCTGTGCCTGATGGAGGTTAACCAACATCCGGTTGATCAGTTGCTGTAAGTGTTCAACGTTGGGTAGCTCGCTGTTTTCACAACTCTCTTTTGCCACTGTAGCGAGAGCAAGCACTTCTTCAAGCTCGAGCTCTGACGCAGATGTCTCTATTTGGCTTAAAGCTTCAATTAGCAATTCTAGGCTTGAACTTGAATAGGCTTCAATAAGTTGGTCAGTTAAAGCATTAAGCTTTGTTTTTAAACCGATTAACAGTTCTAGCTTAGTCACGCGACTCAATGACTGGTCATTAAAAGATGAACTGGCAGACAACTCTTCTTCTGTAAGCGCGAGTTGGCTTGCGGGATGACGAATTAAAGGTACAACCGTGTTTCCCTCAATTTCTTGCTGCGAACTCGCCATAATTTCACGAGAAAACTGTTTTAATGCGAGCTCTAGACTCGGTTTTTGAAGGGGTTTCGTGAGTACGAAATTAGCGCCCGCGTCAATTAGCGAGTCGTGAGCTTCTTTGAAGACATCTGCCGTATACGCGAATATCACTGTATCGAGTTTTAGTGTCTCTCTTATACGCTTGATGGTTTCAACACCACTGAGGTTGGGCATGTGGTTATCAATAACAATGAGATCAAACTGTTCGTTCTCTAAAACCTCAAGGGCTTGCAATCCGTCTTCTGCCCACGTGATGTCCTGAGCGTAATCTTTAAGGAAACCTTTCGCGACAACGGCGTTGACCCGGTTGTCTTCAACCAAGAGTATTCGTTTTTTATGTAAATGTTCAGTGTTGTTCAGAGAGGCTTCTTCGATGTTACTTAAGTCCACGCGGTCTTGTTGGACTTCAAGAGGGAGGAAAATATCGAATTTAGAACCATAGCCAACTCGGCTAGAGACTGAAATATCGCCCTCCATCAAATCGACTAGCTTCTTCACAATCGAAAGGCCAAGACCTGTGCCGCCGAATTTTCGGGTAGTAGAGAGCTCTGCTTGCTCGAAGGGAATGAAAATATTGTTTAGCTTGTCATCCTCAATACCGATACCCGTGTCCGTAACGGTAAACAGCACACCGACTGAACCCGAATCGTTTATTTGGATATTGACCTCGACTTTGCCTTGTTGAGTGAACTTAATGGCGTTTCCAATCAGGTTGAATAGCAGTTGCCTTGTACGAGCAACATCCCCAACCAGTTTTAGATCGTCGGATGGGTAATGTGGAATAGTCAGTGTGATGTTCTTTTTCTGAGCCAGCGGTAGTAAGGTGCTTTCTAAAGGCTGAACAAGCTCTCTCAACGAAAATGGGGTATGTTCGAGTTCAAGCTTACCTTCTTCTACCTTTGAAAAGTCGAGAATGTCATTAAGCAGTGTGACCAAGTGATTACCAGAGTTAATAATTATATCAGCGTGTTCTTTGGTTCTAGATTCGTTGGTGTCTTCACGAATCATCTGTGCAACACCGAGGACACCACTCATCGGCGTTCTTAGTTCGTGACTCATCGTGGCTAAGAAAATAGATTTGGCGTGATTGGCCTTCTCCGTTCTATCAATTGCCTCTTGATAGGCGTGGTTGTTACGTTTTAACTCTTGTAAGCGGTGTACATAGGTGTAAATCACAAATGCGGAAACAACGATAGCTAGAGTAGCGAGTAACTGGAATATTTTATTTTGAACGTTTATCGCTTGCTGCCTTAGCTGCTTCTCCGAGTGTTCGACAAACTCGGAATTTTTAGGTGAGAGAAGTGAAGCAAAGAGTGCGCGTCTTTGAGAATCTACCTGCTTAAAAGTTGAAACCGTTGATTTCAATTTGGCGGGTATGTAATCCAAACTCGCGTTTTGATGTATCTTCTTGGCTATGATATCTCGCTCTAAATCAGAGCTCTCAGTACCGAGTTCCACGTGTTCTATCACTGATGTGAGTAAGGCATCTTTAACAATAATTAGCCCGACCACTTTATCCAACGTTTCTGACAAAGCTAGCAATGATTGGTGGAATTGGGTCAAGACTTCGTTTGTTTGCTTGTTGTAAAGACCTAATTTTGGCGTCTTCTGGTAACTAGAAAGCAAACCTTTACTCTCTTTTTCAAGGTTGACGATCTCTGCATTTAAAAAATAGGGGTCTAACTGAGGAGATAGGGCGTGATTGGTGACTGCGTCGCGAACTTCAATGATCTCATGACCTAAGGAACTAATCGAGGAATAGTACTCCGTAATTTGTTTATGTTCCTGATAAAGAAAGTACACTAGCGTACCAATTGACAAAGACAAGACTGAAGCGAGTGAAAACAAGATTTTAGTAAGATTCATTTTCAAACTCCTCAAGAATGGCAGGTCTTTCGGCCGACAGGGTGTTTAGAAATGCACTTATGGCGTCAATTTCTTTAGGAGTTAATGAAAGTCCGAGCTGACTGCGCGCCATAATTTCAATAGCGTCTTCAAGGTAGCGTGTTTGCCCATCGTGAAAGTAGGGTGGGGTTGCCGCAACGTTCCTTAGGCTTGCTACCCTAAAGATGTACATGTCTTCCTGCTTATTGGTATGCATATGACGGCCAGTATCAGCGGAACGTTCTTGCCCGTTGTACTCTTGACCATACAAGCCAAATTTCATCACCATACCACCACCGATATTGGTGCCTCGATGGCAGCGGATACATCCATGCTGCTGGAAAAGTTTCCATCCTTCTATTTGCTGAGTCGTTAGGGCGTTTCTATCGCCAGAAAGGTACTTGTCAAAAGGGGAGTCTGGCGTGACAAGGGCGTTCATAAACTCGACGAGCATAGATTTAATCGTCGCTTCATTGATTTCGACTTGTTGCTCACCAAAAAGTTGGGAATATTGAGGAGAGTTTGTAACGTATTTGGTGATATCTTTCCAATTAGAGTTCATCTCGACGTTGCTGTGTATCGGGCCATCAATTTGATCATTCAAAGTGTTAGCTCTTCCATCCCAGAAAAAACGGTAATTCAGTGCAGCATTAAAGACGGTAAGAGAGTTTCTTTCTCCGAGTCCTTCGACACCAGTAGAAACAGCAGTTGGTTCTGCGCCATTGCTGCTCAAGTCGTGACAAGATTCGCAGCTAATTTGACCATTAGAAGAGAGCTGAGGATCTTTAAATAGCAGCCAACCTATTTTTGCTTGAGCTTTATCAATGTCACCGCCCGAAGGGATAGGAGAAACTAGACTTGAGCTTAGCAACATTTCCTTTTGAACATTTGTAGAAAGCGTGTGATGTTGGTGCTCATCATTGTGGCTATGATTGTCGCCGTCACTTTGCAGTATTAGCCAAAATAGCGGTGCAATACCTGCCAATGCGATGGCAAGTATTATTACAACTGACCTTTTATTTATTATCATATTTATCAATCCGTACTCTCTAAAGCAAAGATCTTTTGTCTTTTATATATAAATATAGTTTCATATTTATATTGTGCTATAAGTTTACAAATTTACCTCATCTATAAGTTTAGATTGAAAATAGGAAAGTGCTTTTTCTGTCTTTACTCTGTTTAAATTTCTATAAAGCTGTTAGCTTCGAAGAGTCTTAATCAGTGAGTGATTTTCATGTCTGAACTAGAAAAAATGATGTCAGGTCAGCAGTTTGATGGTGCTGACCAAGAAATAAATGATCTTCGAACTCATGCCCTAGCTACCTTAAAAGCGTTTAATCAATCCATCGAATCAGATGAAACAGAGGTATTGCAGAACGCTTTATTCGGGTCAGTAGGTCAGAGTATTGTACGACCCCCATTCCATTGTGAATTTGGTAAAACAATCGAAATTGGCGATAACACCTTTATCAACATGAATGTGGTAATGCTAGATGGGGCAAAAATTACTATTGGTGATAACGTACTGATTGGTCCTAGTACACAGTTTTACACTGCGTCACACTCATTAGACTTTAACAAGCGAAGAGAGTGGGAAACGTACTGCAAACCGATTATCGTCGAAGACGATGTTTGGATCGGTGGTAACTGCGTGATTAATCAGGGTGTGACGATAGGAGCACGTTCGGTAATAGCGGCAAATTCAGTGGTGAACAGCGATGTGCCAGCAGATTGTTTATACGGTGGGACGCCAGCAAAACTGATACGGCGTTTAAATCAGAATTAATAATATCTGGCGGGTTTGACTCCTACTTGAACAAGTTCCAATATGCGCGAGAGCAAGTCGAAGTCTAATAAGAGAAGGAACTTATGATTAGCCACATAGACCATATCGTGCTGACAGTTTCAGATATTGACACGTCAGTGGCGTTTTACCAGCGCGTATTGCTAATGAAGGAGCTTACTTTTTCTGGTGGGCGTAAAGCGGTTCAATTTGGTAACCAAAAAATCAACTTTCAATTACTTGGGCAAGAGCCAAGGAACAGGGCAAGAGTAGGTTCTGGAGATATGTGCTTGATCTCTACATGGTCACTGGAAGAGGTCATCAATCATCTTAAAGCAGAGCAAGTAACCATCGTTGAGGGGCCTGTTGAGAAGTCGGGAGCGACTGGCGCGACTGGCGCGATTGAGTCTGTTTACTTTCTCGACCCTGACTCAAACCTGATTGAGGTTAGTATCTACCTTTAAATGGATAGATTAACAGTCGCTTAGCTCACTTTAAGTGAGCTAAGCATATTACTAATATTCCAATGTTTCTAGCTCTCTAACGAAAGGACCGCCCCTTAAGTGGCAGCTGAATTTGCCTCACAGCATTCTTCACTCTCGGTTTATGCACAGTCGTATGTTTGATCTTTTTATACAGTCGAGTATCAAATGCTCCTTCTTGCTTTAAGTCTTCACATAAACTGTCTATGAGCTGTTTATCTACATCCCACATCGTAAACAGGTGGACATAGTGTCGAACTTGATCAATCTCCTTGCCGTTCTCGTAAGTCGTCACTGTGGTGCTTTCTTTTGCCAAAGAATAGCGGAAGATAATCTCTTCATTCGGCTGACAAAATATGAGTGACAACGAAAGTGGAGTACGTTGCAACCATAGCCCTTGAGGAAGAGGTGATCCTTTTTCGGCCCAATAATCAGCAACCAGCGCAAGTTGCTCCTGAGCATATTGGGCGACTTCTTGAGCTTTCATTGTCAGCCTAATTTGCTCTTTGTAGCTATTGCGGGCGAAGTATTCCCATAACACTAATGGCGATAGCCCATTTCGTGAGCCGGCAAACGTCGTGTCTGGTGAACCAATATATTCTGGGTTATCCGGAGGAGAGACCATATACTGCTGCTTGGTCATATAGACACCCGTTGGCCACGGTGCTCCGGGAAATTTATGCCCACTGGTTACAATTGAATGCACCATAGGGTTAGTAAAGTCGAAATTAGGGCCAGTATAGTCACCATGCTCTTTAAAGAAGGATTGGTACTCATCACAATCTTTCGCCATTTTTATGAAGGGGACATAACTTCCTCCAAGCGCTCCGTCAATATGAAGCCAATAGCCAGTCCGAGTCTCATATCCATGAGTTGGGTCGTCTGGATCGATGGGTACTTCTCTTTTCCATAGTCCATTTCTTTCAAGGATTGGTTTTAGCCTGGCGGTAATTGTCGAAACATCATCGTATGCGCCTTTAAATGTTGTTCCGCAATTAAGGACTAGAAGTATTGGGTATCCTCTTTCAGCAAAGAAAGTGACGTATTGGATTAGTTTATCCACGTCTATTGCACCAGAGCCTGCAGGCAGCGCAGCGGTTGGTCCTTCTGATTCTACTTCAGCGGGCCAAGGCTTACCCGGACTGGCTGGGTTCTCATCAGGATATAGCCGATTACCAAGTTCGCCAAAGGTCTCTATTTTCTCTACGGCCATTGCTTTGACGATGGAGTAGTGAGTGTCTTCAGAAAAAAACGCCACCGGTGTGTATGCATTAGGAGTGTGGGTTGGTGGAGAAGGGTGGTGCGCATACACTTGGCAATTTGAAATTGTCTCACCATCGTCGGTTTCAGCGCGTATTTCCTCTTCTAGCAGCATCACTCCGCTGAGATAATCTCGGGCATTTAACATGCCGTATAAATTGCCTTCTGTACTACCCATAGTGAGTACATAGCCCCAATAGCTTTCGCCTACTCCTTTTTGGAAGTTGCCATCTTCATCTATGTATGGGCCTTGCGATGGCCACTGAGCGTTCCAAAGTGAGGCGTAGTAATCAAGGACAGAGCGTTCGACGCACTTCGAGTTGATCGTATAGTTGCCATTGACGAATGGGTCACCAACATTGTTTAAGCTGACGTTAAGAAAAGGCGCTAATCGGTTTTTATAGCTAATATTCTCCTCCGTCTGATAGCCTAAAAACCTTTCCTTCTGTGAATCGACATAGGCTTGTATCTGTTCATAGACATTGTTTTGCTCACCGCAGTTTTGTCCTGTCGGTGGTAATTCGACGTCAAAGCCATTAATTGCCTGTTCGGTATAGTGAAAGTCATAGTTTCTTTCTGCGTATACCTCAATGGGATCAGCAGAAGGTGCGGTTATTTTACCTACAGCGAACTCTGGAACTTGTTCAATCCAAGGTGTTCGTTTCGGACCATAGTTTATATTGTTATCGTTACTCATAATTTTGCTCCAAGATTTAAGTACTTAGTATCAGGAACAAGCAGCGAGAGTGTTTTTCGCTACCTAGCCAACACGAAAACTCGTGTATAGGTGAATATAGACACTGAGTAGGGGCTCTATATTTATAGATCTAAAAGTATCTATGAGATCTCATATATTCAGTATATAAATGAGTGAGTAGTAAATAAGAATGATTATTTATACATTTCGTTAGTTAAATATTGAAAATTCACTCATCTGCAACTAGATGTTCTATTGATAACTCAGTTGCATACTGTGCAGGAAAGTTATCGTTGGCTGGGTGATGGGTTGATTGCGCGCATACAATAACAATATGGCGCCGCTACATAACAACTAAAACAACCGAATGTCATTCATAATTCCATGTTAGCTCGCTTAGCAAGTGAGGTTTATGATGAACTTAGGCTTTAAATCAAGGATTTACATTGGCGTTGGCACTTTGGTTGCTGTGTCATTGATCGTATTAGGTACGCTGAACATCTTAGCGATGAGAGACAAGATGATTGGCGGACTTGTTTCTAAAACATCAGACAAACTGAGTTTTCACGTATCAGAGCTAGAGCAGATGATGCAATTCAAAACAAATGCCATTGCTCAAGGTGCCAAGAGTTTCAATTCCCAGCTCAGTGATACAGAAAACCAACACCTAGTTACTTTACTGGCAGAGAGCAGTTCCATTTCAAATGTCATTATGACTTACGATGATGGACGCACTTATATGTCATTAGATGGGACCAAGTTTGATTTTCGCACCCGAGACTGGTACCGAGCCGCAAAGAATGCTTCTGGCGTTTCACTAACTGATATATACCAAGATCAAGTCACAAAGCAAAAAGTGGTGAGCGTAACCATGCCAGTGGTTGAGAGTGGTCAGTTTATTGGAGTTCTTCTGGGGGACGTCCAGTTAGGTGATGTTGTAACGGCAGTAAGTAACATGCGGTTTGCTGGTGGAGCGGCAACGCTTACCGATAGGAATGCAGTCTTTTTTGCCAGTGATGATCCTAATGATATTGGGCGAACGCCATCTCAAATTAGTCCTAACTTTCAGGAGATGGAGCAGATGTTCTTTGCCGAGCAGTCAGGGCATTTAACTTTCCCATATTTAGGTATTCAATTTGACGGCTACTTTGAGCGAGTGAATCTAGCTTCCGGCATGTACTGGACGTTAATGGTGTTTGTGGATCAGGAGTCTGCCCTGACCGATGTTTATAGTGCTATGTACGAATCTTTCGCCACTGGCGGACTATTGCTCCTTATCAGCTGTGGCGCTATTTTCCTTATTCTCCGTTATGCATATCGTCCGTTACTGAAACTCAAATCCGCTGTTCTCGATCTTTCCCATGGTAATGGTGATTTGACTCAAAGGTTGGATGTTAATGGTGACGATGACTTGGCGCAAATCAGTGCAGGCTTCAATAAGTTTGTAGAGAACCTGCAACAAATGATGCTTCATATTTCTCATGCGAGTGAGAACATCTCCGTAAGTGTTGAACAGCTTGGTTCTACAGCGAGAAGCAACGAGTCCAAGCTTATCTCTCATTCAAAAGAGACTGAACAGGTCGTTACCGCGATTACAGAAATGAGTGAGAGTGCGCGAAATGTGGCAGAGAACGTTAATCAGTCAAATCGTATTACTGATGAAGCCAGTAAAGAAGCCATATCGTCTTTGAAAATAGTTAATAATGCAGTTGATACGGTAAGTGCACTCGTTTCAGAGGTTGATGAGATGTCCAACAGCATCATGCGCATGAATCAAGACGCAAATAAAATCAGCAATGTGCTCAATGTTATTGGGGAAATTTCAGAGCAAACAAATTTGCTTGCGTTAAATGCCGCAATTGAGGCCGCTAGAGCTGGGGAGCAAGGACGAGGATTTGCCGTGGTTGCGGATGAGGTTAGGGCACTTGCAGCAAGAACTCAGAACAGCACGATGGAAATCTCAGATATGCTCAGCCAACTCCTAAGTGGGACGGAGAGTGTCGTTACTGCCATGGACGCAACTAAAAACCAATGCCAAGAAACGGCAGATAAAACCTCAGATGTTTCTCAAAGCCTCTCCATGATGAGCGACTCCGTCAAAGAAATTGATGATGTGAGCACTCAGATAGCCGCCGCAACGGAAGAGCAGAGTACCGTGGCTGAAGAGCTAAGTAGAAACATGTTGTCTATAAGAGATATTGTTGAGTCGCTTGTGGATAGCGGACAAGAAACGGTACAGGCAGCAGAAAGACTCAATGATACTAACGACGATCTTAAGCGTCAGGTAGCTAACTTCAAGCTGAGTTAGCCAAAAAAATAAAGCTGGGAGAAGTACTCCCAGCTTTATCCATATTACGCTTAGCTAAGCGTAATGTTCTAACAAAGCTTGAGTAGATATTTACTTAAATTCGAATTTACCCTTCATGATTGCCCAGTGGCCTGGGAAAGAACAGAAGAATGAGTAGTCTCCACCAGCTTTCATTCTTTCTGTGCTAAAGGTAATGGTTGTTGACTCGCCACCACCGATGACCTTTGTGTGTGCATAAACACGCTCGTCGTTTGGCTTAACATAGTCGTTGCTTGCTCCAGCAGACATACCTTCCGTACCAACTGCTTGAAGTGCGGCAGTGTCGGTAATTACAACGTTGTGTCCCATTGATTGAGCGGGTAACTTACCCGTATGGTTAAGTGTCAGCTTAACCTCTTTACATGTCGCAGGAACACTTAGTGTGCTAGCTGAAAACTGCATCATATCGTTAGCATCAACAGATACTTCACATTCGCTAGCTTGTGCACCAAAACTCAAACTCGCAAGGGCTAGGGCTGCGGTAAGGATACGAAAAGACATATTTAGATTCTCCATTATATTATGTTTTGTTTACATCCGACCTTTTCTCAAATACATCTTATTATCATCGATTGTTAATTGAAAAAGTGTGCGTTCCTTTGAATAAATGTCTGCAGATTCAGACTAACTTCAGAGAGTTGCCATGCCTTGTTGGTATGAGTAGGCCAGATTACGAACGGATTTTACGATTGCCTCTAAACCCTGAGTCCGCCCAGGCGTCAGGTGCGATTTAAGATCAAGTTCTTCGAACCAGGTGTGAATATCAAAAGAAAGAACATCCTCAGCGCTTTGGTTGTTATAAGCCACCAAGACCAGTGACAGGACACCTTTAACGATAGAAGAATCACTGGTCGCCTTAAGAGCAATTTTTCCGTGTTCATCTAACTTGCTACACACCCAAACCTGGCTTTGGCACCCTGCGACCAAATGGTCATCATCTAGCTTTTCAGTAGGATAATCCTCTAATCGTTCACCAAGCTCTATGAGGTATAAATACCGCTCTTCCCAATCTACGCAGCGGTTAAAGTTTCGGATCACTTTTTCAGGTGTCATCATATTTATTACCTTAACAGTTGGCTGATGCGTTGTAGTGCTTGGCAGAGTTGGTCGATATCATTGGGTTGACTGTACATGCCGATCGATGCACGACATACAGAAGTTTGCCCAAGTCGCTTGATTAATGGCATTGCGCAATGGTGTCCGGTGCGAATGGCGATACCGTATCTATCTAAAAAGGTGCCAACGTCAAATGAGTGATGCCCATTGAGGTTAAAAGAAAGCAACCCGGTGCGATTGTTCGGGTCGCCGTAGATCTCGATACCGGGTACTTGTGATAATGAATGTTCCATGTATTGCATCAGTTGCGCTTCATAGACCGCAATGTTATCTAAGCCAATATTTTCTACGTATTCAATGGCAGCGCCTAAGCCTAATATACCTGCGATATTGGGCGTTCCTGCCTCAAACTTCCATGGAGCTTGACCATAAGATGTCCCAAGGGGCAAGGTTACTTGATCGATCATTGCACCACCGCCTTCCCAAGGAACCATGCTATCAAGGTGTTTTGATTTTGCGTATAGGACACCAGTTCCAGTAGGGCCGTAAAGTTTGTGAGCAGAGAAAGCATAAAAATCACAATCAAGGGTAGTGACATTGACTTGTTGGTGCATAACAGCTTGAGCGCCATCAACCAGGACAGGCACGTTCGCTTTGTGTGCCAGTTTGACCACCTCGTCAATCGGGTTAATCTGGCCTAAGACATTTGATACATGGCTAATCGCGACTAAGCGAGTTTTGCGATTCAAAAGGGTTTTTAGCCCAGATAGATCAAGCTGACCTTGGCTGTTCATTGCCCAGACTCGAATTTTAACCCCGCAGATGTCAGAAAGAAGCTGCCATGGCACCAAGTTGGCATGATGCTCCATCTCTGTGACGATGATTTCGTCTTCGGCTTTTACTTTAGGTCTCAGGTAACTGTTGGCCACCAAGTTGATCGCTTCGGTCGTCCCTTTAGTGAAAACAATATTGCTCGCTTCTTTTGCATGCACAAAATCTGCGACTTGCTTGCGTACCAACTCCATATCTTCCGTTGCCTTGGCACTTAAATAGTGGGCTCCGCGGTGCACACTGGCATAATCGCGTTGATAGAATTGAGTCATACGCTCGATAACAGAGTTTGGTGTTTGTGCTGTAGCTGCGGTATCTAAGTAGACGAGCGGTTTTCCATAGACTTCAGTTGTTAGAGCAGGAAAGTCACCTGCCCATGGACTTTCAAGAGAACGCAAATCAGCCATGACTGATTTCTCCATGTAGTGAGCTATTTAGCTGAGAGATAACGTAATCTCGCAAGCTAGGATGGAGAATTTTTTCTGCCACTTCGCATACGAACGCGGACATCAACATTTGCTCGGCGTTAAAGCGATTGATGCCTCTCGCTCTCATATAGGCGATTTGGTTAGGGTCTAACTGACCAGTCGTTGCACCATGGCTACATTTCACATCGTCAGCATAAATTTCAAGTTGAGGTTTGCAGTTGACTTGTGCTTTGTCGCTGAGCAGTAAACTATGTGTGTCCATTTGACCATCGGTTTTCAATGCAGTTGGATCGACGTAAATCATCCCGTCAAATACAGCGTTGGATTGGTCACGACCAATAATCTTGTGCATTTGTTCACTTTGACAGTGAGGGGCGTTGTGCTTGAGGTAAGTCCTTGTATCAAAGGTTTGCTTATCGGTAGGCAGTGAGATACTGTTCATAGCAATTTCACCATTGTCTCCGCAAAGTTCACTGCTGGTTTGATTTCTTAGCAATAGACCTGAAAGCAATAGCGAGGTTGAGCTAGCTTTTGCATCCCGTTGAAGGCGAATGTCGTTGTGTCCAAAATGATGCTGTTGCGGTGACTCTTCGATTAGCTTGGTGTGATGATAACAAGCACCTTCTCCAACGTAGCTGGTTAAACGTGACAGCGATACTCCACCTCCTTGAGCGAGTGATATGTGATGCTCAATAACCTCAAGCTCTGAAAGTGGTCCCATCTCTATGTGATGACGATAACTGCACACTTCACCATTCTGACCAGAGCTAATATGCAGTAGGTAGATTGGTTTATTGACCTGCGTATTGGGCTCAACTTCAATCAAGACTCCGCCCGTTGCGGTAGCATCGTTGAGATGAGTGAATGCGTCTGGGCGAACTGACCGCGATAGCTCATACGTTTCCACTGAAGTCAGAACGTTGAGAGGAGTGACGCGAACTTTAGGTATCCAATCAGAGCACCTTGCAGAGAAATGTCCGTCGAAGAAGACGAGTCGGTAGGCGTCTATTCCTAAGCTCAATCCTTCATAAGAGATATTCTCGGCCGATTGAAGCATCGCTAATTGGAGTGGCAAGGCATTAAAATCATTGAGAGAAGTATATTTCCACGCCTCGTCTTTTGAAGTAGGAATTCCTAAATCAACGGCCTTACCAAACTGCTTTTTTTGCCACTCTTGAGGTTGTACTAGATGCGCCAAAGAATCAAAACCGCACTGGTTACTCTTCACCAGTAATCCACCCATAGCCTTTCTCCTCTAGTTCGTGTGCCAAAGTATGATCGCCAGATTTGACAATCTTGCCGTTATAAAGAACGTGCACATAGTCGGGCTTAATATAGTTAAGAATGCGCTGATAATGAGTCACTAGAATAAAAGCACGTTTGCCATCTTGTAGGGCATTTACCCCTGATGAGACTGCCTTTAGAGCGTCAATGTCTAGGCCAGAATCAGTTTCATCCAGAATGCACAGGTCGGGAGAGAGCACAGCCATTTGCAAAATGTCATTACGCTTTTTCTCTCCTCCTGAGAAGCCTTCATTGACCGAGCGTTGTAGGAGATCGGTTGGCATTTTTAGTAGTTGTGCTTCTTCCTCTAACAAATCTTCAAAATCAAAACGATCTAGAGGGGCTTGGCCTCGATAATCACGAATTTCATTTAAGGCAGTATTAAGAAATAGCTTGTTACTTACACCAGGTATTTCTACTGGGTATTGAAATGCGAGGAATACCCCTTCGCCAGCACGTTCTTCCGGATCGAGTTCAGTCAAATCCTTGTCTTTAAACACAATTTCTCCGGAGTCAACTTGGTAATCATCTTTACCTGCGAGCGTAGAAGATAGGGTACTTTTACCCGAGCCGTTTGGCCCCATAATGGCATGTACTTCGCCTGGTTTTACCGACAGGCTAATACCTTTTAGAATAGGGTTGTCTTCTACACTGACGTGCAAATCTTTAATTTCTAACATTGGATTATCCCACGCTATGTTCGAGGCTGATTGAAAGCAGTTTCTGTGCTTCAACAGCAAACTCAAGGGGTAGTTCTGAAAATACGTCTTTACAAAATCCGTTTACGATCATTGAAATAGCGTCATCTTCGCTGATGCCGCGTTGCACACAGTAAAAGAGCTGATCTTCACCAATTCTTGATGTCGTGGCTTCGTGTTCAACTTGTGCTGAAGGATTTTTTACTTCGATGTAAGGGAAGGTGTGAGCACCACAATCTGTACCAATCAACATGGAATCACATTGTGTGAAGTTTCTTGCGCCTTCTGCTGTGGGTAAGATTTTTACCAAGCCTCGGTAACTGTTTTCGCTCTTACCCGCAGAGATCCCCTTGGATATGATAGTTGAACGGGTGTGCTTACCAATATGTATCATCTTGGTACCAGTATCGGCTTGTTGGCTCCCGTTGGTTAAAGCAACTGAGAAGAACTCACCAACGGAGTAGTCACCCTTAAGAATGACGCTTGGATACTTCCAAGTGATAGCGGAACCTGTCTCGGACTGAGTCCATGACATTTTGCTGTTTCGACCTTCACAAACTGCTCGCTTAGTGACAAAGTTTAAGATGCCACCTTGGCTATCTTCTTCGCCAGAGAACCAGTTTTGTACTGTTGAGTATTTCACTTCTGCGCGGGCATGGATAATTACTTCTACTACTGCGGCGTGTAGCTGATAGGTGTCGCGCATAGGGGCAGAGCAGCCTTCAATGTAGCTGACATAGGCATCTTCATCGGCAATTAAAATGGTACGCTCGAACTGGCCTGTTTTGGCTTGGTTGATTCGAAAGTAAGTCGATAGCTCTCTCGGACAACGTACTCCTTTCGGAATGTAAACAAAGGTACCATCAGAGGCGACGGCTGCGTTTAACGCGGCAAAAAAGTTATCTTCTGGTGGTACGACTGTGCCCAAATACTGCTGAACCAGTTCAGGGTGTTCTTGAATTGCTTCACTGAATGAACAGAAGATAATGCCGAGCTTTTTTAGCTCGTTCTTATAGGTGGTCGTGACTGAAACAGAGTCAAAAATGGCATCAACTGCAACTTCAGCCCCTTCACGAACTGGAACACCTAACTGCTCGAATGCGGTTTCAACTTCTTTGGTCAGGTATTCATTTGATCCGTCATCATCACAGTCAGAATCACAACTGGCGCAGCTTGGTGCTGAGTAATAGCTGTAGTCTTGATAATCGAGATTAGGGTAGTCCGCTTTGAGCCAGTGCGGCTCCTCCATTTGTTGCCATTTCCTAAAGGCATCTAGCCTAAACTGAAGCATCCAATTAGGCTCATTGCGTTTGGCTGAAATAGCTTTAACAACTTGTTCGTTTATCCCCTTTGATAGCGTGTCGGAGGAAAGCTGCGTATAGAAACCTTCCTTATAGTGACTGGTTTGGAAGAGTTCTTCTACTTCTGGCTGTGTCTCAACTGCACACATGATTAAACTCCAAAACTTTCACCGCATCCGCAAAGGTTCTTTACGTTGGGGTTGTTGTAAACAAAAGTGCTGTTTAAGCCCTGACGGACGAAATCGAGTTCTGTGCCGTCTAACATTGGCATCGCGGAGAGAGAGACATAAAAAGGCGTGCCGTGTGACTCAAATCGCAAATCTTCACTAGAAATCTCTTCTACCAGCTTCACTTCATAGGCAAAACCAGTGCATCCAGACGGTCTAACACTGAGGTAAAAGTGATGCCCATCTTGCGTCAAAAGCGCAACTCTTTTGGCTGCGTTATCGGTCAGCGTGACACCTTGCCACTCCATGTCATGAATAGATATTTGAGTGGAATCTGAACTTGGAATACTCATTACGAAGTTCCTTTTGTTCTTAAATTTACGAGAATGATATTGATTATCATTTCATTATCAACCATGAATTTAGTGTGGAAAATGCCAGACTGCACTACATATTGACAAAGTAAGATCTGGCAATACTATATATGGATGTAATTGATAATGGTTATCATTACAAAAAATTAACAAAAGGTAATCAAATATGGATATCATCGTATACTCTAAGCCCCAGTGTGTTCAGTGCACCGCTACGGTTCGAGCGCTACAAGCGAAGGGTATTGCTCATAGAGTTGTAGACCTAACATTAGATGACTCGGCGATGGAGTCGGTGCAATCAATGGGCTATAGGCAGGCGCCCGTCGTCGTGGCAGGTGAGCGTCATTGGTCTGGTTTTCGCCCAGATATGATCAGCCAGATCGCGTAATGATTGTTTATTATTCCAGCGCTTCGGGTAATACCCAGCGATTTGTTGAGAGGTTAGACGTTGAATCGATTCGACTTCCTATCAGCGAAGACGAGCCCACTCTGCTTATCGGTCAGCCTTTTGTTTTGATATGCCCGACATATGCTGACGGGGAAGGGCGTGGTGCCGTACCAAAATCGGTGATCAAAGTACTCAATCAAGTTGAAAACCGTGCTCACCTCAAGGGTGTCATTGCTTCTGGTAATCGAAATTTTGGCGAGTTGTTTGCTCAGGCTGGAAAAATAATTGCGAATAAATGCCATGTCCCAGTGCTTTATCGCTTCGAACTTTCGGGAACCCAGCACGATGTCCAAACCGTGCAGCAGGGATTAGAAGAATTTTGGAAACACCATGGATAACCAATTCAGCACCGAGCCGTTGGATTACCACGCGCTCAATGCCATGCTTAATTTACTTGATGATGAAGGCGGTATTCAGTTTGATGCTGACCGACAGGCCGCCCGTCAATTCTTTTTACAACACGTCAACCAGAACACCGTTTTCTTCCACAATTTGGGTGAGAAGCTGGATTACCTCGTCAACGAGGGCTATTACGAAAAAGAAGTTTTACAACAATACGATAGAGATTTCTTGCAGCAAATATGGGATAGCGCTTATCAAGTTAAATTCCGCTTCAGAACATTTCTTGGTGCCTACAAATTCTTTACTTCTTATGCCCTGAAAACGCGCGATGGAAAACGTTATTTAGAGCGTTTTGAAGATCGTGTTGTGATGACGGCGCTGACACTTGCTCGGGGTGACAAAGAATTCGCTCTCGATCTCATGCAAGAGATCATTTCTCAGCGTTTTCAGCCAGCGACTCCTACCTTTATCAATTCGGGTAAGAGGAGTCGAGGCGAACTGATTTCCTGCTTTTTGCTGCGAATCGAAGACAATATGGAGAGCATCGGTAGGGCTATTAACTCTTCATTACAATTGTCCCGCCGAGGGGGAGGCGTTGCACTTCTATTAAGTAACTTACGTGAGCAAGGGGCTCCGATCAAAGGCATTCTTAATCAAAGTTCTGGCATTGTGCCTGTTATGAAGTTACTAGAAGATAGCTTCTCTTATGCGAATCAGCTCGGGGCTCGCCAAGGTGCTGGAGCGGTGTATTTGAATGTGCACCACCCTGATATCATGCAGTTTCTGGACACCAAAAGAGAAAATGCAGACGAGAAAATCCGTATCAAAACGCTAAGTCTAGGCGTTGTGATCCCGGATATTACTCTGGAGTTAGCCAAACAGAACAAAGATATGTATTTGTTCTCACCACATGATGTCGAGCGAGTCTATGGTATGCCTTTCTCTGAAATCAGCGTGAGCGAGAAATACCATGAAATGGTCGACGATCCACGCATTCGCAAGAGCAAAATTCCTGCGCGAGGCTTATTCCAAACGCTAGCCGAAATTCAGTTCGAATCTGGTTACCCTTACATCATGTTTGAGGATACGGTAAACGCTGCCAACCCGATTGAGGGACGCATTAACATGTCGAATCTTTGTTCCGAGATTTTGCAAGTTAACGAGGCTTCTTACTTTAATGATGATTTGAGTTACCAGCATTTAGGGCGAGACATCTCCTGCAACTTAGGTTCGGTTAATATTGCTAAAGCGCTAGATGGTGGGCAATTAGCTCATACGGTAGAGGTTTCAATTCGGGCACTCAATGCCGTTTCTGAAATGAGTGCGATAGACAGTGTGCCGTCGATACGCAAAGGGGATGATGAAAGTCATGCTATCGGTTTAGGTCAGATGAACCTGCACGGATTTCTAGCTAGAGAGCAGATTCATTATGACAGCGAAGAGGCGATCGACTTTACCAGTGCTTACTTCGCCGCCACTTTGTTCCACTGTTTAACGGCTTCAAACAAATTGGCTCAAGAGAAACAGCAAGTATTTGTTGGCTTCGAACAATCTCAATACGCTAACGGTGAGTTTTTCACCAAGTATGTGCAGAAAGACTATTCGCCTAAGACGGATACCGTCAGAGAGATGCTTGAGCGACTCGATATGCGCGTGCCCACTGTTGAAGAATGGCAACAACTGCAGGCCAAGGTTGTTGAGTTTGGATTGTACAATCGCAACCTTCAAGCGATTCCACCAACAGGCTCAATCAGTTACATCAACGATGCGACGGCTTCGATTCACCCAGTGACAGCGAAAGTTGAGATTCGTAAAGAGGGTAAGATTGGGCGCGTCTACTTTCCAGCACCATACCTCAATAACCAAAACCTCGAGTACTTCAAAGATGCTTATGAGATTGGCCCTAAAGCCATTATTGATGTTTACGCTGCAGCAACAGAGCATGTCGATCAGGGCTTATCTTTGACGCTCTTCTTCAGTGATGAAGTCACGACTCGTGATATCAATAAAGCGCAAATTTATGCGTGGACGAAGAAGATCAAAACGCTTTACTACATACGTATGCGCCAAAAAGCGCTCGAAGGTACGCAAGTTGAAGGCTGCGTCTCTTGCTCTCTGTAAACAAGGAATCACCATGAGTACTACATACGCTGAACCGGTTCGAGCTATCAATTGGAACCGAATGCAAGATGATAAAGACCTTGAAATATGGAACCGATTAACGGTTAACTTTTGGCTTCCAGAAAAGGTGCCTTTATCCAATGATATTCAGACGTGGAAACAACTGACTGAAGAAGAGCAGACATTAACAATTCGAGTTTTTACTGGCTTAACTTTGCTTGATACGATTCAGAATACGGTGGGCGCCCCGGCATTAATGGCAGATGCCAGAACGCCCCATGAAGAAGCCGTACTAACGAATATTGCCTTTATGGAAGCTGTGCATGCGCGCAGCTATTCGTCGGTCTTCTCGACATTGTGCACTACGCCACAGATCGACGAAGCTTTTCGTTGGGCTGAAGAGAATCCGTTACTGCAAAAGAAAGCTCAATTAGTGCTTGAAGACTATCTGGCTGAAGGCGATCCACTTAAGAAAAAAGTGGCGAGTGTATTTCTTGAGAGCTTTTTGTTCTATTCCGGTTTTTATCTACCAATGCACTGGTCGAGCCGAGCAAAGTTGACCAATACAGCAGATTTGATTCGCCTGATCATTCGTGACGAAGCCATTCACGGTTACTACATAGGTTATAAGTTCCAGTTAGCGTTTAACGAACTGACGGAACAAGAGCAAGCTAAGGTCAAAGACGAAGCCTACTCCTTAATGTTCTCTTTGTACGAAATTGAAAGCCAGTACACAGAGTCACTGTATGACCAAGTCGATTTAACAGAAGATGTAAAACACTTTCTACACTACAACGCGAATAAGGCTTTGATGAACCTTGGGTTTGAACCTCTATTCCCTGATGAGTTATGTCAGGTTAATCCTGCCATTATGGCTGCGTTGTCGCCAAATGCAGACGAGAACCATGACTTCTTCTCCGGTTCTGGCTCTTCTTACGTTATAGGTAAAGCCGTCGCTACTGAAGACGAAGATTGGGATTTTTAAGGCCTAAACTCAGTTTCGTTGCTTGCATTCATACGCCGTTCTCCATGCCCAATTTATGGCTATTTGCCGTATCTTGGGCTAGTTAAAGTGGCAACTGTATAGACTTTGTTCTTTTCTTAATAGGTAGCAATGAAAAAGGTGGACTTTATATAGTCGTTGATACATTCTGCCACTCCATTTTATTCACCCTAAACAATGAGACGAAGTGCCTGCTGACATGATAATCAGCCTCCCGTATCTCATTAAAGCAGTAAGGAGTTCAACTTGAACCTATTTGTAAGAGATCTCACCGTTATCGATTCTTCATACATCTGTGAACAGAGAGGAGTCGTCGGAGACAGCTGGATAGTCGATGTCATCATGTCTGGTGAGCTTAATGAAATGAGCATGGTGTTGGATTTCGGTAGGGTGAAGAAGCAAATCAAACAACTCGTTGATGAGTTTGTCGATCATCGTTTGCTTATCCCAGTGCAAAACGCGGCTATCGTTTTCAAACCAAGTAAAACGGGTTACTCCACACTTGACGTTCTGCGTGGTGAGGGGAGTATCCACCTAAACTGCCCAAATGAAGCGTATTGCTTGATTGATGCTGAAGCCGTCACCATCGAGAGCATTACTAAACACGTATACCAGATTCTGCGAAACAACCTGCCTAGCAATGTGACAGGGCTGGAAATTACCTTGCGTCATGAGAATATTGCAGGTGCCTTCTACCATTACACGCATGGTTTGAAAAAGCACGATGGTAACTGCCAACGAATCGCACACGGTCACCGTTCACCAATCGAAATTATTGTCGATGGGGAGCGAGATAACGACAAAGAAGTGGCTTTTGCCAAACGCTGGGAAGATATCTATTTAGGTTCAAAGGAAGACCAGGTTTCTGTTTCAACGCTGAATCTAGGCGAAAGTGCTAAAGCAATTTCCGACGAAAGCCATTATGGTTTCCGATACACAGCGCCGCAGGGTGATTTTGAGCTTGCCATCGCCAAAAGTGAAACTGAAATTTTGCCAACTGATACGACTGTTGAGCTATTAGCGGGTTACATTGCTGATGAAGTAAAACCAACGGTTGCAGAAGATCAATCATTACAAGTCATCGCTTATGAAGGTGTAGGTAAAGGGGCGATGGCTTTTCGATAAAATCTTGAACTAGCGTTGATACTTTTTGCTAGTGACGGACGTATCAACACTTCCGGTCTTTAAAATACATGGAGTAGTAGCGCAATGAGTAGTAAAGCAGGTACAGAAACTTCTGCACGCATTCTTGAACTGAATGACCTTGCGAAAGCCGCAGATTATTCGTTGTTGGATACGCTTGTTCCTGATCCTGATGCAACGGAAGATGGCCTAGACTTTTATCCGAGACAAGTGTTCTCTGGGCATTATGTACCAGTGATGCCCACGCCAATTGCAGATCCTGTTTACATTGCTCACAGCCAAAAGTTGTTTCGTGAGCTAGGTCTTGATGATCGTTTAGCTAAAACTGAAGCGTTCAAACAACTGTTCTCAGGAGACGTAACTAACGTGCCTGCACCGATGAGAACGATAGGGTGGGCGACGGGTTATGCGCTTTCCATATTTGGCAATGAATATATCGAACAGTGTCCTTTCAAAACGGGGAACGGTTATGGTGATGGTCGCGCTGTATCGGTTTTCGAAGGGGTATTGAACGGCAAGCGTTGGGAAATGCAGCTCAAAGGTGGCGGCCCAACACCGTATTGCCGCGGAGCTGATGGTAGAGCGGTATTGCGTTCAAGCGTTCGCGAGTTTTTAGCACAAGAGTATATGAATGCTTTAGGGATCCCAACATCACGTTCATTGAGCCTATTTGCTTCACAAACGGAAACGGTTGATCGCCCTTGGTACAGTGAAGGTTCGCGGTCAGAGAATCCAGATATTATGATCGCTAATCCGGTTGCTATCTCGACTCGGGTTGCGCCTTCATTTTTGCGGGTAGGGCAACTAGAGCTATTTAGCCGCAGAGCACGTGTGAACGAGCATCCGAACGCGATGGCTGAATTAGAAATGATGGTATTGCATATCATCGAACGAGAGTACAAGCTGCAAATTGACTCCAGCCTTCCTTTGGCTGAAAAAATATTGCTTCTAGCGACTGAGTTTAGAGACAGGCTGGCATCTTTAATCTCCAACTGGCTGCGTGTCGGTTACTGTCAGGGTAATTTTAATAGTGATAACTGCTCTGTGGGCGGATTTACCTTAGACTATGGGCCTTTCGGATTCTGCGAGTACTTTGAACCATTTTTCCAACCTTGGACTGGTGGTGGTCGTCACTTTGCTTTTCTTAACCAATCTCAGGCCGCCGAGAAGAATTTTGAGACATTCTGTGGTGCCTTGAAGCCTTTATTGCAATCGGAACCGGATGCGTTAGAAAAGTTGGAACAGATTGTTGAAGGTTTTTCTTCAGTTATGCAGGCGAAAGCGAGTCAGATGTGGGCATCTAAGCTTGGTTTAGAGGGGCTAAACAGCGACCTATTTAACCAACTGCTCGCTTTGATGATCAAAAGCCACGTTGACTATACTATCTTCTTCCGCGAACTTTCTAAGATCCCAACAGAGGTGTCTGACTTATCTGCATGCTTTTATGCGCAATTAAGCGAGGAGTTAGAACTGGCTTGGAATCAGTGGCTTAAATCTTGGCGTGAGTTACTGAGCTCGGCTGGGGATAAAAGTCTTGAGGATGTTTCGCGCCAAATGAAACAGGTGAACCCTAAGTATACCTGGCGAGAGTGGTTGATTGTTTCCGCTTATGAACAAGCGCAGAAAGGGGACTTTAGCCTAATCCACGAGCTACAAAGCATTTTGGCTAACCCTTACGACGAGCAATCTGAAGAGGTTGAAGCAAAATACTATCAGCTCAGACCGATGGAGTATTTTGCCGCTGGTGGTGTGTCTCATTACAGCTGTTCATCATAGCCGTTTTGAATAGCGCTAGTTATAGCATAACTAGCGCTGTGGGAACTTTATCAATTACGGAGTTAAGAGAATTTTTCGCGGGCTGGATTATAGGTCATCTTGGCAAGCAGCCCTGCTATTTTCTCACGCATTTCTCGTCTATCAACAATCATATCTAGAGCACCGCGCTCTAGAAGAAACTCACTACGTTGAAAGCCTTCAGGCAGTTTCTCTCGAACCGTTTGCTCAATGACACGACGACCAGCAAAACCGATTCTGGCATTTGGTTCGCCGATATTAATATCGCCCAGCATCGCTAGGCTGGCGGAAACACCACCGAAAGTTTGATCAGTGAGGACAGAAATATAAGGTAGCCCCTTTTGGGCTAAGCGATCTAATGCGGCACTTGTTTTGGACATTTGCAGTAAAGCCATCAAAGATTCTTGCATTCTAGCGCCTCCGCAAGCGGAAAAACACACGAGCCCACAGTGGGCATTGATTGCCTCCTCAATAGCGCGAACGAAGCGTGCTCCCGTTACGCAGCCCATTGAGCCAGCCATAAAATTAAACTCGAAAGCACTAGCAACAACTGGCAGTCCTACAAGAGTTCCTTTCATAGCAATTAACGAATCTTTTTCTCCCGTCTCTCTTTGCGCAAGGTCGAGACGCTCTTTGTAGCGTTTACGATCTTTAAAATCGAGTATGTCTTTGGGTTCTAAGTCAGCCGCAATTTCCATGTGGCTATCACTATCTAGAAATGTCTCTAATCGTCGTCGGGCGCTCATTCTCATATGGTGATGACACTTAGGGCATGCGTCCAAATTCGATTCGAGCGCTAAATGGTAGAGAACCTGTTCGCACTCAGGGCACTTTTTCCAAACACCTTGTGGAATCTGTGCTTTTTGCGCACTTATAATGCGTTTCTTATCGAGCAGCTTATCTAACCAATTCATAACCAACCTTATTAAGTACTAATCAAGCTCATATTGTATAAACCTAAATATGGTAATAAAGTGGCTTATTTGGGATTGTAAATCCAACAATTTGGGATAATGAATGTTTGAGAAGATCGAGCAGAAATGGCTAAAGAGCTTTCACTGCGTATACGAAAGCAATAGTTTTAAAAGAGCTGCTGAGTTTTTAGATTTACCAACATCAAATGTTAGCCGCCATATTGCTTTACTTGAGGAAAGGCTCGCCACTCGATTGTTTGATAGGACGACGCGTCGAATCTTTCCTACTGAAGCGGGAGAAGGACTCTACCTACGAACTCAACCGCTAGTAGAGAAGTTGAACGACGCGTTAATCGAGGTCATGCAAACGTCCAATGATGTGATGGGTGAGCTAAGAGTCTTAATGCCAGATTCGCCAATTTTATCTCAGGTGGTGGCATCGTTTTGTGCAGAGCATCCTGCCATATCACTATGCTGCGACACGAGCGTCAGCCCAAAAGAAGACTTGCTTGATGGTTTTGATGTGGTGTTGACTTTCAATCGAGGAAAGCTAACAGACAGCAACTGGATAGCAAAAGAGATCAAACGCTGGTCAAGTGTTGTTGTTGCTTCGCCCAAGCTGTTACAAACCTGCACGAGGCCTTATCACATCACGGACTTAAAACATGTGCCATGTATCAGCAGCTTATCGGCACTTAACGGGACCCCTTGGACTTTCAAAAAGGGTGACGGTGACTTGCTAACGCAAAAAGTACAATCATCGTTTAAGGTAAATAGTGGCAATCTCGCTAAAGCAGGGGCGTTATCTGGATTGGGTTTCGCGATACTCGCAGAAGAGTCTTGCACGAGTGAGATCGAGTCCGGGGTGCTTGAAATAGTCGAGCTAGAATACGAACCTGAAGATCTCGTTCTGTATGCGTTCTACGCGTCTAGAAAACACGTCGCCACAAAGATCCCTGCGTTTATAGAGTATTTGCAACAACAAGCAAGAGGGCTGGAGTAAGCGGGGTTTTGAAGGCTCAAAAACGGTGAAACCCCGATGTTGGTAGCATCGGGGTTTCGAATTTTTAGATGTCTCGGATGGTAAGGCCGATAATCTTTTATGCAAAAGGTTGGATTTAATCCGAATTAATTCCTTGGTAGGGAATTAGATGCGGATGAAGTCCATGTGCTCAACTTTTGGCTTGTAAGCGTGACGTTGAACGTCTTGTGGCTTAACTTTAACTTCAGCGCCGTCGATCACTAGAACGATACCTTCGTAGAACTCAGGCTTGTCCATTTGGTTAACAACGTCGTCGTGGTTAAGAACGATAGATACTGCTGCTTCTTCACCGCCGTATACAACTGCAGGGAATTTACCAGCGTGACGTAGGCGGCGGCTCGCACCTTTACCTAGTTCAGTACGTACTACTGCTTCAAATTTCATAGTATTACTCTCAAAAAATAATAGATTTTCATAATCACACTAACAATGCGACCTTGTTAAGTGTGCTAAACGCTGAAAAGAAATTGGTAGTAACTCTTCAAGCGAGCGCGGATACTATCACTCTATGTGTTTTCTAGCAACTCAAAATCATCTAAATCAGCGATTTTAAGGGCAATTATAATCAATCGGTTAAGATTGATTCAGCAGAGTCAAAACTAACGTTCAAATTGCGTTCGAATCGAATGAACCGAATCTGAATAGAACCCTCACTATTGGTTAAGTCTTGCGGCCCTATTCTGTATCTCAAGTTAACAAAACAACGTTATTCATTGAGAGAGGAACACACTATGGGACCAGTAAGCATTGTAGTTATTACGCTAAACGAAGAGAAGCGCATCGGTCGACTAATGGAAGATCTTAGTAAGCAGACTCATAAGGAGTTTGAAGTGATCCTTGTTGATTCAAACAGTGATGACGCAACGCGTGATGTTGCCGCCGCGTATGAGGCATCACTGCCAGCCCTTACTATCCATAAAATGGAAACAAGAGGTGTCAGCTTAGGTCGCAATACCGGAGCAAACCTAGCGAAGCATGAGCGTCTATTATTCCTTGATGCCGATGTTCAACTATCGCCAAACTTTCTTGCTAACGCATTAAGCCAGTTAGAAGAAAAGCAACTTGAAGTGGCGGGCGTCTACATGGGTGCAAAAGATCTCGCACTGGTACATAAGCTAGGCTACGGCATGTTCAACTTGGGCTTGTTCATCACTCAGTTTGTGTTTCCAACCGCAGTTGGCGCGTGCATTTTCTCGACCAAGCGCGTACATCAGCAACTGAACGGTTTCGATGAACAAATCGTCCTTTGTGAAGATTGTGACTATGTGAAACGTGCGAGCAAAACATGGCGATTCCGTTTCTTGCCGCTGACTTTTGGGTTTGACCCAAGACGCTTAGATGAAGATGGCGCTTTCAAAATGGGGGCAACCTATCTTAAGGCAAACGTGCGACGTTTCTTCTTTGGCGAAATGCGTAACAACGAAATGGAATACAAGTTCGGTCACTACAAAGAGCAGCAATAACCGAGTAACCCAATATGTTTGAAGGATTCAGCTTATTTGTCGGGGCCTTGCTAGATGCGTTGATTGGCCCCAATTTGTTTGTACCGGGCGAGCCGTTCTTGCTCGCTGCGGGCTATCAACTCCAGCAAGGCCTTATTACCGGAGTGATTGCGGTTTTACTCGGTGGTTTTATCGGTGATCAAGTTAGCTACTTTGTCGGTCGAAGGCTAGGTAATCCCGCCCAGAGAAAACTGATTCGCTGGCAATCTAAAACACGTCGTCCTATTGCAAGGTGTCGACACTTGATGGCTAAAAAAGGTAACTATGTGCTGGCGTTTGCGCGTCTGCTTGGGCCCATCGCTTGGGTTGTGCCGTTTATTGCAGGCTCGCAAAAAATCAGTTGGGCACGATTTAGTCTGTATTCCACCATTGGTTTGTTTCTTGGGGTAGGTCAGTTTGTTGCTTGGGGCTATTTACTTGGTTATGGAATAGATAACTTCCCAATACTCAACGAAGCTAAAGTTTTTTTAGTTGAACACAAGGCTATCTTAATTGCTGTTGGTGCGAGTGTCGGCTTCTATCTTATCGGTAGAAAACTGCGTTGGCGTTTAATGTTTACCAAGTTCACTGCGTTCTTGTTGGCATCGGTTTTGTACGCTAACTACGCCCATTTCTTTTTCTATTCCGACGACTTTGCGACTAAAGTGAGTGTGTCTGAACAGGGGAATGAGTTAGTCACAATAAGCGAGCTTCCTCTTAAGGCGTATCCGGGGAAATCTGCCGTGTTTGATGCTCAGGTTATCAACGTTGCGTATGTTGGTGAAGACCCGCGGACCTTAATGGCCGAGTTAGGTTGGATTGAGAACAAAACCTTTTCTAGAAATGATCTAGAGATAAGTGACTACGTTGAACTGCTTAAGCTGAATACTCCGCCAGTTTCAGATTTGTTCTGGAATGGCGTGCCGCAAGAGTTGGCATTTCAGCTACCGGGCAATTTATTAAAACGCAGTCATATCCGCTGGTGGCAGGCTGGAGTGGATTCAAATACAAACCAAAACCTATGGATAGGGGCGCTAAGCTACGATGATGGTCTTCAGATAACACCGTATTCAGGTATTGTGACGATTCTGCACAGCATTGACCCTAATGTCGACCTTGAGCGAGACAAGCTTGCTGAACAAGTCATAAGTACGACAGCTGATGTATCTATAGACATGGCCGCCTATCATCCCCCAACCATTTTAGATGGCGAGCATGATTATTACACAGATGGCCGAGTACTGGTTATTAGGAGTGAGCTAGCTTCTCGGTCAGAAATATAATTATTGCCTACAAGTAAAATGCTGCCTAATCGTGAGCAAAAGTTTGCTTGGTGGTGTTAGCTCGATTCAATAAACATAGGGGTTATAGGTAGAAAAGTCTTGGCATTAACTTTGCGATAACGCGTAGATTCACGAAATAAACTCATGAGTTTACGAGATAAGTAAAGGAAGCGAAATGCCAACACTGAACTACCTAATTGAGATTGACGGACTCGAAGATGAGTCGCTAGTCGTCCATGAATTCAATGGTTTCGAATCGCTTTCATCCGATGACCAAGACTTATGTATCGGCTATCGCTATGAGATTGATCTTGCTAGTCGTCGACACGACCTGAGTGAAGACGACATTGTCGACAAAAATGTGCAGTTAAAGCTCTTTCGTAATGGCGCGTTGGAGCGAATCTTACACGGTGTGGTAAGAGAGTTTACGGTAGGAGATACAGGTCATCACCATACGTTTTACTCTCTAACTCTTGTTCCCTCATTTGAACGTTTATCTCTGAGGCACAATAGCCGAATTTTCCAACATCAAACTTGCCCTGAGATCGTCTCTATTCTTCTTCAGGAAATGGGTATCAATGACTACTCATTTTCGCTAAAAAATCAGTATCCGCAGCGTGAGTTTTGCGTGCAGTATCGTGAAACAGACCTTGCATTTATCAATCGATTGCTAGCAGAAGAAGGGATTATTTATAGCTTCTATCATGAGCAAGGTAAGCACACAGTTGTTTTCTCAGATACGAGTGAATCTCTACCAAAACTGGAATCTGCATTGCCTTACAACGCTTTAGCCGGCGGAGCGAATGATGAGCCGTGTATATCAAGTTTGCTAGAAACTAAACGCGTAGAAGTGAGTCGAGTTGAGCTTAGCGATTACAGCTTTAAAAAACCTTCATATCGATTGATGCAAAAGAAGTTAGGGGTAGAACAAGAGTACCAAAACACTGAACACTATGAGTATTTTGATTCTCCTGGGCGCTACAAAGAAGATGTAGTGGGTGAACTGATTAGTCAGGCAAGGATGGATTATTTGCGCCGCAATGCGCATTCCGCAACCGCGAAATCTAATGCGTTGATGTTACAAGCAGGATTGTGCTTCTCGATAGAAGAGCACATTGATGATGAAATAACAAAGGACTGGCAGGTCATTTCCATCAAACTACGTGGTACCCAGTCTCAAGCTCTAGAAGAAGAGGGAGGCAATGGTGCGACAACCTATCACAATGAGCTCGTCCTCGTTCCCGCTAAATGCACTTGGCAATCAAAACCTCAAAACAAACCAACTGTCGACGGTTCTTCTATTGCAACCGTAGTAGGCCCTAAAGGCGAAGAAATCTACTGTGACGAACATGGTAGGGTTAAGCTACATTTTCCATGGGATCGGTATTCTAACGGAGACGAACACAGTTCTTGTTGGATAAGGGTTTCTCAAGGGTGGGCAGGTTCGCAGTACGGAATGATGGCGCTGCCGAGAGTAGGGCAAGAAGTGATTGTCTCTTTCCTGAACGGTGATCCAGACCAACCAATTGTGACTGGTCGTTCCTACAATGCGAATAATACACTGCCGTGCGGGCTTCCTGAAAACAAAACCAAAACAGTAATACGCAGCGAATCCTATCAGGGCTCAGGCTTCAACGAATTGAGTTTTGAAGATCAAGTAGACAAAGAACAGATCTATTTGCACGCACAAAAAGATTTTAATGCTGAAGTAAAAAATGATTCTACGACTCATATCCACCATGACCAGCACTCTATAGTCGAAAATGATCGATTCAAACAGGTTTTAGGTAGTGCCCATTCTACGACGGAAGGAGAAAGTCGAACCCAGATAAAAGGTACAACGAGTGAAGTCGTTGAAAGTAGCTCCCATCAACAAATCGGTACACTCTTCAGTGCAGACGCAGGGCGCGAAATTACCTTGAAGAGTGGCGCGAAAATAGTGGTCGAAGCAGGAGCTGAAATCACCTTAAAAGCTGGCGGAAGTTTCGTCAAAGTTGATGGAGGTGGTGTTCACCTCGTTGGCCCTGCCATAAATCTAAATGGCGGCGGTAGTGCGGGCAGTGGCAGCGACTACGCAGGACAGCTTGCTGAATTACCAAAAGATGTGGAGTCTCCTCAAGCACCTGAAGTATCAAAAGCTGTAAGTTACCAAGCGCTACTGAAAGCAGAAGAAGCCAATGTCCCTGCAGTCAAACCTTGTCCTTTGGCAGGAGATGCCTGATGTTGAAGGACTGGTTTATTACTCAAGATGAAGGGGCGGCGTTCTGGTTAGCTGATAGTAAAACCCACACAAAAGCCGTAAAGGAGTTCGGGTTTGGTTTTGAAGATTCGAGGCCTCTTTTTGAAGGCGAGATGTTTAGCTCTGTTAAAGACTTATCACCTTGGCTTATCCCTGTGACAGAAGAAATACTGTCACTACAAGAAGGAACACTTAATAGAGGCATCGGTGTTCTAAGTGAATATAAATTCGAGGAAGTTGTAGAACATCTACAAAGTTTGCTCACGGCGTCTCTCGAAGGTGAAGAAGTCCTATTTCGTTTTTACGACTCAAAAGTTGTCCTACCAATGCTTAAAGCTATGGACGAGGGAGAGTTGGCAAGTTTTATGGGCAATATCAGTGAATTTGCCTTTTTTGACGATGAAATCAGGGTGTTCTCAAATACACCTAAACCAGACTTTAAGCCACAAAGCGAAGCTTGGTGGAAAATACAGCCTCATCATCTAGCTGAGCTATACAACATTAAAGCCCATGCCCATGCGATAGAAAGAAGATGGTGGGAGCTGTTTCCACAACTAATGGAAAAGCTAGATAGACCATCAGTTGTCCTAGTCGGAGCACTACAAAAAGGGATAGATGTTGGCTTTAAAATTGAAAAGTTAGAGTACGGTGCAATGGTTGAACTGGCCAAAATTACAGGTACTCACATTTCAGAGTTTTCTATTCCTTTCCACTTAACATTTGAAGAACTAAAAGAGTTAGAAGCCATTAAGGAGAGTTGGGTATGAGCAGCGCCACCGGAGCTAGCCCTTATTGCATTCCATGTGAGAAGAAAACACACTGGATTGAAGTACAAGTAAGGGATGAATTTAATAAACCGTTCCAAGGCGTTAGTGGTGTTCTCATTGATGGAGCTTGCAATGAGTACCCCATTACTTTGGGTGATTCCCCAATCCTTGTAGAAGATATCTGTCCAGGTGAAGTCACGCTGAAGCTAGACAGTAAGTCTTGGTTAATCGAATCTCAAGGGAACGAGCGCAAGCCAAACTCTGAAGGTAATCCTACTAAAGACTTTGCCGATGAATACCAAGGACATAAAGATTCCAAACCCATTTTCTTTGAGGTTACAGCAGGTGATCTAACTGAATTGACTGAAGACCAAGCATTACCAACACGTCACCAAAAAGGAAAAGCCGACACATTAAAACTCGTCGCAGATAAGAGTTATGTACTTAAAGTAAAAGGCTTCAATTTTATTACTCTACGAGTAGGGATGTTTTTTGATGGTACAGGCAATAATACTTACAGCGCTCAATGGGGTAAGAGCCAGTTAGATAAGTATTATACGAAATGGCGACAAATATTTGATGCTGATTGTGAAGTAATATCGGGACGAACTAGTTATAGAAAAAATGAAATACCAGTAACTGAACTATCGGCAGATTGTTTTGCTTATCCGGAAGAAGAGAGCTTTTTAAATAAAGTTTTCTCTAGCCAAAAAGATGAAACGGAAACGGTAGCGGGGAGTGCTGCAAATGAGTTGACTAATGTCCAAAAGCTTTTCGAACGCTATTCAAAGGACACGTATTTTGAAAATGAAAATACTTATGCCATTTCTGAATATGTAACGGGAATTGGAACTGGCAACGATACAAATATCAAACCAGCAGATGAATCAGTTTTTGGTATGGGTACGGGAATAGGCGAATACGGTGTTGTCGAAAAGGTCAACTGTGGTGTTGAAAGCTTATTAAAACAAATTTCCGAACTAAAGAGTGTGTTCGACAATGATCTGCCAAATCTAGTCGATGGAATTAGAAAACTGAGATTTGATGTGTTTGGTTTCAGTCGTGGTGCGGCAGCAGCGAGACATTTTATCAATGTTTCAACCGAAGGTAGTCGCGGTAGTTTCGCAAAACTCTTTACTGAAGAGTGTAAAAAACAGAACGTAGGATTACCCGAAAGTTTTGATTGGGACGTAGAAGATGAAGAAGAGTTCAGTTGTGAAATTGCGTTTGCTGGCTTGTTTGACACTGTTGCTTCTATCGTTCACTTGATTTCGTTTGATAAGAAAACGCTAATTGATATAGATTTTGACACTCATCAAGATCATGGAGACGTTAAACTCTGGTTGGATCCAAATAGAGTGAGGAGGGTTGTGCATTTAACAGCAGATCCTACAGTAGAATGCAGAGAGAACTTTAGCCTCAACAAAATAAATGAAGGAAAAAATTTTAGAGAGATGATCTTGCCAGGAGCTCATTCTGATATTGGTGGAGGGTATTTCTCTCAGACGACATTTTCTCAAGACCGATATTTACTCCCGTTACTAGAGAAGAAATTAGTTAAAAGTGCGTCTCGAACATTCTCCTCACGTTGGGAAAAGGAACGCGCGGTTAAGTATGTTTCTGATAAATTGAGAGAACACCAGTTACGCGATCAACTTAGTGGGTGGAATGAGAATGACTATGCGCGACCTGAGATTAGCATAAGAAGGCATGGCAGTGACAAGTATAGAGTAACCGGAAAACTTTATATAAAGAGAAGAGTGGAAGGTGACCTATCGCGATTATACTTGCGTTTAATGTATGGCTTGGCGGAGTTTCATGGAGTACCTCTAAGTGATGATGAAGGGTTTGCGTGGAATGATGACCCTTATTTAATAGTTAACAAATTGTTTTCGGAAAAAGATAGTTCAGAGAGCGATTTCTCTCAACTGAATGAGAGGATACTAAAATTGGCGAAGCAAGGAGAATATGATGAGATAGTTAGTTCTCTTTGCACTACTGAACGGTTGGATGAGTTCATGAGCTCTAATTTATGTCATCATTCCTCCAGTGATACGATAGGTATGAATCCTCTTTTTAATGAAACTGAAGGCAAATATAAAAGAGCAAGTTATGAATGTACAAAAGATGCGGAGTAATTTCCTTTTTGGGCTAATGATTATTTTTTCTAGCCTATTTAATACAGTGTGTGCGTCAAATGATGTGAATGAATTACCAGAATGGAGCGTGAGTGTAGCATTTCCTTCGTTGTACCCTGTGAGTGTTACTCAAGCGTATGGTACTAACTACGAACATAGCTGGAATTCTCCAATTCACGGTTTTAGCCAGTTTATGAGCAAAAGTAAGTTGGAAAATGTAAACAAAAGATTTAGTGATTATGATGGATATGGGGTGCCTGTACATACACTTACTATGCTAAATGGCTCTCAGGTTTCTGGCCTAAATACGTTGCCTGATACCCTTTATCTTTCATGGACATCTATTACTAATACTCAGTTTTATATAACAAAGTTTTCCGTAAGCGAAGACATTAAAGAAGAGATGTCACGTAGAGACCATTATATTGGACGCTCGGGAGATGAGATCACTTGTTATCGGACGGAGTTTGTTTTTGGTTTACTTCCTAACGGAAATGCAAAAATATGGATTAAAGGGTGTAACAGCCTAGTGTTCTTGCAAGAAGTTCCTCCCTTTAAAGTCAATAGTGAGGACTCTTTAGGTTTTGATGCGGCTGATTATAAACAGCGCTCTTACCTAGGAAGAATACAAAAAAGGGCTGAAGAAGCAGGTGCAACTTTAGAACCGATCCCATGGGACAAAGTTAACAAGGTTTATTCCAACTACGAAATCACCGAGTTAAATTAAACAACAGAGCCCAGCATTACGCTGGGCTCTTCCATTTTATGAATTTTAAGATATGGTTAAGGTAATAATATAAAGAATTCAGATTATTACCTATGTTGTTGATAAACAATAAATACATTCTTAACGCTTTGACGGGGACGTTAGAAGAGCGAGACAGTGGTATCAAAGTCGCGCTTGGCAGCAACGAAGTCGCTTTGTTGCAGTTTATGATTGAGCATCCTCATAAGCCACTCTCAAAGGCTCAGCTTCTCGATGAAGTGTGGTACAAGAAAGGCGTGGTGGTAGAAGAGAGCAGCTTACTCCATGCGGTATCGACTTGTCGTAAAGCACTAGAAGACCGCGGTGGTGAAATCATTACCACAGTCCGCGGTGTCGGCTATCAGTTTAATGGTCATGTAGAAAGCTACCAACCACAAGAAATCGATTCTCCGATTATTACCCGAGAGTCTAGCCCCAGCGAACCAAAGCAGCTTAAACGCAATAATACTGTTTACCTCATTGCCTTTACACTTAGCGCGGCAGTCGGTTTTACGACTTATAGTTGGTTGAGCACACCTTGGGTAGAGGCTGATTATCAAGAGAGCCGATATGTTGGCTGTGTTATCCCTCAACCTGGCAGTGATAAGTCACTAGTAATGAATAACGTTCGCGCTTTTACTTCTGAAAACCAAACTATCTTGGTCGATCAAGAGGGGAATTCAATCAGCTTTATTCGTTCTGAAGTGGAGGTGGATTGTGAATAAGAAAATTCTAGCGGGTAGTATTGCTTCGGGGTTAATTATTGGCGTGTTGGCTAGTGTAGTAAACTCGCCAACTATCGCTCAAGCGTTGCAAAGTGATACCAGTCTATTGGTTAAATCGGATGACAAGACTCACATCATTAAGATGAAGTCGGCAATTACTCTCAAACGTTCTGGTCAGTACGAGATGTTCTTTTTGACGGAGGGAGATGTCGGCTTTAACTCGGCGGGAGAATACCACTTTACCCGCTATGGGCTTTCACTAATGCCAACTACATCTGAACAAGTCCTGCCTTCTTCGCAAAAAGTCTCTCTATTGGAAACGATGTTTTCACAGCGTGGCATGCATTCGTTAGAAGAGCTTAAAATGATTCCCTATTCGCAGGAACAGATGATTTTGGTGGCACCTAGGTACTCTTACTTGTTTTCAAAGCGCGCTGAATAACGTCATTAATCACTTTTAAATCGCCGTAGTACTTTGCAAGTTACTGCGGCTTTTTTGTATTTAAATTCTTCAAAAACAATGATTTGATATTTATTAAGGTTCGTTAAGGATTAATCATTCTCTGGCTGACAAAACGATAACTTTGTCAGAAAAATCTTAGGTATAACAAGCGACAACTTCCATCAATCAGAGTCGCACTATGAAAAATACTAAGACTTTATCCCTGTCTATTTTCTGTATTGGAACCACTATTATCGGTTCAACTGCTTTTGCAGAGACTATGGAAAGTGTCCCTGTTACCGTCGAGATCGCGAAACAGCAAATGACCGCTTCAACTATTGAAGAAGTCGGTAAGCTGAAAGCGACAGACTCCGCAGCATTAACATTTAGTGCTGGTGAAAAATTAAAGCAACTCAATTTCAATGACGGCGATGTTGTTAAAAAAGGGGAGCTCATTGCTCAACTTGATGACTCGCAAGCGAAAGCTGAATTAGACAAAGCAGAAAGCTCGTTGGCGCTCGCTGAATCAAAACTTGCTCGTGTTCTAGCTTTATTAAAGAAACAACCAGACTCAATGTCAGCTCAAGATGTTGAAGAGTTAAAGCAGCAAGCAAGTTTGGCAAAAGCGGATTTCAGTCAAAAGAAAACTGACCTACAAAACTACCAACTTGTTGCACCATTTGACGGGCAACTCACTAACTTTACCCATTCAGTAGGTAGCCGTGTCGAAGCTGCGACAGCTTTGGTTAGCCTCATCAAGCTTGATCCGGTTGAAGTGCACTACTCAATTTCTCAGGCAGAAGTCGGCAAAGCGCAACTTGGTCAGCAAGTGTCGGTAAAAGTGGATGCTTATGGTGAAACAGAGTTTACCGGTACGGTCGATTATATTGCGCCTTTAGTTGACGAGAACTCAGGTCGAGTCGAGGTCCATGCTCACTTAGATAACAGTGATAATAAACTGGTACCGGGAATGTTCGCTAAGGTATCGCAAAGTGTTGGAGATGCGTCAGATGATGTCGTGGTCTCTCAAACTGCAGTGGATACGTCAGGTGATCAGCGATTTGTTTGGGTAATCGAAAACAACAAAGCAGCCAAGCGTTCAGTTGAGCTAGGGCAAAATACCAATGACGGCTACGTTGTGATCGTGTCTGGATTAAATGCTGGAGAGCGTGTTGTTGTCACTGGTCGTCAAAACCTACATCAAGACGTTCAAGTAGCTATTCAGCAAACCAAGTCTCCCGTGACCTTGCCAGCGAGAACCTTACCGGCTCAGCCTGAGAAGAAAGAGCAGCAGGTAAAGCCAGTTACTGAAACGCCTAACAAAGAAGCAAGCAAAATCGCCGAGCCTAAAGCGGACAAGTCGACGGAGGTAACGAATGAAGCTGCCTGAAATATGTATCAAGCACCCGGTACTTGCTTCGGTGCTAAGTATCGCGATTGTGTTACTTGGTATCGTCTCTTACCAGAAACTGGCTATTCAGTACTTTCCTGAGCGCCAAACGGCTTCTGCAACGGTGAGTGCTTCAATCACCGGAGCGAGTGCTGAGTTTATGTCGCAAAACGTAGCGGAAGAACTCATTACTGCCGTTACGGGGTTAGACAAAATCAAAACCATGACAACCGACTGCCAAGAGGGAAGTTGTTCGTTAAAGATTCAATTTGAAGACGGCATTAGTGACGTTGAATATGCGAGTTTGATGAACAACCTGCGTAGCAAAGTGGATGGTATCTCTGATTTTCCACCTGCGATGACAGACAAACCAACGGTAACAGATGACTCATCTGATACTTCAATGCCAAGTAACATCATTACGTTTGTCAATAATAGCTCGATGGACAAACAAGAGATGTTTGACTTCATCAATCAGCAAATCTCGCCACAGTTCAAGAATGTTCTAGGTGTTGGTGGAGTATGGGGGCCTTATGGTGGTTCGAGCCGCGCTATTCGAGTGTGGTTGCAGCCTGAGCGCATGGCTGCATTGAATGTCAGTGCATCCGATGTGGTTGGAACGCTAAGCACCTATAACGCAACTTTTACTGCTGGTACGATTAAAGGCGAAGTGCGTGACTTCTCCATTAACCCAGTTAACCAAGTCACTACCATTGAAGATGTTCGCGACCTTGTACTGCGCGTTGATAACGGCAAAATCATTCGTGTTAGTGACATTGCTGACATCCAAATGGGTGAAGAAAGTCTAGAGCCAAGCATGCTTAATGTCGATGGCGATATGGCGATGTCTCTGCAAGTATTACCGCTTAAAACGGAAAACCCAGTGACGGTGGCTAACCGTGTCAAAGCGGCGATGGAAACGATGCAGATACCGGAAGGTATCGAGATGAAAATGGTCTACAATCAGGCTGACTTTATCGAAGAAGCGATCGATCAAGGTTTTATGACTTTAGTTGAGGCCATTGTGTTGGTTTCCGCAATTGTCGTGCTCTTTCTTGGCTCGCTGCGTGTGGCGGCGATTCCCCTGATTACCATTCCAGTATGTGTGATCGGTGTATTTGCGGTTATGGCAATGCTTGGTTTCAGTATTAATGTATTAACCATTCTCGCGATCATCCTTGCGATCGGGTTAGTTGTGGACGATGCGATTGTCGTTGTAGAAAACTGTTACCGCCATATTGAAGAGGGGTCATCCCCGTTTCAAGCAGCGCTGAAGAGCTGTAAAGAGATCGTATTCCCAGTTATCGCAATGACGTTAACACTCGCGGTTGTATATCTTCCAATTGGTTTAATGTCTGGCTTAACTGCAGATCTGTTCAGGCAGTTTGCTTACACGCTTGCAGCATCTGTGATTATCTCAGGGTTTGTTGCGCTGACTCTATCTCCGATGATGAGTGCGTACATGCTTAAATCGGTGACAACGTCACCTAAGTGGTTCCAGTGGGTTGAAACCAAGTTAGATGCGATGACTGAAAAGTACATGCTGTATCTCAATGCTTGGTTCAAACGTCCGCGTATGGTGCTGGGTGGAACGGCTGCTCTAATTGTTTTATCAGGTGTTGCAGTATGGTTTATGCCAAAGGTTCTTTTGCCGACGGAAGATACAGGCTTTATTGAAGTCTCGTCTCATGGTCCAGCGGGCGCAGGTCGTCTCTATGATCTCGAAAATACCGAACAGATAAACAACGTGTTCAAAGACAGTGATGCGATTGAAGCAAACCTAGCTTATATCGAGTCTGCACCAACTAACCATGTTCTACTTAAATCTTGGGAAGAACGTGACCAAAGTGCTGATGAGATTATTCAAGAGATGATGGCTAAAGCGGGTGAAACGGTTTCAGCCTATTCAACTTCTTTCTCTGTGCGCTCTGCGGATAACCTAGATGTAGCAAGCAATCTCGTTCTTGAATTGACCACAGTTAACCGTGATTTAGATGCGTTATCTGATACAGCAGAGAAAGTAGTAGAGCTACTAGAAAACTATGAAGGTCTTTCGAATGTAGACAACTCGACACACCGAGATCAGCTACGTTTTGACCTCTCCATTGATCGTAATGCAATTGTGCTGTCAGGTGTAGACTACGGCAATGTCACTAGCGCTATTTCTACATTCCTTGGTTCAGTGAAAGCAGCAGATTTGCAAGCAGAAGATGGTTTTACATACCCAATTCAGGTGCAGGTAAACCGTCTGGCATTAGGTGATTTCAAAGTTCTAGATAAGCTGTACGTAAGCTCTGACTCGGGTCAAAGACTACCATTGTCTCAGTTTGTTTCGATTGAGCCAGTAACTGCGGAGTCAAACATTAAGACTTATGGTGGTAAGGATGCAGCAGAAATTACAGCTGATCTAATGCCAGGTTTCAGTGCAAGTGATATTCAGGCTTACATAGATGCCGAGTTACCAAAACTGCTGAAAGTGGGCCAAAACTACGAATACAACGGTGTGGTTAAAGAGCTCAATGAATCTGAAGCAGGAATGCAGATCCTATTTGGCTTGGCACTGGTGTTCATCTTCTTGATTCTGGCTGCGCAGTTTGAAAGCTTTGTCGATCCGCTAATCATCTTAATTACAGTACCGCTATGTTTGGTTGGTGCAATACTGACATTAAGTGTGTTTGGCCATAGCTTAAACCTATATTCAAAGATTGGATTGTTGACCTTGGTTGGTCTAGTCACTAAGCACGGTATTTTGATTGTCGAGTTTGCCAACATTAAGCGCAAAGAGGGCTACAGTGCGATGACGTCGGCTTTGATGAGTGCGAAATCTCGTTTACGCCCAATTCTAATGACTTCATTAACGATGATTATTGGTTCATTGCCACTTGCATTAGCGGATGGCCCAGGTTCATTAGGACGCACCAACATTGGTTTAGTCTTGGTTGGTGGTTTAACGGTGGGGACGTTCTTCTCGTTATTCATTGTGCCTATGGCGTATGTTGCGTTCGCTAAAGTGACTGAAAAATCGAAACGCTTTGAGCTAGCTACAGAGGGGTAAAGACGATGCTGCTAATCAACGGAACTCACATACTTGACGACACTGGCGGCTATATTCAAAGCCTTAAGAGCCAGATCCGTCACCCAATTGGTATCAATGAGATTTCATTGTTGACCTACATGTTCTCTCATAAAGGAAAAGTATTGAGTAAACATGAGCTTATGGAAGAAGTATGGCATAAACGTGGCATTGTCGTGGAGAGCAGCAGTTTGCTGCACTCCATATCCAGTTGTCGTCGCGGCTTAGAAGATCGCTCTGGTGAAATCATCCGAACAGAGCGTGGTGTGGGCTATGAATTTATCGGCACGGTTAAAAAGATAACGTGCCTCTCTGAAGTTAAAGTTTCTCAGAATGAACCATTGGCAACCGAACAGAAGAAAACACCGCAGACTGATAGGCAACGCAAGCTTTCCCCACCAAAAGTGGGTTCGTCAATCAGCTATAAAGCCGCCTCGGTGTTTGCTGCTGCGATTGTGATTGGCTTCTTTGGGACGATGCTAGCTAAAGAGCTACTGATCTCTAGCCAGTATGTTGCTAAAACTTATAACCAGTGCTGGTATGAGCCAACTAACAATGGCGAAAGAATCTATTACCAGAATCCAACGGTGTATCAGTTTGATGAGCTTAGTTTAATGCTTGATGAGCAAGGTCGTTCTGTCAGTTTCAGCAATCAAAGTGGGGTAGTGAATTGTGAATAAAGAAATTATCCTTGGCGCAGCGATATTGGGGTTAGGCGTTGGAGTCGGTATTGCCTTTAATACTGGTGATCAGCCAAACAGGCATTTTACGAGTAGCACGGTGGCACACATTCATATTGAAGAGCCATCAACTGTCTTCTCTACGTCTTTGCCAATGAGACTTGAACTGACATTAAATGAAAACAACACTTATGGCGTGTTTGCAATGTTACCGCAAAGCCAAGTTGGTTTTTCAGGCAAAGGGCAGTACAGCATGGATTCGGACGGAATATTGTTCATGCATGATACACACACACCACTTGACCTAGAGGGGGCGAAAGGTGGGGTGATTGAACAACTGTTTGTTAGACCGGGTTCGTTTGATGGCCTAATGAACCTTATCGATATTGGTGATAAAGGCTCAATATTAGTCGGCAAGAAAGTGGCTTTACATTTGGAGTCATAAACATAGTTAAGAGAGAGCAGCGCCCTAGTGGCGCTGTTTTTGTATAGGGCTTAAGTCAGCGTTAAAAATCATAGCTTAAGCTCATCGTACTGTAGATTTCATCCGGTGATTGGTCTTCTGCAACGGTTGTGTTGTAGATGTACTCAACATCGAATACTAAAGACAGGTTCGCCATTAAGGTATTCTTGATGTATGCCTTAGTGTTGTAATGGGTGTTCTCTTCACCATGTGCCACGTCAAAGGTTGCACCCATTGAAAGCCTTTCCGAGAAAACAATAGAGCTATCGAGGGTAGAAGAAGCAATCACTTCATAATTCATTTGGTCTGGGTATTCAGAATCGAACGGCTGTCTTTGCGTGATTCGATAACCCGGACCAAGAGAGATGGAGGTTTTTACGATGTCATTGTTAACCAAATAGACACCAATACCCGTCATTAATATCCACTGTTTACGGTAAGTACCATACAAGTCATTTTCAAATCGGCCAGCACCACGGACGAAGGTTTTCTCTGCAAAGTCATAGGTTGATCCCGCATTGACCGAATAGCGATTTGCTCCATCATCAGCATTGTCGGCGTCAGTATAGTAGCTTTCAAATGATGCCTTATGTAGCCAAGACTCTTGCTGATAATTGAGGTACAAAGCTGAATTTACAGAAAGAGAAGAGCTTGTGTTTTCTGTATAGATAAAGCCAAGTTTGGTTTGCGCGGTGAAAGGCGACTCTTCAACGTCAGAGCTTTCCTCGTCTTGTGCAAAAGAAAGAGAGGGTAACAGCAGCAGGCTTAAAATCGATGATAAGGCCGATAAGGTAAAAGGGGCGTTTTTCATTTGCTAACAGAGCTGACATGGTTTTTATTCGTCAGTCTATTATCGAATTCGATAACCTTAGTCAGTACTGAATCACTCTAAATCATTCTCAACAACTAAAAAGCGACGCAGATTGCGTCGCTTTCATTGTTGTCTGACTCAAGATTGGCTTAGTTCGATGTATTAAACGCAAGGACGGCTTTTAATCCACCCATCGAGCTTCTTGATAGCGCAAGCTTACCGCGATAACTGTGTGCCATTTCGTTAACGATATTCAGTCCAAGGCCAGTTCCTGGCGTAGTTTCGTCTAATCTTACACCACGCTTAAGTGCTTGCTGAATATCGTCATCGTCAATGCCAGGGCCGTCATCTTCGATAATGATCTCAATGGTACCCGGCTCATTTTCTTGAGAGTGGACACGAATGATGTTGCAAGACCACTTGTAGGCATTCTCTAGCAAGTTACCCACCATTTCGTCTAGATCGGTTGGATCGACGGCAACTTCGATGTCTGAATCGAGCTCATTAATCAAAGCGACACCTCGTTGGGCGTATACTTTGTCAAACGCCATCGAAATCGCATCTACGCGCTCAGCAGGATTAGCGCGAACAGAGAGAATATTTTTAGAGCCAGCCATTCGCGCACGACCTAAGTGGTAATCAATTTGGCTTTGGATTTGATGAACCGGAGGCAAGAGATAATCTCGTGTCTCTTTGTCGAGCGAACCAATTTCATTTCTTAACACCGACAAAGGGGTTTTTAGCGCGTGAGAAAGGTTGCCTGCATGATGGCGAGCGCGTTCAAGCAATTCTTGGTAATGGAAAACCAGAGCATTGAGATCGGAAACGACCGGAGCCACCTCTTTTGGGTACTCTTCATCTAGGCTTGTTTTATCTCCGGAGCGAAGCTGGTTCAACTCTTTTTGCATCTTGTTGAGTGGACTAAGCGACCACTGAACTTGCAACATGATCACCGCCAAGACGCCGAAGTAGAGTAGAGCGAGAATAATCCACAGCTGACTCATTAAATCGCGAACAGTATCTTCAATGGGTTGCTCATCAATACCAATCAGAACTTCAATCGGCCCATCGTAATCTGGGTAATAGAGCTTGGTTTTTATGTAGATGAGCTTTTCGTCGCGAGCGCCAACATATTCTTTACCGTTCTTTTTGCTTTCAATTCGTTGGTCCCACAAAGAGCGTGAGCGAAGCAAGTCTGTCTCGGTCTTCGCTGACCAATATAATCCACTGTAAGGGCGGTTAAAGCGCGGGTCGGAAAGGTTGGACGCCAGAGTGATGTTGCCTGATTCATCGGCTTCTATCGATGCAGAAATCTCGTCCATATAGATGGATAACTGAGACTTTGCGTCGTCAGCCATATAGTTGAATACTTGGTTAGGCACACTCACGCCAACCGCTATGACCATAGCCGTTAGCCAAACTACAGCCGCTAGAACTAAACGGCTTTTTAAACTCAGTCTTTTAAGTAGTGAGCGTTTGTTATTCGGCATTAAGCTGGTACCCCAGGCCTCTCACGGTTTTGATGACTTTTGGTGCAATCTTTTTACGAATTCGACCAATAAACACTTCAATGGTGTTTGAATCACGGTCAAAATCCTGTTTGTAAATATGCTCGACCAATTCTGTGCGCGAAATGACCTTCTCAGGGTTATGCATAAAGTAAGCGACAACCTTGTATTCTAAGGCTGTCAAACTAATCGCTTGGCCTTGCCACATCACTTTTGAAGTGCGAGTGTCGAGACTTAAATTACCGACTTGCATAACAGGAGAAGCGTTACCAGAAGCGCGGCGAAGTTGAGCTCGGATACGGGCAATCAATTCGACCATTTCAAATGGTTTGGTTAGGTAGTCGTCTGCGCCTGCGTTTAAGCCTTCTACGCGTTGAGTTAACGTGTCACGAGCGCTAAGGATCACGACTGGCGTGTTAATGTTCTCGTCTCGAATGCCTTTGAGTACCGTTAGGCCGTCGAGTTTTGGGAGGCCTAGATCGAGCACGATCGCATCCCACTCTTCTGAAGTTGCTCGGTACAGAGCATCGATACCGTCTTGAGACAGTTCAGGAACCCAACCGGTTTGTTCCAAAATTTCGACAATTTGTTCACCAAGACGCGGTTCATCTTCCACTACAAGAATTTTCATAAGCTTTAATCTTCTATTTTTTTAGTGCTTCTTTAATGTTTCTGCCTTTAATTTGCAGCATTTCAAGGGTTTCGGCGTTGTATTCAACTTTGATGATATTGTTATTGTGGTTCAATTTGAGTTCATAGATCCAAATATCATCATCTTCTTCGAGCTCGACATGAATGATCCGACCGTTTAAGTCACGTTCGACCGCAGCAAACATTTCAGAAAATGGGCGAACATAGCCCTTTTGTACAGCGTCGTAGACCTCATCTTGGTCTTCTTCGAACTCGATTCGCGTACCAGGCTTATGCACGTCTTGAACTAGCGCATGTCCATCTTCATCATGATGCTTCTTAGCCAATGTTGGAAATGAAACAAAGACGCACGCCAATATGGCTGTCAGACTTACTAACGGACGCTTCAACATAATCTTACCTTCTTGAAATTACTGTGAGTCAGTATACGTGTTGATAGATGAACACCAAATGAATTAGCTCTTAGTTGGTTAACTCGTCAGCAAAAATCTTATCTCGCATTTTCCAGAATCGCCCGGATTTCCTTGCAATAATAAACTGAGGTGGGCGGAATCGGTGTTGATTGTTGACCACCTTAGTCGGCGAAGCGTCTTCAAAAGGCCTATGTTTGTCTGCAAGGTGAGGGCGAACAAACTGATCCTTGAAGCGCTGTTTCTGATTCTTCGTCGTCAATGACCAGAATTCACTCACTTGAGCCTGATTATCTCCAATATAAGAGACTTTTAAGCTGCTTTTTCCTTTGTCATCTTTGTGAACGCTTAAAGCCATTTCTAGGCACTCAAAGACAAGAGCATCTTTAAGGTTTAACGCCTCCTTAAGCTTCTTGTCTGGGTCGACTAAAGTGGCATCGCATTCGTGGCAGATTCTAGCAGCGATATCGTTGTCGGCTCCACACTCTCCACAATACTTAGCTCTGAATCGGTAGTCGCAATGTTCACGTTCTCTAGTCTCTTCATCTTCAAAGAACCCTTGGCATTTGCGGCCAAAATGTTCAATTAGAAAACCGTTACTGTCTAGCTTTCCCCAAAAGTTGTTATTGAAGCCGCAAGCAGGGCAGGGGATGGTGATGATTTCGCTGTCTGAGTCAGGTTTGGCATCACCCACTTCAGGCTGATAGAGATCGTAGCTATTGCCTGCGTAATCCAGAACCAAACATTCCTCTTTACCCGGAGATAGACGCAATCCGCGCCCAACAATTTGCTGGTAAAGGCTGATCGACTCGGTTGGTCGTAGAATCGCAATTAAATCAACATGCGGCGCGTCAAAGCCCGTTGTCAGTACTGACACGTTGACCAAGTATTTAATTTTGCGCTCTTTAAAGTCTTGAATGATGGCATCACGTTCAGGTGTTGGCGTATCGCCGATCACAATAGCGGTTTGTCCTTCCGGTAGCAGCCCAAAAACCTCTTGAGCATGGCGAACAGTCGCGGCAAAAATCATAATACCTTGCTTACCGGTAGACATATGAATGATTTGCTCGACGATTTGTGGTGTTGCGCGTTTAGCTTTATCAATCACCATATCCATTTCTGACTCTTTGTAGCGACCAGTATTCGCGGGCTTGAGCTGAGAAAAGTCATAGCTCAGTACGGGCGCATCCATCATGCGTGCTGGAGTAAGAAATTTTTCATCCAGTAAGTAGCGAATAGGCAGCTCAAATATGCAGTCGCGGAAGAAGCGTGGTTCCTCACTGCGAACTAGTCCGCGTGTGTGGTATTGGTAAATCCAGCCCATGCCTAAACGGTAAGGTGTGGCAGTGAGCCCAAGCACTTTTATGCCTGCATTTTGCTCGCGCAAATGGTTGATGACTTTTTGGTAGCTGGTGTTCTTGTCGTCGGGCACTCGATGACATTCGTCGATGACCAAAAGTGAAAATTGGTTTTTAAACTGCTCGAGGTTGCGCACGACAGATTGCACTGAAGCAAAAACGACTTGCTGGTCGGTTTCTTTACGACCTAAACCCGCTGAAAATATCGAGCCTTTCAGTCCGTATCCTTCGTATTTTTGATGGTTTTGCTCGACGAGTTCCTTTACATGAGCAAGCACCAATACACGCCCTTTGGCCAAGCGAGCGAGCTCAGCGATGACTAAGCTTTTACCTGCGCCTGTGGGAAGTACCAACACAGCAGGTGACGAGTGTTTTCGAAAGTAATGAATGACCGCTTTGACGGAGTCAGCCTGATAGGGACGGAGTGTATACATAAAATGTGTGAAATAGCTCAACTATTTAGTCTAGTCGCACTATAATACCCCACCTAGCAAAGATGAGGTATTCATGCGTTTAGATAAATATCTATGTGATGCACTTGGGGCAACACGTAAAGAAGCAACAAAAATCATTAAAAGTGGTGAAGTCACCGTCAATGACGTAGTGCAGAAAAGTGGCGCAACTAAGGTGACTGAAGAGTGCACGGTAGAATGGCAAGGCCGAGAGATTCAAAAGCCGGGCCCTCGCTACATCATGCTTTTTAAGCCAGATGGTTTTGTTTGTTCGCATGAAGATGGTTTCAACCAGACGGCATTTATGTTGTTAGATGAAGTCAAAATGGAAGACTTGCACTTTGCTGGTCGCCTTGATGTTGATACTACTGGTCTTGTTTTGATTACTGATGATGGCCAATGGTCGCACCGAATCACTTCGCCTAAACACAAGTGTGAGAAAACTTACCGAGTGTGGCTGGTTGATCCACTCCAAGCGGATTATGCAGAGAAGTTTGCCGAAGGTATTCAATTAAGAAATGAAAAAGGCTTGACCCTGCCTGCTAAGTTAGAAGTGGTAGATGAAGACGAGAAAGAAGTGTTACTGACCATCACCGAAGGTAAGTACCACCAAGTGAAGCGTATGTTTGCTGCACTTGGCAATAAAGTTGAGCATCTTCACCGTGAGCGCATTGGTGAGATTGAGCTATGCGAAACCTTAGAGCCGGGTGAATACCGCTATTTAACTCAAGAAGAAATTGACTCTGTTTGGAATTAATTCTTTATTGAGGAAATACTTTATTTCCATCTAGAAACTAGTCTTTTAGACAGAATTGATTGAATATAGATCGATTCACTTCAGGTCTGTTATCCGCATAAGGTAAGCAGTCCACGGCACTTTTAGTGCTCATTTATTCTGTTTGGTTGCAGCACGGAAGCTGCATCTGATTCGCAACCGAGTAGGAGATTTATGTCTGAGAGAACCTTAGATCAAACCAAGGCCCCACAAATCAGTTTTCTGTTATTCCTTGTATTGGGTGCCATTGGTGCATTAACCCCATTAGCGATTGATATGTACCTGCCTGCGATGCCAACGATCGCCAGAGATCTTGGTGTTGCTGAAGGGGCGGTACAAATTACGTTAACTGCTTATACCGCTGGATTTGCATTAGGTCAGTTGATTCATGGACCATTAGCCGATAGTTATGGTCGTCGTCCGGTTTTAATTCTGGGCGTGCTCTTCTTTGGTCTGGCAGCTGTAGTGAGTGCCACAACAACCGGTATTGAAGCGTTAACTTGGGTCCGAACGGCGCAAGGCTTTGCAGGCGCTGCTGCTGCGGTGATTATTCAAGCCGTTGTTCGAGACATGTTTGACCGCGAAGACTTTGCCCGTGCGATGTCGTTCGTCACATTAGTCATTACCATCGCGCCACTTATTGCACCAATGATTGGTGGATACGTTGCGGTGTGGTTTGGCTGGCGTGCGATTTTCTGGATTCTGGCAGCATTCTCTGTCGTCGTTATTTGCTTAGTGCTGTGGAAGATTCCAGAAACGTTAAGTGCTGAGAACAAGCAGCCATTTCGAATTCGTAATACGTTACGTAATTATCTCAAATTGGCGAAAAACCCAGTGGCGATGGGGCTGATTTTTTCTGGAGCATTTTCGTTTGCCGGGATGTTTGCATTTTTAACGGCGGGTTCCTTCGTCTACATTGATATTTATGGTGTGAGACCTGAGCAGTTCGGTTATCTGTTTGGTTTGAACATTGTCGCGATGATCATAATGACAAGCATCAACGGGCGACTGGTTAAAAAGCTCGGCTCACATACCATGTTGCGTTTTGGACTGATTGTTCAACTCATTGCGGGTATTGGTTTATTTGTTACATGGCTGTTAGATGCGGGCCTATGGGGAACGGTCATTTTTGTTGTGATGTTTATTGGTACATTATCGACAATTGGTAGTAACTCAATGGGACTGTTGTTAAGTGGCTACCCAACGATGGCGGGCACGGCGTCTTCGTTGGCAGGAACTCTGCGTTTTGGTACAGGTTCAGTTATTGGTGCTGTCGTGGCAATGATGCCGGGCGGTGTAACATGGCCGATGATTACAGTGATGAGTGCATGTTCAGTCATCTCTGCGGCTTGTTATTGGATATTTGGAAGAAAGGCGTAATGTCTGAATATACGGTAGAAATACAAAAACTAGTTAATAAGGCTCTAGAAGAGATTACCAATGAGCATAAAGCTGGCAAACTCACTAATGGGCCAACAGCAAACAATCTTTATTTGGTTCGTTGGATTACTAAAGCCATTAAGTCACAACAGTTTCCACGTGTTGTAGCGGACGATTTAATCCGTTGGCAAAAGACGGGTCGCTCAAAGGGCAACAATGCGGGCTTAATGCAGACGTTTCAGCGTATTTCCAAGTTCTATGCTCAGTTCTTCCCTCAAGACCAAGAAGATCGCATCCTTAAAGATCACGAGATCAATAATTTCATCGACATGATGGAAGAGCAGGGCTGGGAAGTCACGACGTCTGAAGAGCTTGTCGGTTGCGGCAAAGTACAAATCTTTACCGAGGGGCCAAACTCTCTTGCCATGTGTACCGAGCAGTGTGAAAGTAGCTTTGATGGTGAAGATATGATCAAACCGATGAGTTGGTTTGTGCGTGGTCACCATGCTGATTTTGTAGAGAAGGCGTCTGCGGCTGGCTTTATGGTTCATAAGGTAACGGACTATAAATCCAACGTGAAATATCACGGTGAATACTTAGTCTTTCCAGCCAACCGAGGTGACCGACTAGCTGAGATTCCACTCAGTTTAACGGTGTAAATTAACTGACAAAATGAATCGACAAGAGCTTCTATTATGGAAGCTCTTTTGCTTTTTTAACGATGGCTTTGACCATACCTTTAAAGATGAAAAGGTGGGCTGGCATCATCGCAAACCAGTACAAAAGGCCTCTAAAGCCTTGCGGGTGCCACCACGCGGTGACTGTTAGTTTTCTTTTCTCTCCCAAATCCTCAATCAAAAACTCTAATCGGCCTAAACCGGGGCCCTTCATACCAAACAGCAATGAGATGAAGTGATTTTCTTCGCAGCGAATTACTTTCCATGAGTCGATATGGTCTCCAACCTGTAATTCAGGTCCTGGAGGCGAACGTCTAATCGGTTTTCCGCCACCAAAGAAGATATCGAGCCACTCACGGGTACGCCAAAGGGTGTTGGCAAAGAAGTAACCCTCTTTTCTACTGCCTATCTGTTTAACGAGTTTCCAAAGTTGAGTAGACGAAAGCTCGGTTTCTATTTCGGCTCCAGTCTGTTTTGGGTAATAACCATATCCCGGTTGCCAGCGCGAGAGAGCCGCAGGGTCAAAGCCCCAAACATTACTTCGAACAAATTTACCTTCTTGTTCAATACTGTTTGCAACCATGTCGTTGAATGAGATAAGGGTTTGGGGATATCTGCTATTGATTGCTTGGCTATCAGCGATGAAGTCATGCTCTAACCCCGACAGCAACGCAACTCCAATACTAGAGGGAACGGAAGTCACTACGCCAAGCCATTGAGAAGCCATCTTAGGTGTGAGTAGGGAAGTGGGCCAAATGGAGATAGGCTTTTTGATTGTATTCGCGATGATTTGGAACTGTTGTCGATAGCTGAGCGTATCTGGTCCGCCCACTTCATAGAGCTGATGCTGTGTCGGTGATTCTTCGGCAACAGATAACAAATAGTGATTGAGGTTTTCTAGCGCAATGGGGTTTGCCTTGGACTCGACCCACTTTGGTGTAATGAGAATCGGCATGTTGTAAACAAAGTCACGCATGATCTCAAACGCCGCAGAACCCGGGCCGATGATCACTCCCGCTCGAAGCTCAGTGATCGGTACGCCTGACTTGCGAATAATATCTCCTGTCATTCGCCGTGCTTTGAGATGGCTAGAGTCCCCAGTTTGCGGCTGAATCGCACTTAGGTAAATCACATGCTTAACGGTGCTCTGGGTTAGGGCATTCTTAAAATTTTCGGCTAAGGACACTTCATAGTCCAAGAAATCGTGCCCATGTGCCATGCCGTGGACCAGAAAATAGATAAGGTCGAAATGAGGGATTAACTCTTTAGTCGCAGCCTCGTCAGCAAGGTCGAGATAGCGTAGCGTTAGGTTTGGATGAGGCTCAACACGGGCTTTAAGGTAGTCTATTTGCCTAGCGGCCGCAGTAACATGATAGCCGCGATCACATAGCTGAGAGAGGAGTTGTGAACCTACGTAGCCAGAGGCACCCAAAACCAGCACATTTTTCATCCCGAACCCCTGTGGTTTTTATGGTTTCATATTCCGACTGATCATATAATAGTCGACTCATTTTTTCTCTCTTTTCATACTGTTGCATTTTGAGGTGCGCGATTGATAACTCTTTCCCAAGTTTTAACCCATACCCGTGGCGATTTTATTAGACGCTTGATCGCGATTGCTTTGCCAATCACTTTACAAAGTATCATGTTTTCGAGCCGAAGTTTGGTCGATGTTTTGATGTTGGGTCAGCTTGGCGAAGCTGAAATTGCGGCGGTTGGAGTTGCGGCTCGTGCCACTTTTGTCACCACCATTATGTTGGTCGGAGTCACAACAGGGGGCGCTTTGCTTACCGCTCAGTATTGGGGGGCGAGTGATCGCAAAGGGGTTAGGGAAAGTACCGCGTTGACTTGGTTGGTATGCATGGTTTTTGCCGCGATTACCGCTTTGCTGTTTATCTTGTTTCCAACGCAGGTGATGGGCTTAGCCACCAACGATCCTGAAGTTATTCAGTTAGGTGCTGAATACTTAGTGATCACCTCAGTCAGCATGTTTGCAGTAGCGTGCGTTGCGAGTATGGCAGTTGGCCTGAGAGCGATGCACAAACCGGGTCTTAGTACCTTCTTCAGCGGCATCGGGATTCTCTCCAACATCTTTCTTAACTGGGTTTTCATTTTCGGTAAGTTAGGTGTGCCAGCCATGGGCATTAAAGGGGCGGCAATTGCGACGGTGTTAAGTGGTGCAATAGAAGTCGCTACTTTATTTGGCTACTTGTATACCAAAAAACATTTACTTGCCTTTAGCGCTAACGACCTTAGTAATGTGCTTGAATTGACTCGTGTCATCAAGTTTTTGAAGTTATCGCTCCCAACCACATTTAACTTTCTCGCTTGGGCAGGTGGCTTATTCGCTTACCATGCCATTATGGGACAATCGGGCGTACAAGGTTTGGCTGCATTGTCAGTGATGTCACCAGTGGAGTCGATTGCGCTGGCTCTGTTGATCGGGATGTCCAACGCCGCAGCAGTACTCGTCGGCAACCAAATCGGGGCAAAGAAATACGATGAAGTTTACTATCAAGCGATTGGGGTAACGATACTTAGCGTCCTTGTCGGCATTGTCGTAGCTGTAGTGCTTTATCTGGTTCAAGGTTTGGTTTTAGATGCGTTTAGCGCACTTACACCGGAAACACGAGCTCTGTCCGAGAAGTTCATGCTAGTGATGGGCGTCGGGATTATTCTTCGCTCCCTTCCTATGATGACCATTGTTGGCGTACTTCGAGCAGGTGGCGACGTTAAATTCTGTTTATATCAAGACCTTGTCGCGCAGTGGTTGATTGGTATTCCTCTAGCCGCTTTCGCTGCGATTGGTCTCGGATGGAAACCGGAATGGATTTATGTGTTGTTTTTGACTGAAGAGATCATCAAGTGGTTCGCGTCTCTCTATCGCATGCAAACACGCAAATGGATTAGGAATTTGATCGAAAATTAGACTTTGAACGTAAGTTTATAGTGTTTCGATGCATATCTTGTGATCTAGTATCCAAAATACTTTCTTGATTCGACGATTTAGTGTAGATTCACATTCCTATTTTTAAGGTTTTCGAGAGTATAGATGTTACAACTAACAGACCTATGTAAGGGCTATGTAGATGGTGGTGAGTTTCACCCCGTTTTACAAGGTGCTGAGTTGTCATTAAAGCAAGGAGAACAGATAGCTTTAATGGGGGAGAGTGGCTCTGGAAAGAGTACTTTACTTAACTTGATTGCCGGCTTAGATACCGTAGATTCTGGTGAGGTTGCTTTCCCTAAGTTCTCAATGCATGAAGTTGCGGAAACCAAACGAACTGCCTATCGTCGAAACAATATTGGTCTTATCTTTCAGCAGTTTAACCTTCTTCCTACCCTAAATATTGCCGACAACATTCGCTTTTGTCGGCAGCTCAAAGGTCTTCCTGAAGACTCTGGGCTTTGGCGACAAATTCTCTCTGCACTTGATTTGATGCCGCTATTGGGGCGCTATCCAGAAGAGGTGTCTGGTGGTCAGCAGCAAAGGGCAGCTATTGCGCGTGCGCTTTATATGGAACCTAAAATTCTATTGGCAGACGAACCAACAGGTAGCTTAGATGAGCGCAACGCCGAAGCGGTGATGCGTCTTCTGACCACTTTGACCAAACAGCTCGATTGTACCCTGCTTTTAGTAACGCACAGTGAACGTGTTGCTGAACATATGGAAGGGAAGATAAGGTTACAAGGAGGACAGCTTCATGTTATGGCCCGTAGTTAAAGCGCTACTTGGTCATTACAGACGTTATCCTTTTCAAATCATCCTAGTTTGGCTTGGTCTTACTTTAGGTGTTTCTCTTCTTGTTGGTGTTAGCTCAATCAACAGCCATGCTCGTCAGAGCTATGAACATGGCGAAAAGCTATTCTCTAATCCTCTTCCTTACCGAATTCGTCCCAAGCACGCAGCAAACAAGATCCCTCAAGGCTTTTATGTTCAACTTCGCCGTGATGGGTTCCACCAGTGTGCGCCATTTGAAAGCCTACGCATAAGGACGGCAAACGGAACCGACTTAATGTTGGTTGGAATCGACCCGGTTGCGATGATCGAGTTTGAATCCGGCTCTTTGCTCGATGATATATCTTCTCTAGCGCTAATGAAGCCGCCATATCCTGTGCTTGTTAGCGCTGATCTCGCACTGCACATGAAATGGAATAATGGCGATTTTATTCGCTTAAACGATGGCAGCGCTCTGGGGCCTATTAGTATTGATACCGAAAGGCGATTGAACGGTACGCGTATCGTTGCTGATATGTCTTTACTCAGGATGATCGAACGTAGTTCAGGAATTTCGGTGATCGCTTGTGCGGATATGCCAGAAGAGAAGATCGCTAAACTCAAATCTGTTCTGCCTAATGGTATGGTGCTCACTCGAAGCTCTCGCGCTGAACTTGAGTCATTGACCGAAGCGTTCCATTTGAACTTGAGTGCAATGGGGATGCTAGCATTTCTAGTTGGGCTATTTATCTTCTATCAAGCCATGTCGATGACCTTGACTCAACGTCAGCCTCTGGTTGGGAATTTAAGACAGATGGGGGTGTCGGGTTGGCAGTTAGCTCAGGCGTTGCTACTCGAACTCTTTGCCTTAGTTTTTGTCGGTTGGCTATGTGGCAACATCTTAGGTATGTTACTGGCTAATCAGCTTATTCCAACGGTATCTGCGAGCTTAGGCGATTTGTATGATACCAATATTGGATTGTCGATCGCATGGGACTGGCGTTCTAGCCTATACAGCTTTTATCTTTCGTTAGCCGGAGCAATAGTGGCTTGTGCTTGGCCTTTGGTTCGTTTGCTACGGTCTCAACCAAGTCGCTTGACGACTAGATTATCCCTTGTTCGATTTGCTGGTGCTGAATTTACTATTCAAGCGCTTATTGCTTGTGCGTGTTGTGTTGCAGCGATTGCTCTTTACCAAGCTCCGCAAACTCAAGAGACAGGTTTTGCAATTATTGCGTTAATGCTGCTAAGTGTGGCGCTCTTTACGCCTTATATTATCTGGAAAGTCTTTGAAAGCTTGTCGTACACTTTGCGTTGGGTGAAGGTACGTTGGTTCTTTGCTGACGCGGCGGCGAGCATGAGTTACCGTGGTGTAGCGACGATGGCGTTTATGTTGGCAATGGCTGCCAATATTGGCGTAGAGACTATGGTCGGCAGTTTCCGAGATACAACGGATAAATGGTTAACCCAACGACTAGCGGCGGATTTATACATTTATCCAAACAATAGTGCAGCGGCACGCATGAGCACTTGGCTGACCAAACAGCCGGAAGTGGACTCAGTCTGGTGGCGTTGGGAAAAAGATATCTCAACCGATAAAGGAGCGTTGCAAGTTGTCAGCACTGGTGCATCAGAAGGGGAACTTGACGCCTTAACAGTTAAATTGGGTATCCCTAATTATTGGTATCATTTGCATCACTCAAAAGGGGTGATGATCAGTGAGTCTATGGCCCTTAAGCTTGGCATTCGTCCCGGGGACTATATCGACTTAACCGGTAAACTCGGTTCTGGCTGGCAAGTCGTAGGCGTCTATTACGACTATGGTAATCCGTATAATCAAGTCTTGCTATCACATCGTAACTGGCTTTACGCCTTTGCCGGAAGTGGTTCCGTTGCTCTCGGTGCTGTGTTAAATGATGGTGTGAATCCTATTGGCCTCAAACGGCGACTAGAAACCATCTTCAGGCTCGATGCTGAACGAATTTTTGATAACAGCCACATTCACAGTCAGGCAATGAGAGTCTTTGATCGCACCTTCTCGATTGCGGACACCCTAGGTAACATTACGCTTGTGATTGCCGTGTTTGGTATTTTCTTTGCCACTGTCGCTGGTGAGGTCTCGCGTCAAAAGCATATCTCTTTGTTGCGCTGCCTAGGTATGTCTGGAAGAGAGTTGATTTTGATGGGCAGTTTGCAGCTGTTCGTATTTGGTGCGATAGCGATTCTCATAGCCATGCCTTTGGGATTAGCCCTGGCCAACCTGGTGGTTGATATCGTCATAAAACAATCTTTTGGTTGGACTTTAGAGGTTCAGTTTATTCCGACGGAGTATCTACATTCTGGTGCTTTAGCCATGCTTTCATTGATGGTTGCGGGCGCTATTCCAGTGTTAAGAATGGTGCGCAATACGCCGATGAAATCACTAAGAGATTCGTTATAGATGAGCAGTAGAAGTAAGAGAATACTTGGGGTTTTCGCTATTACGCTCATCTTAAGTGCGTTTGCTTTGGTAGCACTGTATGAACACAGCGCAAGTAACAATATTGCCGTTAGAACGAATGAGGTAAGTTCTGTTCTAGTGTCTAAACCGACTCAGGTGTTTGAGCCTGTTCTACCGGATAACCCTGTTGTTATTCCTCGAGATTTTGCCTTCCACAATGAATATCAACATGGCTGGTGGCACTTCTTTGCTAATGTTGAGGATCAATACGGCGAAAAATATGGTGTCCAGTGGAGCTACTTCAGAATAGCCTCTAATGATAGCAACATGTCGGGTTGGTTGAGCCCCCAGCTGTTTATATCCCATGTTGTCGTCTCTAATAAAGACAAAGTCTGGCGAGAGCAACGTGTCGCTCGTGGCGGAATTGGACAGGCTGGAATGACGTCTAAGCCATTTCGCCTTTGGATAGACAACTGGTTCTGGCGCTCTCTAGGTCGTACGCCATTTCCAGGATTGTTGGACGCGCAGACAGACACGTTTAAAGTACGTTTAAAGACGACTACACGTGGTCCATTTGTTATTCCTCGTGAGCGTGGTTATGTGGTTAAACATGATCTACTGCCAATCGCATCCCATAACTTAACAGCCCCGTTTCTAGCCATTGAAGGCCAGTTAGAGCTCGCACCTGATAAGGTGATTGATGTTAAGGGTACGGGTTGGATGAGCAAAGAGTGGGGCAGTGGGCTACTTGCTGAAGATCAACAAGGTTGGGACTGGTTTGTCTTCCACTTGGATGATGAAACAACACTCTCAATAAACCGTTACCGCCATGACAGTCAATTGCCTTATGTGTTTGGTACTCTAGCGACCAACGATGGGAAAGTCGTTACTTTATACAATGAAGATATCGAAGTGTTGCCGCTGAAAGAAGAAGTACTAGCAAATGGTAAAATCATTCCAATGAGTTGGATGATCAATATTCCTCACTTGTCGATCAGTCTCGAAACTCAAGCTATGAACAACAACTTATGGTTGCCGTTTGTGCTGCCATATTGGGAAGGACCAATAACAACCTCAGGCAGTCATAACGCACAAGGTTTTATGCAACTGACTGGGTATTGAGTTAAAGAGGCGTTGAGCTCTGTGATATAAAAGCCACTTCTTATCTGATGAGAAGTGGCTTTTTGTATTTTATGTGGAATTTCCGATACTTTGCCTATAATGAAACAGAGAAATGAGGTGAACTTATAAAAGTTTGCATCGGAAAAACCGAAGGATATAATCTAAACAATCGATTTTTCCTGATGTAGCCAACTCTATAAACTCAACTGTATTCATTGTTAATCGCTTATTAACATAATAAATATAAGGACAATATCATGAGTGATATTATTCGCGATTTTTTCAAACTAGAATCCGCCGGAGGCATTCTACTAGTTATTGCTGCTGCAATCGCTATGACAATCGCAAACACCTCTCTTAACGATGCGTACCAAGGGTTTTTACACACTTATGTGTTTGGTATGTCGGTTTCACACTGGATCAACGATGGTTTGATGGCAGTCTTCTTCTTATTGATTGGCCTTGAAGTTAAGCGTGAGCTACTAGAAGGCGCTCTAAAATCAAAAGAAACCGCTATCTTCCCAGCTATTGCTGCTGTAGGTGGTATGGTTGCGCCGGCGTTGGTTTACTTGATGTTCAACTATGGTGACGCGCAAGCGGTTCAAGGTTGGGCAATTCCTGCTGCAACTGACATTGCTTTTGCATTGGGTATCATGGCGCTTCTTGGTAAGCGCGTACCTGTGAGCCTGAAAGTGTTCTTACTTGCTCTGGCGATTATTGATGACTTAGGTGTTGTTGTGATTATCGCGCTGTTCTACACAGGTGATTTATCTACCACTGCATTGGCTGTTGGATTTGCGATGACCGCTGCACTGTTTATGCTCAACGCTAAGAAGGTAACCAAACTTACGCCATATATAATTGTTGGTGCTATCTTGTGGTTTGCGGTATTGAAGTCTGGTGTTCACGCAACGCTGGCTGGTGTGGTTATTGGTTTCGCAATTCCTCTTAAAGGTAAAAAGGGCGAGCATTCACCGCTTAAGCATATGGAACACGCACTTCACCCGTACGTAGCGTTTGGTATTCTTCCACTATTTGCATTCGCTAACGCAGGTATTTCGTTAGAAGGCGTGTCGATGGATGGTTTGACTTCAATGCTGCCTCTAGGTATCGCGCTTGGTCTATTGGTTGGTAAACCACTTGGTATCTACTCATTTAGTTGGCTTGCTGTGAAATCAGGTGTGGCTAAACTGCCTGAAGGTATTACTTTCCGCCATATCTTTGCAGTATCCGTCCTGTGTGGTATCGGCTTTACGATGTCTATCTTCATCTCGTCGCTTGCCTTTGGCCCAGTGAACGCAGAATTTGATACCTACGCACGATTGGGTATCTTGATGGGCTCGACGACAGCCGCCCTGCTAGGTTACTTCTTACTGCACATCTCGCTGCCAAAGAAGAGCGTAAGTGTTGAGAGTAACGCACAGGTCAAATCTCAGCACTAAAGACCAAATAGGTTAAAACAGAAAGCACCCAATTTTATTGGGCGCTTTTATTTTTGTGGGGTGGTGAAGTATCTCACTACTTCTCAATAACTGAGAAGATTGTCCATTCTTCGACTACCTCTTCTTTCAAACCGACGACAGTGGCTGTGACGCGTCGGTTTAGAGCATGGGAAGTTTCATCTACCCCATCAGACTCCAAGCGGGTGTCACCATAACCGACGATGGTTACTCGTTTAGGATCTATCTCGTAAGACAAAAGCTCATCTTCTACGGCATGTGCTCTTTTCTTTGACAGCTCTAGATTGTATTCGGCCGTGCCGACCTTACTGGCATAACCTTGAATTTGAATTGAGGCCGACTTATAGCGCTCTAAAAACTCAGCCATTGTTTGAATCTGATCTGAGAAAATAGGGTTTATTTCATAAGAGTCATTGGCAAATAAGATACGAAGTTGACGCTCTTCCTCTTCAAACAGGGCCGCACCACAGCCATCGTTGTCTACTTGTGCGCCAGATGGTGTGCCGGGGCAGATATCTCGCGCATTCACAACACCATCTCTATCGTCATCAGTGAGATCAGATATTTGGTTCGCCACAGGTGTGTTGATGTAATCGTACTCGTCTTCGGCAATCACTGCGCTAATGGGTATGAAAGCCATAAGGGTAAATGGGATAAACTGTGTAACTTTCATATTAATACTCCACTCGCTCAGTCCACTCTTCAGGTGTGTCTACTAGCAAAGCGTCAAGCAGATTGCCGGTTGCGTTCATTACGCGGTACTTAGCGTATTGTTCAGCGTAATGAGCATCTAAATAATCCTTTCTCGCTTCGAATAGCTCATTCTCTGTATTAAGTAAATCAAGTAAGGTTCGTTGACCAATGCGGTACTGTTTCTCGTAAGCAATGACGGTTTCAGACGCTGAGTCTACGTGGTCTGCCAAAAAGTTCTTTTGTTGCAATGTTAAATCCAATGCACTCCAAGATAGTCGAAGGCTTTCTTCAACTTGACGAAAAGCATTGTCACGCAGATCTTTGGCTTGGTTGAGCTGGTAAGCCGCTCTTTCAGACAGATCGCTGTCTGAACCACCGTTATATAGGTTGTATCGCATGCGAAGCATAGCTAAGGTTTCGTCACTACTGCCTCGGTCGCCACCAGCGTCATCACGCCAGGTTTGACTCGCTTCGATGGAAAATGTTGGGTAGTAATTACCTTTAGATTGTTTGTACTGAAAGCGTGCGGAATCAACATCGACTTGAGAGACCTTGATTACGGGGTGCTTTTCATAAGCCTCGACGAGCGCGTCTTGTAAAGAAAGGGGCAGCTTAGTTTCATCCGCTCTTGGATAGATTAAGCCCAGTGGCTGTTGCCCGACTAAACGCGTGAACTGCGTATGGGTATCAACAAGATTGTTTTGAGCTGCAAGGAGATTCCCGTGAGCTTTCGCTATACGAGCTTCTACTTGTGATACATCCGCAGTCGAGCCGATTCCTGAGTCAGCACGACGTTGAATATCGCGGTAAATCTCTTTGTGAACGGCTAGATTACTTTCCGAAAGCGCGAGTATCTCAGTTGCTTTTACAGCATCAAGGTAAACTTGAGTGACACGAAGCGCGAGATCTGAGGCGTCTGATAAAAGTTGGAAACGAACGGATTCGGCATCAGCCGCGGTTCTGTCCATATCGTTAAGAGTGGCATTACCGTCCCATAAGAGTTGGGTAAGGCTAAGGGTTGCTTCTTTTCTCGTTAGATCAGAATCACTTCTCCCGGTCGATTCTGCTGGATTTATACCTTCATATCCAATACCTGCATCTAGGTCCAAGCTAGGTAGATAAGCTCCGCCTGCAGCGTCGGCCTGTTTAACTGCACTTTTAAACTCGTTGAAGGTGCTCTTTAGTTCTGGGTTGGTAGCGAGTGTGATTGCGACTGCCTGCTCCAATGTTTGCGAGGAAGCAGTGAAGCTCGCAAGAACCACACAACTAGCGATAAGTGACTTTTTCAGGTTCAAGGGAGCCTCCTTAATGTCTGCTAAGTCGATAATCCATTTTTATGTAGGGGGAATGCCCCAAATGTAAGTACCAAAAGCTTAGTAGACGTATTCCAAAAGTGAGAATCTTTATGCGAAATTGATGAGTTGAATTATTAGTGACTTATAAACTTTCGTATGGACTTTTTTGCTATTGAGTGGAATGTCAGTAACTGGGGTTCTAGCTTTATAGGATGTGGGAGTATGCGAAAGTTTTAACACCATGAATGGGGTGGGGGGACTTATATCGCACAGATGGGAATTGGGTTATGAATGCGAAAAGTCTAGCACCGTTTATGTTGGCTAGTACAACAGTAGTAATTGACATCAACGGTGAGATTAGAGAATTGGTTCCAGGAGAGGTACCAGGGCCTGGAGAAGTCATTGTCGTTTTGGGACAGGGGGCCACCGCCGCAACCGAGCCGCAAATAGAAGCTCAGCTTATAGGTGATGGAGGTGAGAACTTCGATCTTAACTTGGACAATGAAATAGCTTCGATCATCGAGCAGATTGAAGAAGGTGTCGACCCAACTCAAAATGAAGACTTTGCTACCGCCGCCGGTGGACAAAATGGTTCGAGTCCTACAGGGACTGGAGACATCGAGCGAACTGGAGCCGAAACACTAGCGGAAACTCAATTTGATACATCAGGCCTTGAGTCTCAAGGCCTTTCTGAAACGCAGAGCCTCTCTCTACTCGATCTAGTGGCGCAGGCCGTCTTTGTTGGAGATGATGCTGTTACCGTCTTTGAAACGGATGTTCCTTGGGTCATTACAGGTACGGTTGTCGCAACAGAAACAGATGTTCCGACATTTATTCCTCAAGAAGGTGTCGCAGGAGACAACGGTACATTTTCTATTGATGCCGATGGTAATTGGACCTATGTAGCGAACAGCGCCTTTGATGAACTTAATATTGGTGATTCGCTCGTCGACGTATTCCCTATTGAATCTACTGACGGCACAGTCGGCAGTGTCACAGTGACGATTAACGGTACCAATGATCTTCCTCAATTTGTCGCGACAGATGATTTTGTCCCTGGTGGCAGTGAAGGGGAAGAGCAGCTTTCTACGTTTGCATTTGAAGACGGTGTTTACAGTTTTGATATACCAGAAAACACCGCGGCGGGAGTTGCCATTGGACAAGTAGCAGCGACTGACCCAGATAACGATGTTCTTATTTTCAGCATTTCGACAAATATTCAAAACGAAGGTGGAGAAGACCTATTTGCCATTGACCCAGATAGCGGGATTATTACCCTGACAGCGGCAGGTGCTGCGTCTTTTGTGAATGATTTTGAAATTCTTGAAAACGTCCACAATATCGTCGTCACTGTCACTGAAGGGGACGGAATTGGTGAGCCACAATCTGTTGATGTTGATGTGATATTTACTGAGCTCAATGAAGATGATAATGCACCAGTTTTCGAAGGCACTGACGAGGGAGGAGCGTATAACTTCGATTACGATGAAAACTCAACCGATGACTATGTCATTGGTACAGTCAGCGCCTCCGACGCCGATAGTGAGAACGTTACCTACAGCATTAAAACCAATGTGTTCAACGATGCCGAAGAGCCATTGTTTGAGATTGATTCAGTCACCGGTGAGATCAGCTTAACTGCAGCAGGTGTTGCTGCGTTCACTAACGACTATGAGCTAGCCGAAAATGAACACAGTATTGTGGTTACGGCGACGGAGGATGACGGTCTAGGGCCAGTTAAAACTACGGATGTCACGGTTAATCTGGATGAGGTTAACCTTGATGATAACGCTCCGGTATTTGAAGGCACCGATGAAGGCGGTGAATACAACTTCGAATACGATGAAAACTCCACTGATGACTATGTAATAGGAACAGTCAGCGCGAGTGATGCGGATGGCGAAAACGTCACTTACAGCATTAAAACCAATGTGTTTAATGAGGCTGAAGAGCCGTTATTCGAAATCGATTCAGTCACCGGTGAAATCAGCTTAACCGCGGCTGGCGTTGCCGCGTTCACCAACGACTACGAACTAGCAGAAAATGAGCACAGCATTGTGGTTACGGCGACCGAAGATGAAGGCTTGGGTCCGGTTAAAACTACGGATGTGACGGTTAATCTTGATGAGGTTAACCTTGATGATAATGCTCCTGTATTTGAAGACACCGATGAAGGCGGTGAATACAACTTCGAATATGATGAAAACTCAACCGATGACTATGTCATTGGTACAGTTAGCGCCTCCGACGCTGATGGCGAGAATGTTACTTACAGCATTAAAACTAACGTGTTTAATGATGCTGAAGAGCCACTATTCGAAATCGATTCAGTCACTGGTGAGATCAGCTTAACTGCAGCAGGCGTTGCCGCGTTTACCAACGACTATGAGTTAGCCGAAAACGAACACAGCATTGTGGTTACGGCGACAGAAGATGAGGGCCTGGGGCCAGTTAAAACTACGGATGTCACGGTTAATCTCGATGAAGTCAATCTTGATGATAACGCTCCGGTATTTGAAGGCACCGATGAAGGCGGTGAATACAACTTCGAATACGATGAAAACTCCACTGATGACTATGTAATAGGAACAGTCAGCGCTTCCGACGCCGACGGTGAGAATGTCACTTACAGCATTAAAACCAATGTGTTTAATGATGCTGAAGAGCCGTTATTCGAAATCGATTCAGTCACCGGTGAGATCAGCTTAACTGCGGCAGGTGTGGCTGCGTTCACCAACGACTATGAGCTGGCAGAAAATGAACACAGCATTGTGGTTACGGCCACCGAAGATGAGGGCTTGGGTCCAGTCAAAACCACTGATGTGACGGTTAATCTGGATGAAATTAACCTTGATGACAACGCGCCAATATTTGAAGGCACCGATGAAGGCGGTCAATACAACTTCGAATACGATGAAAACTCAACTGATGACTATGTGATAGGTACAGTCAGTGCGACGGACGCGGACGGTGAAAATGTTACCTATAGCATTAAAACTAATGTGTTTAATGAGGCTGAAGAGCCACTATTCGAAATCGATTCAGTCACCGGTGAGATCAGCTTAACTGCAGCAGGCGTTGCCGCCTTCACCAACGACTACGAGTTGGCCGAAAACGAGCACAGCATTGTGGTTACGGCCACCGAAGATGAGGGCTTGGGTTCAGTCAAAACCACTGATGTGACGGTTAATCTGGATGAAATTAACCTTGATGACAACGCGCCAGTATTTGAAGGCACCGATGAAGGCGGTGAATACAACTTCGAATACGATGAAAACTCAACCGATGACTATGTGATTGGTACAGTTAGTGCGACGGATGCAGATGGTGAAAATGTCACTTACAGCATTAAAACCAACGTGTTTAATGAGGCTGAAGAGCCCTTGTTTGAGATTGATTCAGTCACTGGTGAAATCAGCTTAACCGCAGCTGGCGTTGCAGCGTTTACTAACGACTACGAGTTAGCGGAAAATGAACACAGCATTGTGGTTACGGCCACTGAAGATGAAGGCTTCGGTCCGGTCAAAACTACCGATGTCACGGTTAATCTCGATGAAGTTAATCTTGATGATAACGCTCCAATATTTGAAGGCACCGATGAAGGCGGTCAATACAACTTTGAATATAACGAAAACTCAGCCGATGACTATGTGATTGGTACAGTTGGTGCGAGCGATGCAGATGGTGAAAACGTTACCTACAGCATTAAAACTAATGTGTTCAACGATGCTGAAGAGCCATTGTTTGAAATCGATTCAGTCACTGGTGAGATCAGCTTAACCGCAGCAGGCGTTGTCGCGTTCACCAACGACTATGAGCTAGCAGCAAATGAGCACAGCATTGTGGTTACGGCGACAGAAGACGAAGGTTTAGGGCCAGTCAAAACCACTGATGTGACGGTCAATCTTGATGAAATCAACCTAGATGACAATGCACCAGTATTTGATCCAAACGACGGCGACCAGTATGCGTTCTCCTACTTTGAAAACAATACAGAAGACTATGTGATTGGTACTGTCTCTGCGACGGATGCAGACGGTGAGGATGTTACCTACAGCATCAAAACAAATATTTTCAATGACGCTGACGAGCCGCTATTTGAGATTAACCCAACCAACGGGAACATAAGTCTAACAGCAGCAGGGGTGTTGGCATTTACCAACAATTTCGAAGCGTTAGCTAATGTACATACACTTGTTGTAACCGCCACCGAAGTTGATGGTTTTGGTATCCAGAAATCAACGGATATAGATGTTGAGTTGAGTGAGCTCAATGTCAATGAGCTTCCAGTCTCCGAAGACTTCGACGTTGATGCGGGTGACGCGATCTTCGTGCCTATTATCTTTGACTCTGATGATGAGGACCTCGATCACATCTCGGATGAGGATGATGACTTTAACGGTGTAGAACTTAACGTAATGATTACCTCGCTTCCTCAATATGGCACCTTACTCTATACCGATGACTTTGGTGAAACGCGAGTGATTACTGAAGCAGATCTTCATGTCATTGGGGATGAAATCGACCCTGAAAAATTGTTTGATCCTGACAACTTTACCTATGTACCAGGCCCGGGTGACCCATTTGAAATCGGTTATAGTGGCGACCCAGATGACATAGTGCTAGATGAAGATGGCTTCTACAACTGGGGTGAGTGGGTGAGTGATACAGAGCGCCTCATTACGTTGGATAACGGTAATACAATAGGTATCTCAATTACCGATAACAACAACAAACCACTTAAACAGTATACCGGGGATCAACCGCACGTCGGCTGGGGTATTGGTGATACTGATGGTAACGGGATGAACAAACAAGAAACCTTAATCATTGATCTAAGTGACAACCCACTTGATGTAGTGACTTTTGGTTTAGACGGCATGGGAGGTTCATTTAATACCAACAGCAACGTCTATGTTGAAGTTACCTACACGTTCGCAGATGGCACAACTCATGTAGAACAGTACCAGAAAGATGAAGGTGATGTCGGTAATCAGCAAATTCTATACGATTTCAGCTACTCCTCACCAGATAATCCAATTGTACAGATGGAATTGAGTTCAACTGGAGGCAACTGGGAGCTGAGATACCTATCAGGTACCCAAGATATTACTGAAGATGTAACATTCGATTATGTGGCGGTCGACTCAGACCTAGCTGTTAGTAATGAGTCAACGGTTACCATTGATGTATCAGACTCGCCAGAGTATGAGGTGTTATCTGCGGCTGAAGGGGATGATTTGGATGCCGACTTAGGTAACCAGGTTATGCTTGGTGATGAAAACGACAACGTGTTTGTCTGGCTAGATGCCACTCTCGATAACGGAACTGACGTCGTCGACAACTTTGATTTAGGCAGCGACTTGATAGACTTGAGAGGTATTTTAGAAGAAGACGATAATGTCTTAGTCGGTGACTTAATTGACTCTATTAGTGCTGAAGTCGATGGCGAAGACATCGTAATGACAGTGACTGATGAAGGTAGAGAGCAAACCATCATTCTTGAAGGAGTGACCAACGCATTTGAAGATGCAGGGCTCGTTGAAAACAACTCAATAACCAGTGAGTTAGAAATGTTAACTCAAGTGCTCAAAACAGATGCAGCGTAATCATTTTGGCTTATAAGACCAACCAATCGGTTGGTCTTTTTTTGATAATTAGGTCATTATTTTAATCGGATCGTGAAAACTTATTGCCAGATGATTTCAATTTATGATAATTTTCGCCGCAATCTCGGAGAGGAGTCTCAATAAGGACATTCTGGGGGATACGCGTGATGACATTCGGGCTGAGTGAACATCACGTAGGGTAGGTATCGGCAAGTCCTTTTGTCGATAGACGGGATACTAATGTCGTTAAGCGGCATGTGAATGGGAAACCCAACATTGAACTCACATAATAAAACTACATTAATCAGCTTAGTTCTTCCTCAATGCCCTGTTTTACAGGACAGTTGCATTACTGAACCTTGATCTAATTTCTCGATATGTAATCCATCCATGATGGATCGTTTTCTCGTATGCGCTTTTTAAATATTTCGCGCTACGGCTTGCTATACCCTCAGTTTAGAATTTGCTCTTACGAGGGGAAAGAATTACATTTCAAGGGATTAAATCATGAGCACAGCCTTTGAAGTCGATAACACAGTGATGAGCACTGCTATCGCAACTCCTTTTTCAACTCAGATTCCAGTTTTGGAAGGAACCTACGATCTGACTCCAGATCAAATCCTACTAGACCAAGAGCAACATGAATCTGAGGTTCGTTCTTATCCACGACGCTTGCCTATTGCTATTAAACAGGCCTACGGTGCGCTTGTTGAAGACACTCGTGGTCAGTTATTTTTAGACTGCCTCGCTGGCGCAGGCACTCTGGCGTTGGGATATAACCACCCGGAAATCAATCAAGCGCTAAAAGCTCAGCTAGACAGTGGCCTGCCGTACCAAACGCTTGATATCGCGACCCAAGCAAAAACACATTTCATCAAAACTGTAAAAGAATTTTTGCCACAAGAGCTGGCCGACGATTGTGTCATTCAGTTTTGTGGGCCTTCTGGTGCAGACGCCGTTGAAGCCGCGATTAAGCTTGCTAAGCAAACTACAGGCAGAAACACCATGTTTGCTTTTCGTGGTGCATACCACGGTATGACAAATGGCACCATGGGAATGATGGGTAACCTAGGGACTAAGGCACGTCGAACTGGCCTAATGTCTGACGTTCACTTTATGCCGTTCCCATATAACTTGCGCTGCCCATTTGGACTTGGTGGCGACGAAGGGGCAAAAGCAAGCATTCGCTATATTGAACGTCTATTGCATGATGACGAAGCAGGTATCATGAAACCTGCGGCTATCGTTGTTGAACCAGTACAAGGTGAGGGTGGGGTCGTTCCAGCTCCCGCTTTTTGGTTGAAAGAACTACGTCGTATCTGTGATGAGCATGGTATCTTGCTGATTTTTGATGAGATTCAATGTGGTGTCGGCAAATCAGGCTATAACTTCGCATTCGAAGAAGCAGGCATTGTTCCCGATATTCTATGTCTGTCGAAAGCGATTGGCGGCGGTATGCCAATGTCTTTGCTCGTGATTAACAAGCAGCACGACACATGGAAACCGGGCGAGCATACAGGCACGTTCCGTGGCAACCAGTTAGCGATGGTTTCTGGTGCTAAAGCGCTAGAAATTATCCAACGCGACAACTTAGTTGAGCACGCTAATATTGCTGGCCAGTATCTTCGTCACGGTCTCGAAGCGATTCAGTCACGAGTAAACTGTATCGCAGAAGTGCGTGGCAAGGGTTTGATGCTTGGTGTTGAAATTCGCAAGCCGGGTAATGACCTGAATAAGTTTGGTGAGCCTGTCTCGGACGGTGAACTCACATTGAAAATCCAACGCGCTGCGTTAGAACGTGGTCTGATGGTTGAAAAAGGTGGACGTGACGGTTCCGTGATCCGTTTTCTTCCGCCATTGATTATCTCTTTCGAGCAGATCGATTTTGCTCTGCGCGTGCTTGAAGAAGCGATTATTGTCGCGGGCGGTAGCCGTCTTGATTCACAAGAGGGCAACGCTGCGTGGAAGCAACATTTCGTTCAAACAGGTGAGTCTGGCAGTGACGAGTTCGCTAAAGCCATGAATCATACTACGGCGAAAATGAAAGCGGTGTTTGAGCAAATTGGTGCGCCATATTCTGGTTTAGAACCTAAACAGCTTGAGCAGGCAATCAACGCTGTTGATCTCGATAATAATAACGCTTCGTTGATTGACGTGATTGGTGAGACGGCAGACTTAGTTGCCAAGAATTCAATCATTGTACAGCACCCTGACTGTATTGCGCATCTTCACACACCACCATTGATGCCTTCGATTGTCGCTGAGGCGATGATTGCTGCGCTAAACCAATCAATGGACTCTTGGGATCAAGCATCCGCAGCCACTTATGTTGAACAGAAAGTGATTGACTGGATGTGCGAGAAGTATGAATTGGGAGCTCAAGCAGACGGTATCTTCACCAGTGGCGGAACCCAAAGTAACCTGATGGGCTTACTACTCGCGCGCGATTGGATTGCCGATAAGCTTGATTCACATTCGATTCAAAAGCTAGGTCTACCAGAGTACGCGAGTAAGTTGCGTATCCTGTGCTCGAAGAAATCTCATTTTACAGTGCAAAAATCTGCGTCTTTGCTCGGCTTAGGTGAAAGCTCAGTTTGCTGTGTCGATGCCAATCCGAATGGAACCATCAAGGTTGACGCCTTAAAGGTTGAAATTGAGGCATTGAAATCGCAGGGTCTAATACCGTTTGCTGTAGTGGGTACGGCGGGCACAACCGATCACGGTGCTATTGATGACTTAGCATCCATTGCTGACATCGCTGAGCAAAATACCTTGTGGTTCCACGTTGACAGTGCATACGGCGGCGCATTGATTCTAAGCAGCCATAAGTTGCGTTTAGCGGGTATTGAGCGAGCAGATTCAGTCAGCGTTGACTTCCATAAGTTGTTCTATCAAACAATCAGCTGTGGTGCGGTGCTGCTCAAAGACAAAGAGAACTTTAAGTACCTTCTTCATCATGCTGATTATCTGAATCGCGAACATGATGAACTGCCTAATTTAGTCGATAAGTCGATTGCGACGACCAAGCGTTTTGATGCATTGAAAGTCTTTATGACGATGCAAAGCGTAGGTCCAGATACGTTGGGCAAAATGTATGACCATCTTCTTGAGCAGACTCAACAAGTGGCAGATCTGATTGAAAGTGATCCAGCTTTTGAGCTACTCGCGCAGCCTTCTCTGTCGACTGTGTTGTTTAGAGTGTGTGACTCGCACACTAGCGATTTAGATGAATTGAATAAGACTCTAAGACTGCAGGCCCTGACTCGTGGCATTGCCGTACTTGGAGAAACCGTAGTGAATGATAAGTCAGCGCTTAAATTTACTATTCTAAACCCTTGCTTGAAGATTTCTGACTTTGAGTCTTTATTAAACAAAATCAAAATATTAGCTTCTGAGCTAGCGAAATAAAGGTAACGTAATACTATGGCTATTTTACAAATTGGTGCAGGTGGTGTCGGTTGGGTTGTTGCGCACAAAGCAGCGCAAAACAACGATGTACTAGGTGACATTACTATTGCGTCTCGCACAATCGGTAAATGTGAAAAGATCATCGAATCTATCCAGAAGAAAAACAACCTTAAAGACAGCTCGAAGAAACTTGAAGCTCGTGCCGTGAATGCGGATGATGTGGAAGCGCTAGTTTCTTTAATCAAAGAAGTGCAACCTGATTTGGTTATTAACGCGGGTCCTCCGTGGGTAAACATGGCGATTATGGAAGCGTGTTACCAAGCGAAGGTAAACTACCTAGATACATCAGTGGCGGTTGACCTATGTTCTGAAGGTCAGCAGGTTCCACAAGCTTACGATTGGCAGTGGGGTTACCGCGAGAAGTTTTCTGAAGCGGGCATTACCGGTATTCTTGGCGCAGGTTTCGATCCGGGCGTAGTATCTGTATTTGCTGCTTACGCGGTGAAGCATCTGTTTGATGAGATCGATACGATTGACGTCATGGACGTTAACGCAGGCGATCACGGTAAGAAGTTCGCAACCAACTTTGACCCAGAAACCAACATGTTGGAAATTCAGGGCGACTCTTTCTACTGGGAAAACGAAGAGTGGAAACAAGTGCCTTGTCACTCGCGTATGCTTGAGTTTGATTTCCCTAACTGTGGTACACACAAAGTTTACTCAATGGCGCACGATGAAGTTCGTTCGATGAAAGAGTTTATCCCTGCGAAACGTATTGAGTTTTGGATGGGCTTTGGTGACAAATACCTAAACTACTTTAACTGTATGCGTGATATCGGTCTGCTTAGCCCAGACCCACTAACACTGCATGATGGTACGGTTGTTCAACCTCTACACGTTTTGAAGGCACTGCTTCCAGATCCAACTTCACTTGCTCCGGGTTACACTGGCTTAACTTGTATCGGTACTTGGGTACAAGGTAAGAAGGACGGCAAAGAGCGCAGCGTATTCATCTACAACAACGCTGACCACGAAGTGGCTTACGAAGATGTAGAACACCAAGCGATCTCTTACACTACGGGTGTTCCTGCTATTACGGCAGCGCTACAGTTCTTCCGTGGTGAGTGGGCGGATAAGGGTGTGTTCAACATGGAACAGCTAAACCCAGACCCATTCCTAGAAACAATGCCAAGCATCGGCCTTGATTGGCATGTTCAAGAGCTTGAAGCGGGTCAAGGTCTGCCAGTCATTCACGAACTTAAAAAGTAACGACTGAATTTTTTAGTTTGGTATCAAAAGGGGACAGTAGTGTTCCCTTTTTCGGTCATGGCGATCTATTAGATGTTGGTATTAACCATGTTTATTTTGTAACTCACTTCGTTCATACAGGACAAAATAAACATACTCAATTCCAACTCCATCAGCTATGACGTTTTATCATTAGATTTTGCTTGAGTGCATAAGATGACATTGCAGAAAGAACAACTCAAAACCCCTTACTTTATGATCAACGAAGATAAGTTGATTGAAAATCTAGAGAAAGCAAAACAGCTGAAAGAAATCTCTGGTGTGAAACTGGTGTTGGCACTCAAATGTTTCTCTACGTGGGGCGTGTTTGACATTATTAAGCCTTACTTAGATGGCACTACAAGCTCTGGTCCTTTTGAAGTAAAGCTTGGCCACGAAACGTTTGGTGGTGAAACGCACGCATACAGTGTGGGCTACAGTGAAGATGACGTACGTGAAGTGGCTGATATTTGTGACAAGATGATCTTTAACTCGCAGTCTCAGCTCGCGGCTTATCGTCATATCGTTGAAGGTAAAGCATCCGTAGGTTTACGTTTAAACCCGGGTGTTAGCTATGCGGGTCAAGATCTGGCAAATCCAGCGCGTGAGTTCTCTCGATTAGGGGTACAAGCGGATCACATCAACCCAGAAGTGTTCGATAACATTGATGGTGTGATGTTCCATATGAACTGCGAAAACAAAGATGTTGATGCGTTCATTGGTTTGCTTGACTCGATCTCTGAGCAGTTTGGTGAATACCTAGATAAGCTTGATTGGGTAAGCATGGGCGGTGGCGTGTTCTTTACGTGGCCGGGTTACGATATTGAGAAATTAGGCTTGGCGCTAAAAGCGTTTTCAGAAAAACACGCTGTACAGATGTACCTTGAGCCGGGCGAGGCCATCATTACCAAAACCACGGATCTTGTTGTGACAGTGGTTGATATAGTTGAGAACGTTAAGAAGACAGCGATTGTAGATTCAGCAACAGAGGCTCATCGCTTAGATACGTTAATCTATGATGAGCCAGCATCGATTTTTGAAGCGTCAGATAGCGGTGAGCATGAATATGTGATTGGCTCTTGCTCTTGCCTTGCCGGTGACCAATTCTGTGTGGCTAACTTTGACAAGCCGCTACAGATTGGTCAACGCCTCCACATCCTGGATAGTGCAGGTTATACCATGGTTAAGCTTAACTGGTTCAATGGTTTGCGTATGCCTTCAGTCTATTGTGAGAGAAGTTCGGGAGAGGTTCAGAAGCTGAATGAATTTGATTATTCAGACTTTAAACGTTCACTTTCTCAATGGTCTGTGAACTAGACAAAAAAAGAGAGCGATTCGTCGCTCTCTTTTTTATTAGACTCAATTTTAATTTTCTACCATGACTCTTGTGTCTTCACTTAAAGACTCAAGTTCATTAGCCACGTCGCCGATACTGATTTGTTTGGGTAGTCGAATCGACAGGCTGGCTGTAAATAGACTTGAACTGACACCACCGCCACCTGCAATGAATACTCTTTGGCAATCCATATCAAGGATACTAATGCCTTGCCCATCTAGAACATGGGTGATTTCGTTAACGATGCCCGCGCGATCATTGGAATCGAGTCTGAGTTGGTAAATAGTATCAACATCGTGCGCCAACTGATCCGAATCTGTAATTTGTACCAGTAAGTCAGGATGGGAAGTGAAGGCGTCTTTGACAAAGTGCTCGTTCGTACTAGGAAGCTCAACCTTAATCACCGCAGCAACTTGATCTTCGATGAAATTGACTTTGCTGATGAGCCATTTACCTCCATTTTCATGGGTGATAGCGGCAAGTTGTTTGATAGTGGCAGGCGTCGCTTTGCCAACGAAATTAACAATAAATGTGCTGTTCATATTGGGCCTCCAAACGCTGAGAAAGGCATGTGCTTTCAATACTTGTTAATAAGGAAAGCGATCTTAATACCTAACTTCAGTTTAGAATGCGCGTAAAGCTTGGGTTTGACCTGAGTCAAGTTTTACACCTAAATCCTTGTTACTGCGACGGATCTTTAACCGCGAGCACAAAAAAGCGATGTAAAACATCGCTTTTTAGTCAGACGTGGTGTGCTTTTAAAAGCTAACTTTCATCTCGACGCCGTAGAAAACGTTGTCATAGCTAGCACCTGCATCCATAGCGAACTTAGCGGCATCTTGATTGCCGAACCAAGGTTTACTGCTGTATTGAAATTCTGCACTACCACCCCAAGCTCCGCTCACCCAACCGTGGATATGACCAACTGGGTTTAGGAAGAATAGAGAAACATCGCCAACCGTTTCTGAGCCTAATACTTCGCCACCTGATGCGACAATGTTTTGCTCAGCTTCAAACATCATCTCACCGACGACAGCACCAAAGAACGGGGTGATAAAGATGTCCTGCCAAGAAGGTACTTCTGCAAAGGCTTCGACACCGTATTCCCAGAAGAAGGTCGACATCGTCGCCGAGTATAAGAAAGACTCAAACTCGTTAAAGCCGGCATGGCGCGCTGCTGTGTAGTAGACACCACCAAAATAAGGGTGCATGACATAGTTAAGGAAGTGTTCATCTCGATCCCATGTCGGGCCTGAAGTGACGTTGTCTTTCCATTTAGAACCAAGACCACTAAGGTCACGATCTTCTTCATCCCATTTTGTGATTGATTCGGGAAGAAGTGTCATCAATCCGACAGTGGCAACACTCAGTCCTAAAATCGTGTAGGTTTGTCCCATTAAGTAATCCCAATCTTTGCCGTCGGAAACAGTGAGATATTTAGGTAACCCTGGACCTTCGAGTTTTAGGTCATTTTCTGTCAAACTGAGTGAAAACGGGTCTGACGATTGATATTGATAAGAATGATAGAAAAACGTGTCGGATTCAGCTTGAACTACAGTGTATGAAAACTCAATATGTTGATTAGAATCATATACGTTGGCACTGGCCTGGGCAGAAGCTGACAAAACTAAAGCGGTGATGCTTTTTTCAACACTGAGTACTCCATCGTTATTATTTTAATGATCAGGGTCACAAGTATCCAACAAAGTTGGCGTATTGGGAATCTGAAATTGTCCTAAATAAGAAACTTAGTTGTTTTTTGGCCTAATGCCATAATAAATATCAGTTAAACTCATAAAATATGTGACGTTTTCCCACTAAGGATAAAATAATGTTGAAAATCGCAATGCTGAGCACTGGGGAAGAAGTCCTCCACGGAGACATCGTTGATACGAATGCTGCGTGGTTATCACAGAGGTTTTTTGAACACGGCTTTAGCGTAACTAAGCGTTCAACCGTTGGTGACGAGATGTCAGCTCTTGTCGAAGAGTTAATGATGCTTAGCTTTAATAGTGATGTTGTCGTGGTGAACGGTGGGCTAGGTCCAACAAGTGATGACTTAAGCGCAGAAGCCGTGGCAGTTGCCTCAGAGACTGAGCTTGTCCTATATCCAGAATGGTTAGCAAGGCTAGAGAAGTTTTTTACCTCTCGTGGGTTAGCTATGCCAGAAAGTAACCGTAAACAAGCCATGTTGCCAAAAGATTCGGTTCTACTTGATAACCCAATTGGAACTGCTTGTGGCTTTAAAGTTCGCTTTAATGACTGTGATTTCTACTTCACGCCGGGTGTACCTAGTGAATTTAAGCTGATGGTAGAGCAACAAATTCTGCCTGATATGAAGGCCACTCATAGCAATGTATTAGGTCAGGAGTGCAGTAAGCTTTATACCTTTGGCACTTCTGAATCGGCTTTGTCAGATAAGCTCGATAAGGTACAACTTCCTGATGGCTACACACTAGGTTATCGTTCGTACCTGCCTTACATCGAAGTGAAGTTGTTTGGCCCTAAGAATGATTTAGATAACCGAGTCAAACTGCTGCAGATTATCTTCAATCTGATTGAAAGCAATGTGGTGAGTGTTGATGAATCTATGCAGGACCATGTTGCCTACCTAATCCAAGAGCGAAAACAATCTATCGCGACGGCGGAACAATCGACTTATGGTTCGTTATCACACTGGCTGCAATCAAAAGAGGTGGCAGCCGAATACTGTGGTCATGGTTGGGTGTTAGGCGAACGCGTTAATGTTGGTGATGAAAATGACGACCAACTCGCAGCCGCATTTGCCCTTGCTGGAGCAACGAAAGACAAATGCGCGACGGATATTGCCATAGTGACAGCTAAGGTCATTGATAAAACATTCTCAGTTGCACTCGCTGCACCAGAAGGGGAGTGGGGACAAACGCTAACTTTCAATCGCAACTATACCCGCGAAGAGCGTACTCTAGTGATCACAACCGTTGCGGCGGATATGCTACGCCGTTACCTCAACGCTAAACCTATGTTTGTCCAGTACAGTTCATTAAGCAGAAACAAAGAAATGTTTGTGCCGCGCAGTGCAATAGAAGCATAATTATTCAACTAGGATAGTGAGCCAATTTTGTCAAATTGGCTCAGGCTGCTGTTCTGTAATAAGTGAATGATCCTATTTCTTATTACTCATTCATACTCATATTATTTTTATATACCAAATTCGAATATCGCTTAACTGGATGATTTTCAATAGAAGAGGATTTTGTCTTAGATTTGATACGTGCATTCGGCCAAATAACCTTTAAAATGACAATTCGGGATTTCAATTGCTCAAGGAGGTTAGCATGTTTAATCAGTCCAAGATCCTTGTTTGGTATCAAGTGGCGAGCCAAAAAGTCTTTCTAGGTGAAGCACTTAATGGAAAGCATCAAGACGTTATCTCTTTGTGGCTACAAGCGCCAGAAGACAAACCAAGCGGTGAGTGTTTGGGCTATCGACTTTCGTTATTTGATGATGATGGAAGGGAGATCGCAGATAAGCCTGTTTCTATGCTGACAGCGGATGAGTTTTTGTCTGGAGCGCGAGTTCAGATATAAGAACGGCCAGCATTAAGCTGGCCGTTGTCTATTTTGTGCATACTTATGCGCGTTTTTCTTTAAGCGAGTAATTGACACCTTCCACTTCAATGTCTGTTTTCGCCTTACAGATACACGGCAAAATTTCTTTTTCTTGCGTGTACGCCATTGCAAAACCAACGTATTCAACTTCACCTGAGACCAGTTTACAGCGGCAAGCGCCGCAATGCCCATCTCTACAGTTGTATTCAGGCTCTAACCCTGCATTCTCCATTGTTTCGAGAATGGTATTAGAAGGGTGAGACTGAACTGATGTAATAGCGTTGATTTTGATATTAGGCATTACAGTTCGAAATCCTTGAAGTCGTCTGCACGTACGTCGCTGTCGATCTGACCAACTAGGTAAGATGAAATTTCTGCTTCTTGCGGCGCAACCTGCACGTTATCTGATGACAACCATGCGTTAATCCAAGGAATTGGGTTAGAAGTCGCTTCTGGGTAAGCAGCGTCTAGGCCAACAGCTTGCATACGAATGTTCGTAATGTATTCAACGTACTGGCAAAGAATGTCTTTGTTCAGACCGATCATTGAACCATCTTTGAATAGGTATTCTGCCCACTCTTTCTCTTGCTCAGCAGCGTCTTTAAACAGCTCGAAACACTCTTGCTTACACTCTTCAGCGATTTGCATGAAAGAGAAGTCGTCTTGGCCGTTACGCAGCAGGTTAATCATGTGCTGTGTACCGGTTAGGTGCAGCGCCTCATCACGAGCGATAAGCTTGATGATCTTAGCGTTACCTTCCATTAGCTCACGCTCAGCGAAAGCAAATGAACACGCGAAACTCACGTAGAAACGAATCGCTTCTAGTGCGTTAACTGACATCAAACAAACGTAGAGCTTCTTCTTAAGGTCGTGAAGGGTAATCTTCACTTCTTCGCCGTTAATGTTATGAGTACCTTCACCGTAACGATGGTAATCATTAGTCATTTGAATCAGATCGTCGTAGTAGCGAGAAATGTCTTCAGCACGCTTAAGGATGTGCTCATTTTCAACGATGTCGTCAAACACTAGACCCGGATCATTCACGATGTTACGGATGATGTGCGTGTAAGAGCGTGAGTGAATTGTCTCAGAGAAAGACCAAGTTTCGATCCAAGTTTCTACTTCTGGTAGAGATACCAAGGGCAGTAGGGCAACGTTTGGGCTACGACCTTGGATAGAATCGAGTAGTGTTTGGTACTTAAGGTTTGAGATGAAGATGTGCTTTTCATGCTCTGGCAACTTGTTGTAATCGATGCGATCGCTTGAAACGTCCACTTCTTCAGGACGCCAGAAGAAAGACAGTTGCTTCTCGATGAGCTTTTCGAAGATCTCAAACTTCTGTTGGTCGTAACGAGCTACGTTTACTGATTGACCCAAGAACATTGGTTCTTTTAGTTGATCATTTTTGTTTCTGTTAAAAGTACTGTAAGCCATGGTGCCTCAATTCCTTTTAAGCCCCTCATGTCTGAGGGGCGAATAATTTGTTAAGCCTTGATAACCCTTTAGTCAGGATTATGGTTTAAATCTTACAACCGCCGCCTGCGCAATCGTCGTCTTGTGGTTGTACTGCGTCTTTTTGATCGTCGCTCGCGCCATCACGTGTGTTGTGGTAGTAAAGTGTCTTCACACCAAACTTATACGCAGTTAGCAGATCTTGAAGCAGTTTCTTCATTGGCACTTTGCCACTTTCAAAACGCGTTGGGTCGTAGTTAGTATTTGCTGAAATCGCTTGGTCGACAAACTTCTGCATGATACCCACTAGGTGTAGGTAACCATCGTTTGAACCGATGTTCCATAGCAGTTCGTAGTTGTCTTTGTACTCAAGGAAATCTGGCACGACTTGCTTCAGGATACCGTCTTTAGACGCCTTCACTGAAACGTAACCACGTGGTGGCTCAATACCGTTGGTCGCGTTAGAGATCTGAGAAGATGTCTCAGAAGGCATTAGCGCGGTTAGGGTAGAGTTGCGCAGGCCGTGCGTCATGATTTCTTCACGTAGGCCATCCCAGTCGTAGTGCAGTGGCTCGTCACAAATCTGGTCAACGGCTTTCTTGTACGTGTCGATCGGCATTAAGCCTTTCGCGTAATTCGTTTCTTCGAATAAAGGACACTTACCTTGCTCTTTCGCCAGCGCAACCGAAGCTTTCAGCAAGTAGTATTGCATCGCTTCGAATGTACGGTGTGTTAAGCCGTTTGCACTGCCATCTGAGTACTTCACGCCGTTCTTCGCTAGGTAGTAAGCGTAGTTGATCACACCAACACCTAGAGTACGGCGATTCATCGTTGACTTGTACGCAGCTGGTAGCGGGTAGTCTTGGTAATCCAGCAGTGCGTCTAGGGCACGAACAACAAGATCTGACAGCTCTTCAAAGTCATCAAGAGACTTAATCGCACCTAGGTTGAATGCAGATAGTGTACACAGAGCAATCTCACCAGAGTCATCTTCAACGTTTGTCAGTGGCTTAGTTGGCAGCGCGATTTCCAAACATAGGTTAGATTGACGAACAGGTGCAACTTCTGAGTCGAACGGGCTGTGCGTATTACAGTGGTCAACGTTCTGAATGTAGATACGACCTGTAGAAGCACGCTCTTGCATCAAGATAGAGAACATCTCGATAGCTTTAACGGTTTCTTTCTTAATTGAAGGATCGTTTTCGTACTGAACATATAGACGTTCGAATTCGTCTTGGTTCTCAAAGAACGCATCGTACAGACCAGGTACATCTGATGGTGAGAACAGAGTAATGTTGCCACCTTCAACTAAACGTTGATACATCAAGCGGTTTAGCTGTACACCGTAGTCCATGTGACGAACACGGTTCTCTTCAACACCACGGTTGTTCTTAAGAACCATCAGTGCTTGAGATTCACCATGCCATAGTGGGTAGAACACAGTCGCCGCACCGCCACGAACACCACCTTGAGAACAACATTTAACTGCTGTTTGGAAGTATTTGTAGAAAGGGATACAGCCCGTGTGGAATGCTTCACCACCACGGATCTCTGAACCTAGAGCACGGATACGGCCAGCATTGATACCAATACCAGCACGTTGAGAAACGTAACGAACAATAGAGCTTGCAGTCGCGTTGATTGAATCTAGGCTATCGCCACACTCAATAAGTACACATGAGCTGAACTGACGAGTAGGAGTACGTACGCCTGACATGATTGGCGTAGGTAGAGAAATTTTGAATGTCGATGTCGCATCATAGAAGCGCTTGATGTAATCAAGACGTGTCTCTTTCGGGTATTTCGCGAATAGACAAGCAGAAACTAGGATGTAAAGGAACTGAGCACTTTCGTAAATCTCACCGGATACACGGTTTTGAACAAAGTACTTACCTTCAAGCTGTTTTACGGCTGCATAAGAAAAATCGAGATCGCGCTTGTGATCAATGTAGGCATCTAGCTCATCAAGTTCTGCTTTGGTGTAGTCTTCCAGAATGTGCTGGTCGTATTTACCCATATCCACAAGGCGAGCAACGTGATCATATAGCGTTGGTGGCTCATACTGGTCGTACGCTTTTTTACGTAGATGGAATACAGCCAAACGTGCCGCTAGATATTGGTAATCAGGCGTCTCTTCAGAAATCAAATCTGCTGCAGACTTGATGATGGTTTCATGGATATCAGATGTAGTGATACCGTCGTAGAACTGAATGTGAGCGCGTAGTTCTACTTGAGATACTGAGACGTTGTCTAGACCTTCGGCAGCCCAGGTGATAACGCGATGGATCTTTTCGAGATCAATACTTTCTTTGCGTCCGTCACGCTTAGTAACGGTAAGTTGTTGGTTCATTCTGCTTCATTTCCCTAACAAAACTGATAAAAGCCGTATTTTTGTGTAATTCTTGTAAAAATCGTTCCGGCTTTGTGATCAAAGTCTATCTATATATTGTAGTACAAACACAACATATAGGGGTGCACCAAGGTGCGAGTTACAAGATAGTGCTATCCCCATGGCTTTTCAAGTTACAGATCTTGGATGACTTGTGGATAACTAACAAAATTAAAAAAAACAGTAAGTGACTACTAACCGATGAGGTTAGAGCGGGTAAGATTGTAACTAATTACCGTTTTTAGATCGGTTTAGAAGTAACCACAAACAAAAAAAAATTCCTTGATCTTTGGTCAAAGTTGTCTTCGATTTTTGCTTTGATTATTTTGGAATCAAACCGACAAAAATTGCTTCAATTGGCACTAAAAAAGGCGATGAGCATGTGCTATCGCCTTAATCTTGACCACTACATCTAGTATGTGACAAATGTTAAAATTTCTGAGTATGAACGATGTAATTTACATCAACATTTTGACCGAGCTTGTAGGTGTCTGTCAGAGGGTTGTAGTGCAGGCCAGTAATCCCGGTTTCGGTTAAGTCGGTTTGATCAACCATCTTAATCAGCTCAGCAGGGCGGATGAACTTATCGTGATCGTGAGTGCCTTCAGGGACAATCTTCAACAGCTTTTCTGCGCCGACAATCGCGAACAGATAAGACTTGAGATTACGGTTAAGTGTTGAAAAGAACACATGGCCGCCCGGTTTCACTAAGGCCGCACATGAACGAATCACTGATTGTGGGTCAGGGACGTGCTCAAGCATCTCCATACAGGTCACAACATCATACTTGCCTTGGTTTTCCGCAGCATGATCTTCAATTGTGCTCTGGATGTAGGTGAGCTTAGTGCCAGTTTCTAAAGCGTGTAGTCTCGCCACTTCCAATGGCTCTTTACCCATATCAAGACCAGTAACAATCGCGCCTTCTTTGGCCATGCTTTCCGCTAGAATACCGCCGCCACAGCCGACGTCTAAGACTTCTTTGCCAAACAAGCCATCACAATTGTTCAAAACATAGTTGAGGCGTAAAGGGTTGATCTGATGCAAAGGCTTAAATTCACCTTCTAAATCCCACCAGCGTGAGGCCATATCCTCAAACTTCTTAATTTCGTTTGGATCGACGTTTTGTGATTGGGTCATAACAACTCTACTAATTTAACCGCTTCCTTGAATGACAGGCATTATACCTGTTAACCACATACACTCCATAGACGGGATCACTTTTCTCTACGGGTGGATAAAATATAACCATTTATCAGCAAGATATCAGATGAGTGTGCAAATTCTCGGCGTTTGATTCACAACCAAGCTCACAACCTGATAAAAGGAGAGGGAAAGTAATGCCGAACCACTGAAATGTATGTTATATTTTTGCACCTTAAGCGTATTGTACATACGATCTATAAATAGAGGGATAATGGCTCTATGAGCGATCTAGCGAAAGAGATCACGCCCGTAAACATTGAAGATGAGCTTCGAGGTTCATACCTAGACTACGCGATGTCAGTAATCGTTGGTCGTGCTCTTCCTGATGTGCGTGATGGCCTAAAGCCTGTACACCGCCGCGTTTTGTTCGCGATGAATGTACTAGGTAATGATTGGAATAAACCATATAAAAAATCTGCCCGTGTTGTTGGCGACGTAATCGGTAAATATCACCCACACGGTGATAGTGCTGTGTACGATACAATCGTACGTATGGCTCAGCCGTTCTCACTTCGTTACATGCTGGTCGACGGTCAAGGTAACTTCGGTTCGATCGATGGTGACTCAGCGGCAGCAATGCGTTACACCGAAGTTCGCATGGCAAAAATTGCCCACGAACTTTTGGCTGACCTAGATAAAGAAACAGTAGACTACGTGCCTAACTACGATGGCACTGAGCAGATCCCTGCTGTTCTACCTACAAAAATTCCTAACCTATTGGTAAACGGTGCTTCTGGTATCGCAGTAGGTATGGCAACCAACATTCCTCCGCACAACTTGACAGAGGTAATTGATGGCTGTCTTGCGTACATCAATAATGAAGCGATCACTATTGATGAGCTAATGGACTACATTCCTGGTCCAGACTTCCCAACAGCAGCGCTAATCAGTGGCCGTAAAGGTATCGTCGATGCTTATAAGACGGGCCGCGGTAAGATTTACATGCGCTCGAAAGCGGATATCGAAACAGACAAGAATGGTAAAGAAACCATTATTGTTACCGAAATTCCTTATCAAGTTAACAAAGCACGCTTGATCGAAAAGATCGCTGAGCTAGTTAAAGATAAGAAAGTTGAAGGCATCAGTGCACTACGCGATGAGTCAGATAAAGACGGTATGCGTATTGTTATTGAATGTAAGCGTGACGCAGTGGGCGAAGTGGTTCTAAACAACCTATACGCGCAAACTCAACTGCAAACGACTTTCGGCATCAACATGGTGGCACTGAACAACGGTCAGCCACAGCTATTCAACCTGAAAGATATGTTGAAGTGCTTTGTTGATCACCGTCGTGAAGTGGTTACTCGCCGTACTATCTTTGAATTGCGTAAAGCGCGTGAGCGTGCACATATTCTTGAAGCACTCTCTCTTGCACTAGCAAACATCGATGAAGTAATTGAGCTGATCAAAAACGCGCCAACACCAGCAGAAGCGAAAGTGGGCTTGGTTTCACGTGGTTGGGATCTTGGTAACGTTGCTTCAATGCTTGAGCGTGCCGGTACTGATGCTGCTCGTCCTGAATGGCTAGAAGATCAGTATGGTATCCATGACGGTCAGTACTTCCTGACTGAAACTCAAGCGCAAGCGATTCTAGAGCTTCGTCTACACCGCCTAACGGGTCTAGAGCACGAGAAGATTCTAGACGAGTACAAAGCACTTCTAGATGAGATCGCTGAGCTAATGCACATTCTTGCAAGCACTGAGCGTTTGATGGAAGTGATTCGTGAAGAGCTAGAAGCGGTACGTGATGGCTTCGGTGATGCACGTCGTACTGAGATTACAGCGGCAAGCCACGACATCGACATGGAAGAGCTGATTGCTCGTGAAGATGTTGTCGTGACGCTATCTCACGAAGGTTACGTTAAGTACCAAATTCTAAGTGACTACGAAGCTCAGCGTCGTGGTGGTAAAGGTAAGAGCGCAACTAAGATGAAAGATGAAGACTACATCGAACGTCTTCTAGTGGCGAATACCCACGACAACATCTTATGTTTCTCTACTCGTGGTAAGACTTACCGTCTGAAAGTTTACCAACTACCGCAAGCAAGCCGTACCGCTCGTGGTAAGCCAATTGTTAACATTCTTCCACTAGAAGAAGGTGAGCGTATTACTGCTATTCTACCTGTTGATGAGTTCTCTGAAGATAAATTCATCTTCATGGCGACAGGCGATGGTACCGTTAAGAAAACGCCACTGAACCAATTTGCTAACGTACGTGCTAACGGTCTAATTGCTGTGAACCTACGTGACGATGACTCGCTAATTGGTGTCGACATCACTAATGGCGACAGCGACATCATGCTGTTCTCTAAAGCGGGTAAAGTGGTTCGCTTTGCAGAAGACAAAGTACGTGCAATGGGTCGTACCGCAGCAGGTGTACGCGGTATGAAGCTAGCCGAAGATGATCAAGTTGTTTCACTGATTGTTCCTTCAAATGAAGGTGACATCCTAACAGTGACGCAAAATGGTTACGGTAAGCGTACTGAGCTTGCAGAATACCCAACTAAAGGTCGTGCGACTCAAGGCGTTGTGTCTATCAAAGTGTCTGAGCGAAATGGCCCTGTAGTTGGTGCGGTACAAGTAGAAGAAGGCGACGAGATGATGATGATCACCGACGCTGGTACTCTAGTTCGCACACGCGTTGCTGAAGTAAGCCAAGTAGGCCGAAATACTCAAGGTGTAACGCTAATCCGTACTGCTGAAGACGAAAACGTTGTGGGTCTACAACGTATCGATGAGGTAGAAGAAGCGGAATTTGCTGAAGGTGAAGAAGCAGTCGAGGGCGAAGTAGCTCAAGCAGCGGAATCATCAGAAGCACCAAGCGAAAGCGATGATACTGAAGAGTAATTCAGTTAATTGAATATCAAAATGCCAGACCTAGTGTCTGGCATTTTTTTTGCTCTTATCATTCCATGCTTTCATTTCTTCGAGTGACTTCAAGTACTGAGCATTAGTACTTTAGGAGCCTACGTAGGTCTGAGACTTAAGACATGCTTCAAGGTTAGATTGTATTGAAACCTAACTCGGAGGTGTTTATGGGTTACGACACACCTATGGCGATTTCCAACTATCTCGCCGTTTTAATCGCAATCATCGTGATATATCCATTCGCACTGGTAGCTGTGAACATTGCTATTTACTCTCCAGTTCGACGAAAGAAAGTCACTAGACGGTTCAACATTATCTGCGCACTCTTAGCTGCAATTGTGTTTGCGCTGCATATGCAAACTGAAGTGATATACGGAAAAGAGTTGCTCGATAAGTACTATCGAGATAATCCACAGGCTCTCGAAGAATCTCGGAAGGGGAGTAACAAAGCTGCCGATGTGACGACTCTCTGACGCCAGAAAAATAACTATATTACAAATAGTTAGTGTAAGTTAATAACTCGATAATATTGCGTGCATATAGATGAATTTGGCTATAAAATTCGCAATCTCTGTCTGTTCCACAACCAAAATAATCGATTATGAACTTATCATTAAAACAAAAACTTATAGGTGCAAGCCTGTTAGCAGTGGTGCTAATGGCGAGTGCGTTAACTTGGCTATCCGCCGATCAACTGAAGCAACAAACACAAAATGGCGTTTATGCGCGTGCAGAAAGTCTAGCGACGACGGCTTCTTCTGGTATCAAAGACTGGATCAATATTCGTAAAGATATTGCTTCTGCGTTTAATGACTACAGCAATGAAGTCGACGTTGTTCCATACCTACAACAAGCGAGAAAAGCAGGTGGCTTTGATGACATCTTTTTAGGTACGCCAGAAGGTGGTATGTACCGTTCGCACCCAGAGCGTAACCGAGCGGATTACGACCCACGTGTTCGCCCTTGGTATATCGATGCTAATAATGCAGGCCGTCAGATTATCACTACGGCATACAAAGATGCGATTACTAATGCCTTGTTGGTGACGATTGCTGAACCAATTCGCCGTAACGGTCAGTTCGTAGGTGTGGTTGGCGCTGATGTATTGATTGATCAACTAATCAACGATGTGATCAACTTAGATGCGGGTAAAAATGCCTACGCGATGTTGATTGATACTCAGAATGGCACTTTCTTAGCGCACCCGGATAAATCTCTTTCTCTTAAACCTGTCACCACACTTTCAAAAGAGTTCACTCTACGTGCTATCGAAGACGCAGCTAACGCGGGTTCAATCAAGCTGATTGAACGTAATGGTCAAGAGAAACTGTATTTCTTTACTAAGGTTCCAGACACTCAGTGGATTTTTGCTATTGAGATGGATCGCGCAACAGAAGAAGCGGCACACACAGAACTGCTACAAAGCCTAATTATTACTGCAATCGTGATTACTTTAATCGTTATTGCGGTAGTTTCTTGGTTAGTGAGCTTCTTGTTCCAAGACTTAGTTCGTGTTTCTAATGCACTTGAGGAAATTGCATCGGGTGAAGGTGATCTTACCCAGCGTCTTGAACCACGTAGCGATGACGAAGTGGGACAGCTTGCAACTAACTTCAATACCTTCGTTGGTAATATGCACACTATGGTTTCTAAGCTAAGCCTTGTGTCTGCATCGCTGTCAGAGCAATCTAAGCAAACAGCGCAACAAGCGGAAGAGCGTAGCGCTCGTATTCGCCTGCAACAAGATGAGATCAACATGGTCGCAACAGCGATCAATGAAATGGCGGCTGCAACGCAAGAAATCGCGGGTAATGCTGACAATACAGCGCAGAACTCTTCGGAAGCGGTAACTGCCTGTGTTCACGGCGGTGAGCAAGTAGTACAGACTCAAGGCTCGATTCAAAACCTAGCAACGGAAGTTCAGGTAGCGACAGAAGTTATCCAAGAGCTTGAAGTTCATGGTAAGAGCATCAGCACTATTCTTTCTACGATTCAGGATATTGCAGAGCAAACTAACTTACTTGCGCTTAACGCCGCTATTGAAGCTGCGCGTGCAGGTGAGCAAGGTCGTGGCTTCGCTGTAGTTGCCGATGAAGTTCGTGTGCTAAGCCAACGTACCCACGCTTCAACCCAAGAAATCCAGCAGATGATTGAAACGCTACAAGGCACAACGGGTAAAGCTGTGGGCATCATGGGTGATAGCCGTCAGTTAGCCGATACCAGTGTGGCGGACGCTGATTCAGCTGCGGTTAGCCTGACTCAAATCCAAACAGCGGTAGAGCGTATTAGCGATATGGCGACTCAAATTGCCTCTGCTGCTGAAGAGCAAGCGTCAGTCACTTCTGAAATCACGCGTAACACCGTTGGTATTCGTGATGTTTCGAATGAACTTGCCGATGAAGCGCACGACGCAGCAGCACAAGCCGCGCAGTTGTCTGAGCTATCTCACGAACTAGAGCAAGAGATTCAACGATTTAAACTGTAATCCAATGAATCTTAAAGCCCCGAAAGTTCGGGGCTTTTTCTTGATTATAGATTTCCAAAATGGACATTGGTCATCAACATAAACTCAATAGTGGACATAGAGAAATTTGGTTAGAATCCTTATAAATAATAAGGAAAATAACTATGTCTGATGTTAACAACGCATTTCAGCAACGTGTAAACAATATCGTTACCGATGCTAAGCTCTCTCCAAAACAGAAAAACCAATTCTTAGCCCTAGAAGCGGAAGCCAGTCTGCCCTATATGAAGATTTCTGAAGGTGTTTCAAAAGCGATGGAAGAGGGCGTAATTTGTGACATGTTTGAAGGCCATGCCCCTTTCAAACCTCGCTATGTTTTACCTGACTATGCGAAGTTCCTTAAGCAAGGCTCAGATTACCTAGAGCTAGAACCCGCGACTGATTTTGATGATGCGCTGAATCTACTAACGATCATCTACCACCATGTTCCTTCTGTAACGAATATTCCTGTCTATCTTGGTCAGCTTGATGATGTCTTGCTGCCTTACGTAGGAACCTTAAGTGAAGCAGAAATCTACACCAAGCTGAAACGTTTCTGGATCATGCTCGATAGAACGCTGCCCGATGCCTTTATGCATGTGAATATCGGGCCTACAGACAATGTCATTTGCCGGACCATTTTACGAGTCGACGCAGAGTTAAAGCAGATCGCTCCAAACTTAACCTTTATGTACGATGCGAACATCACTCCAGACGATCTACTCAAACAAGCGACGACCAATATCTGCGAATGTAGCAAACCTCATATTGCTAATTATCCGATGCATGCGGCCGCTTATGGTGAGAATAAGTTCGGCATTGTTAGTTGCTACAACTCTTTGCCTCTTGCTGGTGGTTCGAATACCTTAGTTCGAATGAACTTAAAACAAGTCGCATTGCGTGCCAAAGATAGAACAGATTTTCTAGACTATATTTTGCCATCTTACAGTGAGTTAATGATTGAGCTTATGGATGCGCGCAGCAGTCACCTGCATGAGAAATCAAACTTCTTCAAAGGTTTCTTAACCACTGAGGGTTTGGTTGAAGAGAATCGATTTGCGCCTATGTATGGCATTTATGGCATGGCAGAGGCGGTCAATATCTTGCTTGATAAAGAAGGCATTGATGAGCAATACGGTCATAGCCATCAGGCAAATCGACTTGCACTGGCAATATCAGAAAAGCTCGCTCACCTTGTCGATAGCAGCCCAGTGAAATATGGTTTAGAGGGTAAGGCGCTGCTTCACGCTCAAGGCGGGATCAGCTTGGACGAAGATGTGACGCCAGGCGTTCGTATCCCTTATGGCACCGAACCTGATCCTGTGTCTTATGTTCAAGCAACGGCTGAGCAGCACAAATATTACACCTCTGGCATTAGTGATATTTTGACCATAGATGAAACGGTGAAATCCAACCCTGAGGCGATGTTCAACTTGTGCAAGGGGGCATTGAAGCAAGGCTTCAGAGAGTTTACCGCGAACGTTGCATCTAATGATTTAGTCCGTGTCACGGGTTATATGATTAAGCTTTCTGATATCAACAAGTTTGCCGAGGAAGGCTCACGTAAAAACACCACTTTCTTGGGAGCGGAGGCGGCCCAGAACACTGGAATACTAGACCGTTCACCTCGCGTGGTCAGCATGGAAACAGAGCCAGTATACAAGTAGTAGGGCACAGCAGTGAGTGAGAAGTCAGCGTTAGTTAGCCGCATTCTTAATTTCTCTTGTGTTGATGGGCCGGGCAATCGCCTGGTCATCTTTCTACAAGGGTGTAACTTTGATTGCTTAAATTGCCATAACCCACATACAATCAATCATTGTAATCACTGTGGCGATTGTGTTGATTCATGTCCTACACAAGCATTAGCTATGATTGATAACAAGGTGGTGTGGGATGAAGGGCTTTGCACTCACTGCGATAAATGTATCGATATCTGTGGTCACAAATCGAGTCCCAAGATAAAGCGTTACAATGTCACTCAAATTTTGGAGCTCATCCGTAGCCAACACTTCTTTATTTCCGGCATCACGGTTTCGGGTGGAGAAGCCACTCTTCAGCTTCCGTTTATCATAGCGCTATTTAATGCCATCAAAGCAGACAGAGAACTAGGACATCTAACCTGTTTCATTGATAGTAACGGCTATTTACCTATTCATGCTTGGGAGAGAGTCACACCTGTTCTTGACGGCGTTATGCTCGATTTAAAATCGTGGCAGAGTGAAACGCATCAGTGGCTAACCAGAAGAGACAACCATAGGGTGATTGATTCGATTCGCTATCTAGCAAGAGCAAAAAAACTGCATGAGCTTAGGCTGTTACACATTCCGGGTAAAAGTGATCTGGACATTGAAATCGATGAGATTGTTAAGCTAATTCGTTCGCTGCCAGATGATGTAGTCGTTCGACTTAATGCGTTTCAGCACCACGGGGTGAGCGGGCAAGCACTGGAGTGGGAAAAATGTAGCGAATATGAGATGAATCGGTTTCGCTCACTCATTGCAGATAAAATTGTCCAGCCGATACTTACCCCCGCTATTTATACTTAGTCTGCGGTCGTTAATTGCTGATGGAGCCAGTGAAGTGCAGGGTTGTTTAAGCTTGCTTGGTTCCACACTAAGCTATAGGCGACCTCACCATACTCAAAAGGAAGAGGTTTAGAAACTAAGCCTTTCGCTTGCGCTGCATTTTTAGCCCACATTTTAGAGCAGGTCAGCAAGTGTTGTGAATGGTGGCACATGATCGCGGCAGCGCCGAAATCCGCGACTGACATAGCCACTTTACGAGCGCCGTATTTTTGGGTCAGGTTTTGCTCGAAGTAGGGCTCTGAGAGGTCTTTGTCCAAAATACCGATATGCTGATACGAGAGGTATCCGTGTATATCCAACTCTCTCTTTGCGAGTGGGTGCTGCTCTGACATCAAGCACACCATCTCATCTGAATGAATCTGCTTCCACATTAGCTCTCGGCTACGAGTCGGCGGTTGGCTAATATCATGCGGTAAGATCATAAAATCGACTTGCCCGCGTACCAAGGCATCAAAACTTAACTGCTCTTTCGCGTAAACATTAACGGCTCTCGCATTGGTGAGCTGTTTCATGATGAGTGCGATTTTTGACGCGAACAGTTCAAAGGTACTTTCGCGCATAGAGAGAGAAATCGTCCCCTCAAATTCCGCAGGTTTGAAAGCACCTTGGTGCAAAATACCATTCATGCTCGACAATATTTTATGAACTTCAGAACCAATGCTAAGCGCAAATGGTGTAGGAATTAATTGGCCTCCCTCGCGGTAAAACAGCTCATCTTTAAGTTGATCACGCAGCTGGTTGAGAGTCTTACTCACACTCGATGGGGTAACGCATAAAACTTTGGCGGCATTGGTCACGCTATGAGTGCTGAGAAGGACATGTAACACGGTAAGGTGTTTAAGGCTGATTCGAGAAAGGGCTAGGTAATCCATAATTCAAAGGGACTTAAATTGGGAATACTACTTATACCGTTTCGCCGCAATAATTCATAGCCTGTCACTCACATAAGCGATCACCGCGATATCCGCTAGACTTTAATTGAGAGATATATCAGGAGTGAATTATGAAGAAATTGCTATTGACTGCTGTCTTGTTAGCACTGGCATTTTCTAATGCTTACGCGGAAGAAGAAGAGGGTGAAGAGACGGGCAGCAACAGAACGAAAACGCCGCCAAGTGTCGAAGACATTGACACCGATGGTGACGGATTGGTATCGCAAGAAGAGTTTAATCAGTTCCGTCAGGGTGATGATGATGACGGTAACGAGGAAGAAGGCGATGACTCTGAGCAAGAAGGAGACGGACTCAGTGCGTTTGCTTCGTTCGATAAAGATCGCGATGGTTTTGTTACTCAAGAGGAGCTTAATGCTCATGCTAAGTACTCTAATCCGGGTAATGGCACAGGGGAGCTCAAAACGAATCGACAATCGAACAACGTAACAAGTAGTTCATCGAGCTCTCGAAGTCAGGGAAACAGTAACCGCAGCGAAAGCCGAGGAAACAGCGGTAATAGTAATAAAGGTGGCGGTAATCGTGGCGGCGGTGGTAACCGTGGTGGTGGCAATGGCGGTGGAAATAAAGGCGGTAAAGATAAGTAGACTTAGCTAGACGAAGTGTTAGGTCTTTCGCGCACGTGAAATACAGCGAGCCCTCTGATAGTCAGGGGGCTTTGGTTTTTCTGAGAGCGGGGAACGTATCTACCTATATAAGCCTGAACACCCCTTAAGTAGATTCCTGACAACAATGCCCTCCTAGGGTGAAAACACTCACTTTTGTGGGTGCATCGTTTCAGGAATGACGGTGAGGAAAGGTCGCGTCATGTCGGAATTGAGGAGCGAAGGCTACACATTATCTGAAGAATTGTTATAACCCTTTTATTTTATTCTTAGCTAAGTTTTCTTGTTGCTTAAGGAACATGAAGAAGTTTGTCTCACTAATAAATGGGTTCCCATTTGCACCTAGCTTCTCTCTATTCTCAAATAGATAATTTTTATGTGGATGGTTCGAAAGGTTAACGCTCACTAAAGGAGGCTGGAGTGAAATCTTTCTAATTTTCTCCATACTACTCAAGAACTGTTCAATCATTTTAGGGTCGTTGCCACTTACGCTATGGCCACCAACGATAAAAGCACGATGTTCAGCGCCTTTATCTTTGACTGTAAATTCTAGGGAAAAATCACCTTCGGTATGACCCGGTGTGAGATAGAACTTAAACGCATGACCACCAATAACCATAGAGGTATCACTTTTTATCTCTATGTCTAGGGTTGGTGGAAGGAACTTATTCTCACCTTTGCTTTTGTTTGATTGCTGTATGGAAAGCTCATGAGCACTTTTTGTCATCACAACTTTTGATCCGTACATCTTCTGAAGTAACTGAGCGCCCCCAACATGGTCAGAATGCCCATGCGTTACCAATATGTGCGTTATTGGCTCATCTTCTAACCCTAGCTTCTCAAGATTGATAGGAATCCACTTAGAATAAGGGAAATCAAGTGTATCAATTATCACTAGTCCGTCATCTGTATCAATTGCATATGATGAAACCCATTTGTCCCCAACATAATAAACATTATCAAACATCTGAAACGGTTCTACATAACCGTTCTTATCATTCATCGTTGGAACGTCTTTGCTTGAGGAAGCAAAGACTGATGCACTGAAAAGGACACCTAATAAAATTTTTTTCACGAAATTACCTGCAAACATTTACTGCTTAGTTTGACCTTTTACTTACCAAAACACTTCTTCAGCGATCAGCCAGTCCAAAAGGGACCTATGATTATGATTGCAATTTATTGCATAATCAAGGCGAAAGATACTCTATTTACGTTATGGCCTAGCGATAGAACTACAGCATTCGGATAGGGATACAACTCTTTTAGAAATGAGAATTGTTGAATTGACTCTGTTGACTAAATTAATCTTATGAAATTTTGGGGCTATCCAAACAAACTTTGAGGCATAAACAATCCAACCTCTTCTAAGATTTCTAGTTCGCTTTAAACCGAAAATCCCATTAACGACAACATCTCAAAACAAAAATGCCCTCAAAAGCGAGGGCATTTGCAATTGGGTGGGGGAGATTAATCGATCAGGCCGTAATCTCGGCTAAGGATATCGATGATCTCTTGCTTCGGATTTTCGCTTAGGTGGATTTCAGCGCCCGTGATCTTCTCAGCAATGCCGAGGTAAGTCTTAGAAATATCCATTAGGGCTTCTAGTGGAAGTGCGTTGTCACGCGCAAGTGCTTCACGCTCGTCCATACGTTCTTTGTTAAGCAGAATGTCTGGATCAGGGAAGTGGTTAAGCAAGAACTGACGGAAACCTTCTTTCGAGTTCTCTACGATATTACCTGCATCGTATTCGCGCTCGTCCCAAATGCGTGATGAATCTGGCGTACCCACTTCATCCATGTAGATAAGTTTCTCGTTACCTGCTGCGTCGTGAACGTAGCCAAACTCAAATTTGGTATCAACAAAGATTTGCTCGATTTCTGCAAGAGCATTGCTAATGACAACAAAACCTTCGCGTAGCAGTTTTTCATATTGAGCGATATCGTCTGCTTTAGAGAAGTTGAATGCTGCGAAGTTATCAACGATGTTTTGGCGAGTAATGTTGACGTCATCCGCTTCAGGCACGCCCGGAATGCCTTTTAAAATGCCTTTCGTTGAAGGTGTCATCAGCAGCTCTGGTAGCGCTTTATCCTTTTCTAGTCCTTCTGGTAACTCAATACCGCAGAACTCGCGTTCGCCTTTCTCATAAGAGCGCCACATTGAGCCAGTAATGTACTGGCGGCAGATCGCTTCAATCATAATTGGTTTCGCTTTTTGAACGATCCAAACGAAAGGGTGGGGAATATCAAGGATGTGACTGTCTGCCAAACCGTTGTCTTTGAACAGCTTAAACCAGTGGTTGGAAATCGCATTGAGTGCCGCGCCTTTTCCAGGAACCCCTTTTAAGCCGCCTTCAGCATGCCAGATACAGTCAAACGCTGAGATACGGTCACTGATTACCATGATAGCAAGTGGCGCATCAGGGGCAACGTCATAACCTTTTTCTTGGATAAGACGCTTGCTGTCTTCTTCAGTTAGCCAGTAAACAGAGCGAACTTTTCCGCTGTGGACGGGTTTATCGGTACGAATTGGAAGATCATCGTTAACAGCTAGAACTTGATCAGCGAGACTCATTTTGACATTCCTATACTTTAGCAAGGTGGTGAAATTATCAACGCAGATAATTTATTTGCTTCGCATAATACCAGAACTATTTTGTGCTGCCAGAGAAAAAGCAAACGTTTGCTTTGTTTTTTCTCTATATGGCGAAAAACAGCTCAATAGGGTGCAAAAAAGAAAAAGCCCCACACAAGGTAGGGCAAAAAGACAGTGAATTTGTTGAGCTTGTTAGTGATACTGGTTAACTCTGCCCTCAACGAAAAAGACTTCACACTGGAATTGGATAGCATGGTTGCGGAGTAAACTTTGCTCAACCATAGGAATATTGTTTGATGCAACAACAGCACTGGCATTACCTGATTCAATCGCTTTCTTAACAATTTCAAACTCAGACTGTTTTTGAGAAGCTTTCATCTGGATAATTTTCTTACAGCTCACACTGAAGGAAGCAAACTGCTCATAGTCAGGGCGAGGACATTCAGCAGTAAATAAGATCCATTGTTTCTGGCCAGAAAGACCAGCTAGGCGACTTAACGTATCGTTATCGATGTTCATTGGCGCTGTAGGTTGAGCCAAAACATTGTATTTAGAGAACGTTTGAGTTTGAGTATGTGCCTGAATCATAGTTACTGTTCCTTTGTACATGCTGTATGGTTATGCAGTAGTTTTTATTGGCTGTGTTGGCAAGCATTTTTGTGCGGTATTTAAACAGAACTAGAACGGCTTGAGTTCGGTTTTTAATTTAAGGTGTTGATATATAGAGCAAATGTCAAGTTGTTGGGTGCGAGGGAGATTTGATAAATAATTCATAAATAGTGATGCAGGTCACTATGGCTTATACAGTGTTATACAGTAGTACTGGATAACACTGTATGTCAGAACGTCAGTAGCGTTATAAGAATCGCTCGGGGAAGTCGCTAAAAATCGCGTCTAGGTTAGGTAGGTGTTTCAGTGAGTTCGGGTTATTGACGGTGTAACTCCATACCTGATATCCGTCATGCTTGAGTTGTTCAATTTGCTGCTTGTTAGCCCATCGGTAATTGATGTTGCAACTAAACGCATCGACTTCTTTAAGGAGGGCTTTGGTTTTCTTGTCGAGACGGTTACACAACACACCGAGTCGATATTGCGGGAGCGATAGGCTAAGTTGACGTATAACTTCATTACTAAAACTCGAAAGCACAACATCGCAAGGGTCAACATTTTTCTTGGCTAATTGCTCTTTGAGCAATTCACACACTTTTTGAACATCATGGCGGTCTACTTTTATCTCAAGGTTGAGTTTTAAGTTGTGTGTTTTAGCTAAGGTGAGAAGTTCCTCTAGTGTGAGAAGGCTCTGGTTAGCAGACTCTGCATTAAACCAAGCACCAAAATCATACTGTTTTAGCTGCTTCAGAGTCAGTTCATCGATACGACCGGAACCGTCACTGCATCGATTAATCGTATGATCGTGACAGATAACAAGTTGGTCGTCTTTTGTGGGTTGCACGTCTACCTCAACCCAATCGAGCCCGAGGTTAATGGCCGCTTCTATACTCGATTTTGTATTTTCAGGGTAGCGACCGGCGACTCCGCGATGTCCAACAATAATCATGTTTTCTTCTCAATGATGGAAAGAGAACAGATTACTCCTTCGCTGAAATTTTGGATAGATAATTCATAGCCATTGCAGCCTAAATCTGACACTATCAGTCGGATATTAATAATAAAATAGATAGGTCGTTAGACCTTAGAGAGATGTAAATTGAACGCTGAAAGTAAAGCTGCCTGGATTCTGTTCTTCACCACTGCACTGGCTGGTTTAGGCTGGATCTTCTCCAAAGAAGCAATACAAGGTCTTCCCCCGTTTGGTTTTGTTGGGTTGCGCTTTGTAGTGGCTTCTATTTGCTTGTTACCACTGTGCTATAAGCGCTTTAGGGACTTAACAAGCCAATTGTTACTTCAAGCCACAGGAGGAGGTAGCATTCTGGCGTTAGCGCTACTGACTTGGGTTTATGCAATCTCAATCAGTGAGACGCTCGGTGAAGGGGCGTTTATTGTCAGCCTATCGATGATCATTGTGCCAATTATTGCCTGGGTACTTTATAAAGAAAGACCGAAAAGAGCTTTTTGGGTGTCGATGCCGATTGCAATCGCTGGCTTAGCAATGCTGTCATTAACGGATGGGTGGAAAAGCTCAGCAGGGCAGTTGTGGTTTCTTGCCAATGCCTGTCTTCTTGCGCTTCACTTCAATGTGAACAGCAAGCTCGCGCAGAAAATGCCTGTTTTGATGCTGACTTGCATTCAACTGTTTGTAACCGGAGTTCTGGCACTGATTGCCTCGTCACTATTTGAAACGATACCTGAAAGTGTTGAAGCGTCTATTTGGGGTTGGTTTGCTCTCAGCGCATTGCTTGCCACCAGTCTTAGATACGTGATGCAAACACTAGGGCAGAAGGGATGTAACCCTGCCAATGCTGCGCTCATCATGCTTTTGGAGCCAATCTGGACGGTTATCCTGAGTATTCTCTGGTATGGAGAACAGCTATCACGTAACAAGCTAATAGGATGCAGCTTAATTCTGCTTGCTCTGATCTTCTACCGAACCGATGGGCGACTGTTTAAAGGAAGAAACTGATCATTGACTAATCTGTAGTCGTAAATTCTGTTATTTATTTTTAGCATAAAATTAAATTGGAATAATTGATGTAATTGTTAGTACAATCCACAGTTAAGAGGTAACGAATACAGGGAAAGTTAAATGAAAATCGGTGTAATTGGAGCAGGTTCAGTCGGGGTTGGGGTGTGTAACTACCTCCTGACACTGGGTAGCATTAGTGAATTGGTGCTGCTTGATAAAGACTTGCAACGAGCAGAAGGAGAGGTGTTTGACTTTAGGCACACCTCAGCACTGACGTTTTCAAAAAATACCCATCTAGTACCTACTGATGATTACTTAACGCTGATTGGTGCCGACATCGTGGTTATTACCGCGGGTGCTCAAATCAAGCAAGGTCAAACTCGTATCGATCTGGCTGAAATCAATAGCCGCATCGGTGTTGATATTGCAAAACAAGTTGAACGAGTCGCACCTAACGCCACATTGATTGTTGTCAGTAACCCTTGTGACTTAGTCGCCCACTTTATTGCCACCAATACCAGTTTTCCGCGCTCGAAAGTCATCAGTAGTGGTTGTGTAATTGACACGGCGCGCCTCATGAGTATTGTCGCTAGCCGTGTCAATCTGGATCCTAAAAACGTGTTTGGTTATGTGTTAGGGGAGCATGGGAGTCATTGCTTTACCCCTAAGAGTCTCATCTCCATTGCTGGGCAGCCGGCCGATTTCTATTGTGATACTCACCATATTGAGCGAATTTGTGCCGATGAGCTACTTGAGTCGGTAAAACAAGCGGGCTACGAGATCTTTAAACGTAAGCAAAATACCACTCACGGTATTGCCGCCAGTGTTTTCCGTATCATCCAATCGATTATGATTGATGAGCGCTCGGTGCTGCCTGTTGCTACTTTGCTTGATGGAGAGTATGGATTGAATGATGTTGTGCTAAGCGTTCCTACCGTGGTTGGAAAAAACGGCGCGGAGTCAATTCTTATCCATCCATTTACCCAGCAAGAGATGGAAGAGTTATCAAATATAGCGATTGAAGTGAATAAAGTCGTGAAGCAAGTGTCGGATAAAACGGGTCTTGCTATGCACAAAGATTAGGTGGTTGGTGCTATAAACAACCTAATGCGGGTGGTATTAAAGCCACCCGTTTTTATCCGATTGAACTAGATAAGTTCAATGCTCGCGCTACAGAAGTCTTCAAAGCTCACAAAATAGAGTGTTTACTCTGTCAATTGCCACCAAGCTTGTTACATTGAAATGTAAATGATTTGTTAAACCGGTTCGCGTCATGAAAATTCATGCTCTAGACGGGTATATTCAAAAGATCTACCTTGCTGAATATACAGATAAGTTAATGCTGCTCGACGGAGCGTCTAGAGCGGATATCTCCTACATCAAAAAATTCATTACCCATGAACTTCAAAGACCTTTCACTGATCTGACAACGGTTGTGGTGACCCACATGCATCCCGACCACGCAGGTGCGGCACATAAGTTACGTGAAATAACCGGTTGTAATATCGTCTCGGCAAAAAGGGACAAAGATTGGTATTCCGGTATCGATGGCTTCTTAATGCATCTGACGGATATTGCGCTGGCTCGATGGGTAGCCAACAGAAAACGTAAGCCAAAACGTAATCTATGGTACTCAAGAAAACTCAATGCAGATGTAGAGCTTTCCGACGGGGAGGTGATTCCCAACTTTGAAGATTGGAAAGTACTAGAGACTCCGGGGCATACGGATAGAGATCTCTCACTGCATAATGTTGAGCGCGACATTCTGTACGTCGCTGATCTTATGGTTGAAGTGAAGCAAAGACTGATTTCACCCTTTCCGATTTTCCATCCAAACAAATACAAAGCGTCGCTAAAGCGCGTTTACAATCTAAACCCAAAAGTGTTGCTGGTGGCACACGGTGGACAAGTAGAGTTGAATGAACAGGTGTACCAGCATTTGGTCGATACAGCGCCTCGCACGCCTTCGACTCACTGGCGCGCGACTAAGGTTAAACTTAAAAGTCTTACTGGAGCGGTTTGGCGATTGGGCGTTTCAAAACGTAAATAATCCCGTCAGAAATAATACCTGAACATCTGTTTATGTCAGTTGGTATAAAAATGTATTAGTACATTATCTCGCAGTGGAAGATTGTGTTGTTTTAGGGTTCAGATTAGAATGCGAACCCTTTTCAATTGTACTGTTGTTCTCATGTCGCGAATTTTAGTAGTCGATGATGATATCGAGTTGTGTGGATTGCTTGCTGATGTGCTTATCACGGAAGGGTATAGCGTAGAGTGTGTCCACTGTGGGGAAACGGCACTTAAACACATCGAGAAAAAACCGGTCGACTTGGTATTGCTTGATGTCATGTTGCCCAAACTTAATGGTATGCAGGTGGCACGCAAAATTTGCCAACGCTTTGCAACGCCAATTCTTATGCTTACCGCACTAAATGATGAAGAGTCTATGTTAGATGGGTATCAGTCGGGTGCGGATCAATACATAGGTAAACCCTTCAAAGTCCCTGAATTATTGACTCGCATTAAGGCGATTTTTCGTCGCGTGGGTTTAGAAAAGCAGCGGCAAAGTCAGTGCTTCGATCTTACAGGAGCGGCGAGTCAAGTATCTAACTTACCACTGACTAGCACTGAGGCCGATCTACTCAATTATCTGATCAGCCGTGAAAGTATTGTGGTCTCAAAAGCCGAGTTGCAAATTGAAGTGCTCAAAAAGGAGCTAAGCCCGTTTGATCGCAACCTTGATATGCACATTAGTAATTTAAGGCGCAAGTTTGTCGAGGCGGGTCTGTCGAAGCAACATATCAAAACCATTAGGGGCAAAGGCTACAGTTTTGTCGATAGTGTTAGGTAGCTTATGGTTTGGTCATGGAGAGTGAAAAGTCTCTCAAAACGTAAAGATTCGCTCGCGTTCCAGCTGTTCAGCTACATGTCGACGGTTATTATCTCGATAGTGATTTTGCAAGCGGTCGCTGAACAAGCGCTAATCAAAACTATGCTGAAAGTACCGCTCGAAGTGAAGCAAGATATTCAGAGTTTGGCACATCAAGCCAATGTGTTAATTGAAGATGGCGATATGGATGAGCTAGCGGACTGGGCGAATGCTCAGCCGTACTACCTATTCGTCCTAAATCCAGAGAACAAGCCGCTGTCTCATCGTCAGATGCATCCTCACTTTGAATTTAAATTGAGATTTCTCAGAGAGATTGATGAACTATTGGACGACAGAGTCAATAAGCCACTTATCGGCGTGCGATTGGATAAAGGGAACACCTTGGTTGTCCAGCTGCCGAGTCAGCTTCATCCGGCTCATCGCTTCATCATCTTTTTTTCTGTGAGCAAGTTCATTATTGTTATCGCTATTCTGCTGTTGTTCTCATTAATCTTCGCGAGAAAGTTACAGATGCCACTCGACCGTCTGCGAGAAGCTAGCCGTCGACTGGCGTCAGGAGACTTTAAGGTTAAGGTTGTTAAAGAGCTTAGGTCTAACACGAGAGAATTTAACGATCTGGCGCATGACTTCGATAACATGACCAAAGAGATCCACTCTTTAGCGGAAAGGCAGCGTCGCTTGATTCGCGATGTCTCTCATGAGCTAAGAACCCCGCTAGCAAGGCAAAATTTAGCACTCCATTTGCTACGTACCAAAGCTGCTGACTCAGAGTTGCCATTGGTCGAACGGTTAGAAAAAGAAGTCGATGAAATGGACTCTTTGGTTGGTGAGATTCTTGAATTTAGCCGTTTAGAAAACTCACGCTATGAGGCTGACTCGACCCCGGTATGCTTAGAAAGTCTTATCTCGACGCAGGTTGAGCAAAGTCGACTACAACTAAAGGTAGGGCAGTCACTCTCCATCTCTACAGGTTCAACGATACCTGTGGTTATGACAGATGAACGTTTAGTGGTGCGCTGCATAACCAATTTGCTTTCTAACTCGATGAAATATGCAGGAGAGGATGCACATATCGAAGTCTCTATCTATGAACTCGATGAGCAGCCTTATAAATCAGTCTGCATCGAAGTGGCGGATAGTGGCCCCGGGATAGCACAAGCTCAATTGGAAGAGATTTTCAGACCTTTCACCCGACTGGATTCGGCACGGGATAAGCAGAGTGGTGGTTATGGACTGGGGCTCGCTATCGTCAAAGAAGCAATGAAGCTGCTTGGTGGTGAAGTTAAGGCCTCTAACCGTAAAGAAAGTGGATTAAGGGTTCAATTGACGTTACCTCTCTAGTGGTAAATGAGTAGAGCTAAAAGCGAGCATCTTAGATGTTCGCTTTTTTTATTGATTCAGAACGACAACATTTGTTTACGAATGCAAAGATTGTAAATTTAATGCAAATGATATTGGTTATCACTTATATTTCGCTTCGTTATAAATAACTCAACAGAGCGAGTGAGCTCTGCACGAAATATTCGGAGAAAAATATGTTCACAAAGAGCCAGTTAGCACTCGTCATCGGTGCTGTATTAGCTGCTCCAGCAGTGGTTGCTGAAAGTGTTGAAACTGACGAACACATGGTTGTTGAAGGCCGTGACTATGGCTACAAAGCTGACACAAACTCAACAGCGATGCGTATGGAAGCTTCACAATTGGAGACTCCAGGACAGATTGCTATTCTTGACGAGCAACTTATTGACGAGCAACGTGCTAGCACTCTTGGTGAAGTACTAAAAAATGATGCAAGTGTAAGTGCTGGTGGGACAGGCCGAAATCGCGAGCGTTTCTCACTACGAGGTTTCGAAGTACAAAGTTCATCTGGATTTCTTCGTGACGGACATCAACACTGGTCCCATTATCGCCAACCTGTTGAATTACTAGAACGCGTAGAAGTGGTTAAAGGACCTTCAGGTCTACTGTATGGTGTTTCTGCACCGGGTGGCTTGATCAATATGGTCTCAAAAAAACCAACTTACGACACTAAAGTAAATGTTAGCCAAGACGTAGGCTCAAATGACCGTTCACGTACGATGGTCGATGTAAGCGGTTCGCTCAATGATGATCAAACATTAAGAGCACGTACAGTTGTTTCCAAAGAGAGTTATAGCTCGTGGAGAACCTACGGGGACGGCTCGAAACCTCAAACAGAGCGTCTCGTCGCTGGCCTATTTGTCGATTATGATATCAATGAAGATGTCACAGTTTCGTTCCACTATGATAAGACAAATGACGATGGTAGCGTCGACTCTGGAGCACTTTACACACTAGATGGTCAGCGTGTCGGTAGCGAAGAGCACATCTGGGATGCGCAGTGGTCGAAAATTGAAAATGACGTCGAGAATATCGGTTTCAATGTGAATGCCAATCTAACTGATGCGTGGGCGATAAAGAGTGGCTTCAATTACCAAGACTTTGAACGTACTGATATTGAAAGCTACCCAGACTTTTCTACATTAGATTCTAACGGTACCGTCAAACATGGTGGTAGCAACCGTCATGATAAATGGCGTTTTAGAACTGGTTACCTTGATCTGGCGGGTAATCTTGAACTGGCAGGCATGAGCCACCAACTTCTTCTAGGTGCAAACTGGCTAGGTTACAGCTACGATCGTAATCAAAAAGGCTTCAACAGCCAAAGTGTTGCTCCAGGCCAATCTGTACCAGTCCCAACATACAGTGGAAAGGATAAGGTCAGTCACTCTAGTTACGACACGTGGGGCTTCTACGTACAAGATCTAGTCACGCTATCTGAGCAATGGCAAGTTCTTGCTGGAGCGCGTTTTGACCGTAAAGTAGCTAATGGTGTAGCTGAGGAAAATGTATCGCCTAAGCTTGGCGTTATTTTCCATCCAGCCGATAACGGTAGTATCTATGCTTCATACTCAGAAAGCTTTGAGCCGCAGGGTACAGTTTCAAGCGGGAGCAGAACATACACCAATGATGGGGCATTGCTTGATGCCGCTTTGGGTAAATCCTATGAATTGGGTACTAAATGGGAGCTATTAGACAGTCGTTTGTTCGTATCGGGTGCCGTGTTTGATATTACCAAAGATAATATCAGTATGGATGTTGAAGATACTTCATCTGGAAACTGGACCAAGACGCAAAACGGTAAACAAGTGCACCGTGGCATGGAGCTAACAGCACAAGGGTTTGTGACAGACAAATTATCTCTTACGGGCTCAACGATGTACCTAGATGCAAAAATTGAAAACCATGAAAACTACGCAGGTAACCGTCCTGTTGATGTACCGGAGTTTGCTGCGAGCGTATGGTCAAACTATGCTGCAACCAATGAAGTAGACCTAAATGTTGGTGTTATCTATGAAGGTTCTCGCTACGGTGATGCATCAAACACCTTTAAGAAAGACGGGTACACTCGTGTCGACATGGGCGTGGCATACACTCACAAGTACGATGAAAACCTAGATATGATTGCGCGCTTAACGGTTGCAAATGTGTTTGATACTGAATACCTAGCAGGTGGCGGTTCAACTTCTTCCAAGCACAGCTATGCGGAAGATGTGGTAATCGGCGAAGGCCGTAACTACATGGCGACCTTACAAATCAAATACTAACAAGCCTTACTGATAAATATCCACGGCTTTAATAGGGGAAGGGCATAGCCTTTCCCCTTTTTTTGTATAAAGTGTAAGGACAATTGCAATTTTACCCAATCGCGGTACTATGTCGCGAGTGAAAATGAGAGTGTTTCTCAATCGTATATCGCATCAGTGAATAATAGACGTTATGAATTTAATTAAAACTAGCTTGGCGCTCATCCTTGCTACGTCAACATCGAATACCTTGGCGAATAACCTTGATTCTGCCCAATCTATCCAGAGCAAAACCAATGCGGCCTCTGCCTCAAGTCAAAAACGTATCGACGTAAGTGCGGAAAAGACACTGACTTTAAAAGCGGAAATTGAACAGCTTGAAGAGGAAGTGAAAAATCTAAAAGTGTATCGCGATCACCTGACAGCCTTGGTTGCAAGCCAAGATCAAGAAGTCGCAAGTTTAGATAGCCAGATAGAAGAGATTAAGTCTACACGTCAAGGGATTGTTCCTTTGATGTATCAAATGATCGACGGTTTAAAACAGATCGTAGCGCAAGACGTGCCAATCAAATTGGAGCAGCGTCAAGAGCGAATCGCAAAGCTAGAATCAATGATGACCAGAGCTGATGTAAGCGATGCAGAAAAGTATCGTCGTATCTTAGAGGCGTATCAAATCGAGCTAGATTACGGAACCAAGCTTGGTCTGTATCAAGGTCAAATCAGCGTTAATGATGAAAGCAGAGAAGCGGATGTGCTTTACTTAGGCCGAATTTCGTTAGTTGCACGTAGCTTAAATGGCAGCAAGTTTTGGTCTTGGGATCAAAAATCTAATCAATGGTTAAATGTCGATGCTTCGCTTAAATCTGAGTTAGACAAAGCGTTTAGTATTGCCGCGAAACAAACCGCGCCAAGCCTAATCACTCTTCCTGTTTCTCTTAAAGTGGCGGAGGCAAAATAATGAAACGTACACTGATTGCTTCTTTAATTGCATTTACCGCTCTTTCGTTTAATAGCGTTGCGGCTGATTTAGCTTCTCCGGCCAAAGCGGACGCAAAAGTTCAAAAACAGCATAACGTTCAACGTGAATCAGGCTTTAAGCAAACCGAGCGTGAACTGGCGGCACTAAAAGCGCAGTTAATTCAACAAAGAGAAACGTTACAGCAACAAAACGATCAACTGGCGGCTCAGTTTAGCCAAAACGAAGACACACTAGCGCGACTTGAAGAAAAACTGCGTCTTGAAACAGGTAGCCTAGGTGAAGTGTTTGGTGTCGTACGCCAGCATGCAAAAGAACTTGAAACAGAGCTTTCTCACTCAGTAACAGGCGCGGGTGCTCAAACTCATTCTGATACTATTAAAGAGATCGTTGCTGCAACCAAGTTGCCTTCTATGCCTCAATTAACAGGTTTGTGGTCAGCGTTATCTGAGCAAATTAAGGCGACGGGTCAGGTGCAATCTACCCAAATTAAATTTGTCGACGGTGAAGGTCTTACTCAAGATGTGACAGCGCAACGTCTTGGCGCTTTCGGTTTAGTTGGCGAGCAAGGCTACCTAAATTGGAACGGTGCTAAACAAGACGCTGCGGCTTACATCAAACAGCCAGAAAACGGGCCAACTACATCGTCTCTGACGGGCTTATTAGCCGGTGAACGCACTAACCTTATTGTCGATCCTTCGCGTGGCATTATGCTTGAGCAACTTGCCTTGACGCCAAGCTTAATGGACAGATTCCAAGCAGGCGGCGTGGTAGGTAAAGTGATTATCGGGCTGCTGGTTATTGGTCTGATTATTTCATTGGTTCGAGGCGTTAGCCTTTCATTGGCACGCCAAAAGATTCGCAAGCAACTGAAAACACCACAAACACCAACGGATAACCCACTTGGTCGCGTTCTCGCTGTTTACAGTAAAGAGAAGAACCAAACCGTTGAAGCATTGGAACTGCGTCTTCTTGAAGCTGTGGTTGATGAGCAAGCAGGGCTAGAAAAAGGGCTTTCCATGCTTAAGTTATTGGCCGCGCTTGCACCAATGCTAGGTCTGTTGGGTACAGTAACCGGGATGATTGAAACATTCCAAGTGATCACCCAGTTTGGTAACGGCGATCCTAAGGTAATGGCGGGCGGTATTTCTATGGCACTTGTGACCACAGTGCTCGGTCTCATTGCAGCTATGCCATTGCTACTTGTTCACAATATTTTGAGCTCTCAAGCGGAAAGCATCCGCAATATTCTAGAGAAACAAGGTATTGCGCTTGTTGCAGAGCAAGCTGAGAAAGAGACGTTAACTCGCGAGAATAGCTTGGAGAATGCGGCGTAATGGAAGCGATATTCGCTCTATTTCCTGAGGTGATTGCCACCAGTAACTGGATGACTTCGTTGCAAGACTTCATGCAACAAGGTGGTCAGGTGCTTTGGTGGCTATCCGGTGTGGTGTTGGTTTGCTGGTTGCTAATCATTGAGCGCATTGTCTTTCTTTGGTTTCAGTTTCCTAAACGGCGTAACCAGTGGGTAGACGCTTGGAAACAGCGTAGTGATCAACATTCTTGGTATGCACGTTCAATCCGTGAAGGTTGGTTATCGGAAGCGCACTCACTACTAAACCAAAACCTCAATGTGATTAAAGTGCTGGTGGCGATCTGCCCAATGCTTGGTCTACTGGGTACGGTAACAGGCATGATTTCAGTATTTGATGTTATGGCGAATCAAGGCAGTAGCGATCCGAAACTCATGGCCTCGGGTATTTCCTTGGCGACTTTGCCGACTATGGCAGGTATGGTCGCTGCACTGACCGGTATGTTTTGTCACGCGCGATTAGTCAAAGTGTGCCAAACGAAAGAAATAAAATTGGAAAAATCATTAAGGAGTCAACGATGAGACTCGGTCGACGTCATCATAAACAAGAAGAAGCTCAAGTCGACATGACTTCAATGCTTGATATCGTATTTATTATGTTGATCTTCTTCATCGTGACAAGCTCATTTGTTCGTGAGTCTGGTGTTGAAGTGAACAGACCAACTGCTTCAAATGTGGTCAGTCAAAAAGAGGCGGGCATTTTTGTTGCGATAACCTCAGCAAACGATATCTACATTGATAAACGCATGGTCGATGTAGAGCGAGTGGAAGCGACCTTGGAGCACCTGATGCTTGATAAACCTGATGCTTCTTTGGTCATCCAAGCGGATGAACACGCCTACAGTGGTACGGTAGTGAAGGTGATGGATGCAGCAAAAGGGGCTGGAGTGAAAAACATTGCTTTGGCGGCGGAGAAGATCTAGTGGGTCGATTGCTCATTGCCACACCAATTGCGTTATCATGCGTTGTGGCTATTTTCAGTTTAATGGCGTGGATGGTCGATATTAGCCACCGCCGTGCACCTGAACCGAGTGAAGCGCTGAGTTTCAATATGGTGATGGTAGAAAACGAACAAGACGTTCAAAGACGCCAACGTTCTGTACCAGAACAGCCTCAAGCACCAGAAGTGCCAGAGCAGATGCCAACGTCTCAGGCGAATACTCAGTTGACTCAAGTGTCGCCAGTTGCTCAACCAATGCTAGGCTTAGATACGGCAATCGATGGGCTGGCTATCAGCGCTCCGACTTTCGGTGACTTCGGTGTCAATCAGCAGGCGATGCCACTGTATCGTGTTGAACCTCGTTACCCGACTAAGGCGTTGAAACGGGGCGCAGAGGGTTATGTGGTCATGAAGTTTACGATCGACCCAACGGGTAAACCGATTGATGTCGAAGTGGTTGAAGCTAATCCTAAGCGCATGTTTGAGCGCGAAGCGATTCGAGCACTGAAGAAATGGAAGTATCAACCAAAAGTGGTGGATGGGGGAGCTATTGCTCAGCTTGGTCAAACCGTAAGACTGGAGTTTAAGATAGCGAAATGATTAAACGATTATTGTTAGTGTCTCTTATATTGGCTTCCGGTACTTCGTTTGCACAGGAGCTAAGCCAATATACCGCGACCAGAGTACAAAACGCACATGAGCTTGCCCAAGAAGAGCAAGTAAAGCAAGCCATTACCATGCTTAGAGAGATAGACACCTCCCGCGAATACGATCAAGCTTTTGTCGCTCGTATGTTAGGTGTGTTTTATTGGCAAGATGGTAAGCCTAAACAGGCAATCAAGCATCTAGAAAAAGCGGTGACCAGTGGCTTGCTGCAAGATGAGCAAGGTTGGATTACAGAGCGAATGCTCGCTGATCTTTATCTCAATGAGCAGCAGTTTGAGCGCGCTTTAAAGCACTATTATGTGTTGCAAAAGAGCGTCCCAAGTACTCAGAAAGCGGATGATATTTGGCTTCGTATCGCGCAGTCTCATTATCAGCTAGAGCAATGGTCAAAGGTTATCCCAGCTGCAAATGAGTACCTGAAGGTCAGCAAAGAGAGCCCGCTACAGCCGTTATCTTTAAAGCTCGGCGCTCAGCTTCAGCTTAAAAAATGGAAACAGGCGATTCCGACGTTGGAGTTACTGATTGCCTTACAGCCTGAGAAGATAAATTGGTGGCGACAGCTTGTTGGCTTGCAGCTAAGGATAGGTAAAGATCGTGATGCGCTTGATACCTTATCTTTGGCGAAACTAAACAAGCTCGAACTCAGTCAAAGTGATCGCCGAATGCTTGCTCAGCTCTATGCCAAACGTGGTGTGCCAGAGCGCGCAGCCATTGAGATTAGTGAGCTAGATGGTGCTGACACAGACGTGCAGCTGCTTTCTGAGCAAGCAACCTATTGGCAACTGGCCAAGGAATGGGATAAAGCATTGGATGTTTGGAAACTAGCGGCCAAGCTAGATTCTAAATTCCATTGGAATGTCGCCCAACTTATGGTTCAACAAGGTTACTACCGTCCTGCGCTCAGTGTGTTGGCAAAGGTGAAGGGTAGGAAAGCGGATGTTGCTCTGGCCAAAACCCGTGCGTTTTACAAATTGGATCAGCTAGACAACGCTTTGATCGAAGCGAAACGCGCAAACAATGTCGAGCCATCAGCACAATCAAAGAGTTGGATTAAATACCTAACCCAGTTGAGGCAAGCCAAAGATCAAACGGCAAGTTGATAACAAAAAAGAGGGAAGCCAATTGGCTTCCCTCTTCGTTTATTTAAAGCAGAACTATTTGTTGCCCGAGCATATAAATTCAGCACGCCACAAAAGTCTTTTTGTCTCTTTCATGTTGGTCAGTAACTCTTGACCAGACATTTGCGGGAATGCATGTAATACCGTTACATCCTCGCTTTCTTCAGACCTTTGGTAAGCCCTTACATGCGTAAAAGTGCTCGATAGGTTATTTGACAGCATACCTTTGGACAAACAAATACCAAAAACGTCCCGTTTCATCGTCTTTCCCTCTGACAAGTAGGCCATCATTTGGTTAGTTTAATAATTATCTGGATTCTGACAGCCGATTTAAACGTTCCTACACATTTCAGTGTGCTCAATAATTATACGAAATTTGTGATTGGTTAGTATAAAAAATAATCTAAAATCGATGTGATCTAAATCACTTATTCTACTGGTTTTATATATGAAATTCCTAATCAGATCTAAAAGCAATCGATTGAAGAATAAGCAGTGGTTGCGTAATAACCGATAGGAATAAATTACCTTTGTAAGCTTCACAAATTACTCAACAAGCAATCGTTGTCATGTTAGACGAATGTTATTCTGCAAGTGTACAAAGGAGAACGTATGAAATGGAGTAGTATCAGCTTTCGCAAGAGAATGCTGATTATCATGACACTATCAGGTCTGATTGAGCTGTTGATTCTTGTTGCGGCAGGATTTATCTATATTAAGCAAGCTCAGGAAGACGAAATGGGGCATCAGGCTCTCGGTGTCGCTTCATTTCTTGCCAAATCTCCCTATGTCATTAGTGCTATTGAGAATGGTGTTGATCAAGAGAGTCAGCAGCGCTATCGAAGTCTAACCAATTTAATTGGCGCAGCCTTTATCGTTATCGGTGACAAGGACGGTATTCGCCTTGTCCACCCCTTAGATGAACGTATTGGTAAGCCAATGAAAGGTGGGGATAATGATCGTGCGCTAGTGGGGGGAGAAGCCTATATATCCGTTGCTGAAGGCTCGTTAGGTTACTCAGTACGCGGTAAAACGGCAGTTTTCAATGAGCAGGGCGAAATTATTGGTGTGGTTTCAGTCGGTTATCTGATTGATCGCCTGCAAGATCGCATTGAGCCCTTCATTATTTTCCTTGTTTTGATGGCTTTTATTGTTGTTGGCGCTAACGCCATTGTATCTAGCTACGCATCACGTCGTTTTCAAAAAGCGATTCTAGGTTTTGAACCAGAAGAGATAGGTCGATTGTACGTTGAGCTTGATGTTACGCTTGAGACCCTTAAAGAAGGCATCATTACTATTGATGACCAAGGAAAGTTGCGTTCAATCAACCGAAGTGCGTGCCAAATACTTAACTTAAACAAAGAGCAAAGTATCAACCGTCCATTGAGTGAGATTTTGCCTGAGAGTGACTTACACACTGTGATACAGACTGCCCGTACTGATCACGATATCAACCTCTATTTAAATAAGCAGCGATTAATTGCCAACCGAAGCCCAATTATTGTCGATGGCAAAGTCGTGGGCGCTGTTTCAAGTTTCCGCCTTCGCGATGATTTAACCGAGCTGACTGAACAGCTAGCGAAAACCAAAGAATATGCCGAAATGCTGCGTTCGCAGACCCATGAACATCGCAATAAACTCAATACCATCAGTGGTATGGTGCAAATGGGGGAACTGGAAGCGGTGCAGTACTTAATTGGTCAAGAAACCGCGCACTACCAAGCTTTGATTGAATTCCTCCGCGAAACAATCAAAGAACCGCTGATTGCAGGCATGCTATTGGGCAAAACGGAACGCGCTCGTGAGCTTGGCTTACAACTTGTGGTTGAAGAGGGATCGCGTCTTCAACCTCTACCGCAACGTATTAACCCTGAAGATCTCGTTACGATTCTGGGTAACTTGATTGATAACGCTTTTGATGCAACACGCGATGCAATCACACGAGATCCTCTGTTTCCTGCGGATCGGAGGTTGGTTGAAGTTTCAATCAGTGATTATGGCAACGAAGTAATATTGGAAGTTGTTGATCAAGGTTGCGGCTTACCGGACAACGTCAGTGTAGACTCTTTAGTTGAGCGGGGCGTATCGAGTAAAGACTCGTCAACTCGTGGTGTCGGGCTATTTTTAACCAATCAACTTGCCACTCGTTATCACGGCGAGCTTGAGATGATGAATAACAAAGATTGTGGAGCAAGGATGACAGTATATCTACCTAAGGATGAGCAGATATGACGACAGTAACTCGAGTGATGATCATTGAAGATGATCTCGCTATCGCCCAATTGCATCAACGCTACCTTGAACAAATCGGTGGCTATGAAGTAATAGGTATTGCGACAACGAAGCTTGAGGCTAACTTGCAACTCGATATTCTTCAGCCTGATCTGCTGTTATTGGATGTTTATCTGCCTGACGGAACGGGTCTAGAAATACTCCAAGAGTTAAGAACTAAGAATCTCAGTTGTGATGTCATTTTGATCACTGCAGCGCGAGATGTTGATACCTTACAACAAGCGATGCGCGGCGGCGTCGTTGACTACTTACTCAAGCCAGTCGTCTTTCCGAGATTAGAAGCGGCATTGAAAAAGTATGTACTACAAAAGCATCAGTTAAACCATGCTAACGATCTTGATCAGAGTATTGTTGATAAAATGCTTCAAGCAACAAATAGCAATGATTCACCTAAGAATCGACTACCTAAAGGTATAGATGGTGTGACATTGGAAAAGATCAAAGCTTTGTTTGTCGATAACCAAAACCTGACCGCAGATGAAGCAGGAGAACAGATTGGTGCTAGCCGCACGACGGCCCGTCGTTACTTAGAATACCTAATCAGCACGGGCGAGCTAGAAGCGGACTTAAACTATGGAACGGTAGGGCGCCCTGAAAGAACCTATCGAAAGTCTAATAACCAAACTATCAACTAACCTAGATGTAATTGTGATTGACCTCTATATTTGTTTATAGGCTATAAACGAATTGACTAGAGGTCGTCCCATGCGACTCTTAACATTATTACTTTTCATCTTTAGCTCGCTTGGTCAAGTGACGCATAGTACAGAGCTAAATGAACTGAGTTATCTTACAGAGCAATACCCCCCTTATAACTACGACCAGGGCACAGGCGTTGAAGGCATCGCTATTGATGTGCTTAGGTCGGCCAGTGAACAAGCCAGTAGCCAAGTCTCTCTAGAATCGATACAAGTTCAGCCTTGGCCGCGTGCCTATCGCAGTGCCTTGATTAAACCCGATACAGTGCTTTTCTCAACGACTCGTACCCAACTAAGAGAGCATATATTTCAATGGGCAGGGCCGATCATCGAAACCCGCATTGTTGTGTTGGCCAAGAAAAGCAAAAACATTCGCGTTAGTCAGCCGATGGCTCTTGCCCAGTACCGTATAGGTGTGATTCGGGATGATGTCGGAGAGCAACTCCTGTTAGAGCTAGGGGTTCCAAGAGACTCTATGGTCGAAAGTTCAGTACCTGAAACACTCGCCAACCAGTTTGTTAAAGATCGTATAGACTTATGGGCATACGAAGAGAATGTTGCCAAATGGTGGTTGAAACGAGGCGGTTATGATACGCAAGAGTTTGAAGCGGTTTATGTGCTGAGTGAAGGGGAACTTTACTTTGCGTTTAACTTGGAAACAGACAGTAGATTGGTTCAGCAACTTCAGCAGGGTATTGATGCCATCAAACACGCAACGAGTGAGGGTGAAGTGAGTGTTTATCAACAAATACTTGGTAAGTACAAATAAGGAAATTGGATGAGATTTGGTGCTCTATTACTGTTTTTTGTTGCTTGCCAAACTTTTGCCCAGCAATCTATTACCTTAACGCTTGCGTCACAGGTGGATGGTGGGCATCACTTTTATCATGAGTTGTTGTTTGAAGCACTATCGCGAGATGGTTATGACATCAAAATCATGGTGCCTAGTGAGCATATACCGCAAAAGCGCGTGATAAGAATGGTCGAAAGCGGGCAGCTAAGTTTGACATGGTTACTCGCAACACCTGAAAGAGACAGTAAGTATCTCGCGATAGATGTGCCTTTGACCAATGGGCTAATTGGAAAGCGAGTCATGCTGATACCTCCAAAGCTGCAATCAAAACTCACCAATATTGAAACACTTCAAGATCTTAAACAGGCGAATCTCGTTGCCGGTTTAGGGGTCAACTGGTTTGATGTTGATGTATGGAGAGCTAATGGATTAAAGGTCCATGAAGAAGATGGTGAGTGGCGGGCGCTGTATCATAAGCTTACAGCCGATGGTCAAGTTAACTATTTCCCACGAGGAATGAACGAAATTGGCGTTGAAGCGGCGCAAAACAATCACTTAGCCATTGAGCAAAGGCTTCTGCTTGTTTACGACCGAGATTTTAAATTCTATCTGTCCCCTAGCATGGCAAAATACCAGCCAGTGATTCAAAATGCGTTAGACAAAGCCAAAGCATCGGGCTTAATCGATCAACTGGTTAGAAAACATTGGGGGGAGAGCTTCCAGCAGATAAAACCAGACCAAAGAGTCGTCATCAAATTGGAGTTACCGAATCAGACATCTCAAAAACGTTAACGTCTTATTGCCCTCTGCGTATAATATCTAATAATCAAACAATTAAACTCATTAAGGTTAGTCAAACGTCAATGGAAAGTGTTTTTATCGTCGTCGCCATACTGGTCATTTTCTTTGTTGTGATTCAAAAACGCTATCTCAAGCAAGATGAGTTGAAAGATAGTACCTACAAGAAGAAAGGGCCGTTGCTTAATGCGCAAGAGTCCGCTTTCTACAATGCACTGATTACAGCAGTAGGTCAGCATGGCGTAGTGATGAGCAAAGTGAACCTGTCTAACGTGATCACGCCACTCGCTACTGATAAAAAGCAGTGGTTTATCGCCAACAATCGCATTTCTAAAAGCTACTATGATTATGTGGTATGTGACCCTCGTACACTGGAAGTTCGTGTCGCGATTGAGCTTGATGATGGAAAGGAGCTCAATAAAGGCAAAGTCGATCGACAAAAGTTACTGATTCATGTGAGTAAGTCTGCTGGCATTCCTCTGATTGGCGCTAACATCAAACACAGCTATCAAGTCGGTCGATTGCGTCGCCTCCTTGCTGCACATATCGATTTGATTGAACCTGACAAAGAGATTCGTTTTTGTAAGCGTTGCGGTAGCCCTATGACGATCAAGACGGCGAGTCAGGGTGAACATAAAGGCCGACGTTTCTTTACTTGTAGCCGTCAGCCACAATGTACGTATACAGAAAACTACAATGTAGTGTTCGAAGAGGAAGATAACGAGAACTAAATTAAGTAAAACTTAATTCGGGGTTAGAAGGGCGGCTGCATACCATAACTTGGTTGCGGCCGTTTTGTTTAGCGCGATAAAGTTCTTTATCTGCTTCTTTTAGTACACATTCTAAATTGGCGTAATGGTCGCATTGATAAACACCAATGCTTGCCGTTAGAGAAATTGGGGTGCTGCTATCGTTGAATGCGTAGCTTTCGATCGCATTGCGAATTTGTTCTGCTTTCTCTTTTGCTTTATGTACATTGGTGTTGTGTAGAGCGATGCAAAACTCTTCACCACCAATTCGATAGACAAGGTGTTCATCACTTAGCCCATCAATCAGAGCAGCAGTTTGCACCAATACTTTATCGCCAACATCGTGGCCGTGCTTATCATTAACCGCTTTAAAGAAATCTAAATCTAAGATCAAAAGGGAAAGGGGCAGCTTTATGCTCTCATTGCGGTAACGCTCAAAGTTATGAGTCAGAGCGTGTCGGTTATAGACACCTGTTAACGCATCGCGGGAGGCAAGTTGTCCGAGCGAAGCTTCAGAGACTCGTCTTTTTACCTCAAGTACATGGGAGGTTAGCCAAATGGTAATAAACGCGAGTGAAAAATTGATCGCTAGCTGAGAGTTTCCATCTATGCCATCTGTCCACAGCTTGTAAGAAATAATCCCAATTTGAGTGATAAAGCCGATGCTTGTAGCCAGTACTCCAGCACGACGACCTAGGATCAAATAAAACATCATCGGAAATAGGCAAGCCCAGATAAAGACGCCAAACTCTATCGGATATTCGTAGGTGGCTAAGCTTGTGACACCCGTTAAGCTGAAAACATAAGCAACAATGACAGCTTTTGAGATGCTTTCTTGGTAAGTGTGATAAGCAATATAAAGCGAAAACAGTCCAAATGCCGTTTCTATATAGTGATGTGGACTGTAATGTTGGGCCACAAGGTGGTATGCGGTAACAGAAACCGAGATGAATGCTAGTAGCGTACTAAGCCAAAATAAAACTGCTCGGCGTAATTGCCGAGAAGGATTAAAAATGTCTAGCTCCATCCTTGTCGCCTTTGTAAAATTTAAATATGCCAAAGCTTGAATATGGCTTTCATCATATGCTTTTTATAGGTGGAATCAAGGCAAAATCTGAATAGAGATCACGCTATTCAAATGACAGCTTACATTGTGAACGACAATATTGCGGAATGTTTCAACTAAGTTAATGAATGGATTGATTTTTGAATGTAACTAATACGGTACTGTAAGAGTTTTCTAGGGGCTATAAGTTGTATAAATATGGAATGAACATCACCCCTAAAAACCAAAAGGAGTTAGTAGAGGTGATTGCAACTGATGAGGCAACTGTTAGTTGACTTGGAACTGCTTCATTAGCCGTTCTAAACCTTCGAGTTTTTCAACGAGTTCACTTGTACGTTGAATAGAAGTGCGAGAAGTCTCCGATGTGTCGTCAGATAAGGTTTTAATGTTGATGATGTTACGGTTGATTTCTTGCGTGACACTGGCTTGCTGTTCAACAGCGGCAGCGATTTGAAGGCTACTGTCGGTGACCAAATTAAGCTTATTTGAAATAGAATCGAGAACTTGTCCGGTGTTATTGGCTCGCTCTTTACACTGATTTGATAACGTAATGCCTTTTGCCATCGCTTCGACTGCACTTTCGGCAGTTCCCTGAAGGTGGCGAATCATTGTATGAATCTCGTTAGCTGATGTTCCCGTCTTGGAAGCAAGATTTCTCACCTCATCAGCAACCACTGCAAAACCGCGTCCAGTTTCACCGGCTCTTGCTGCTTCAATAGCAGCGTTTAGCGCCAATAAGTTGGTTTGTTCTGAGATGGTGGTGATGACTTCTAAGATGCTATCGATTTTTTGGCTATCTTGTGACAGCTGAGTAATGATCGATTGCGCTTGAGCAAGCTCACTTGCCATGACATTAACTTCTGAAATTGTGGCTTGAATGCTCTCAAGGCCTCGATTGGACTCTAGGTCAGCCTCTTCCGCCAACATTGAAGCGGCCGATGCTGCATTAGAGACCTCATTAATGGATTGGGTTAACTCTTCGACTGCCGCAGACACTTGCTCTGTTTCGTGACATTGCTGGTCTAGGCTTTGACCAATATATTGGATCGTTCCAAATTCATCTTCCGCAGAAACCAATATTTTGCCTGAAGTTTCTGTCGCACGAGCAGTCACAGCGCGCAGTTCCGCTTTCTTCATCATCAGAGCAAGTTCTACTTGAGAATAGTCATCATAGCGATTGGTGTAAGGCTTCTCCATCAATGGGTTAGAGTAGGCCTCTTGCGCTAGCGTTTTTACGTGGGCAAAGCGTTTGTTTTGATAAATTGTACAGCCGACCATGACTAAGCCTAGAAAAGTGCTGAGTAAAGAAAACAGGCTTGGACTCAACAAGGCTGAAATAAGCGAGCTGACTGTAAACATGGCGGCTAGTACGATTGATAGTTGGTGCAGCTGGAGTCGAAACTTAGCCGTTGTCTTGTTAGAAGAAAGCTTACTATACAGTGACTCAGCGCGCTCAATTTGTTCGTCAGTTGGTTTCGAGCGTACAGATTGGTATTCAATGGTGTTTCCGTCTGCGTCTTTAATTGGTGTAACAAAAGCAGACACCCAATAGTGGTTGTCGTCTTTACATTGATTCTTAACTAAGCCCATCCAACTCTTTCCCTCTTTTAAATAGGACCAGAGCTGAGCAAAAGCCTGTTTGGGCATGTCTTGGTGACGCACCATATTATGAGGGTTACCGATAAGTTCGTGAGGGTCGTAACCCGCAATATTACAAAAGTCGTCGTTTGCGTGAGTGATGTGGCTTGAAGCATCTGTTGTCGAAATGAGGTTAGCAGTAGCGCAGTAATCTTTATTGAGCGTTGAATTTGTCATATAAGGTTCCAATTGTTGGCTCATTAGTTCCATGCGAATGGATAACTAGTAATCTTTTGTTTTTCTTGTAGTTACATGACCATGCTAACTGGTGAGACCTTGTCTTATAAATGATATGAATCAATTTCAATTACTTATTCACAAAAGCATCATTACTCATGTTTTACGTTCTCATAAAAGAGAATTTATTACATTCATTGCTTTATTTGAGAGGTGTGGAAAGAATTAATCGCCTTAATAACCTTATGTCTCTAGTTGCCGCAAATACGTTCTTTATAACTATGTGTCTCTAAAAGTGTGGGGTTATTTGATTGTTTCGAGCTAATTTAACTATTAATAATTAACAACAATCTCTTGCTAACAGCTATCAATTACCGAGCGTGCAAAATATAGCTTTGGAGGTAATTGGAATGAGCATGTACAGAGAATCTAAGCCAACATTAGACAATACAAAAGATAACATTATCCCGCTTCGGGTTAGAAAAAAGGTAGGAGTAGGGTGTATAATTTGTACTTGCCCTATTTCCGCTGAAAGCGTTTCTTTATGCGAGTCATGTCTGTCTGTTCAAGCAGTGCTTGATAGCTATTTTAAAACACAGTCGGATTTAGAGTGCAGTGAACTCGTGGAAGCTATTTGGAATCTGCAATGCGCAAAGATGCAGATTAAAAATGCATTCTTGATGTTTCCGCATCAGCCACCAGACGATGTGGTTTTTACGATGAGTCAGCTTCAGGGCCGATTGAAGACTCTCATCTCTAGCCTAGAAAGGATTAAGCAAGAAAACCAACTCTACTTGCTGCTAGCTGTGATTGCGAGAGAGACTGATTTGATGCTGAAAACTAAAAAAGCTCAGTGGTGGATGTCATGAATTTCAACAATCTACCCATAGTGGCTCAAATCGTTGCACCTGTGTTAATCGCGGTCTTTCTATTTGCCGCATCTACTATCTTCTCAGACGTTCTACTTAGAGAAGTAAAGGTGCGTGGTCAAGAGTCACTGGTGAGTTCAGAAAATGTGTCTATTTTAATGTCGGCACAGCGTAACGTTTATCGAATACGTATGGCTTCCGCTAGCGCTTTTTATGGTGAAATTGCATGGGATGATGCTCGCAATCAATTTGAGGAGCGTAGAAACCTAGTCAATCAAGGACTGGCTCTGTTGGATAGCGTAACGATAAACGCAGATCTGAAAGAAAAAGTGATCAATGAACTTAGTGAGTATGGCGCGACTCAAACGGCGTTGGCTGAGCGTTTGAACTCCCTAGAAATTTTATCTGGGTCGTTGCCTGATTTGAATTTAGCGCTAGCTATGGCCGTCAAACAAAGGGTGAGTTTTGAGCAGCGTCAGGAGTGGCGAGACTTGTTGTCCGAGCTTTACTTACTTTCAGGTCAAATCCAACAAAACCTGATTCGCCTAGAGCACAGTGCAAGCACGGAGTACATCAATAAAATTCGTCTCAACTTATCGAGCTTTAAGCAATCTTTAGAGTCTTTCCGTTACTTTAATAGTGCTAAATTAGCCCTCAATAAGACACTTAAAGATTTCGAGAAACAACTCTCTTTACTGGAAGATGGTTATCTAACGCTGACTAAGGATATTGCTTTAATTAGCGATCAGGGCACATTATTAAGAGAAATGTTAGCAAGGTTGTCTTCCGAACTGGAAAAACAGAACAAACAATCTCTAGAAAGGGGAATTTCTCTTACCAGTACAACTGAATTTGCTCTTGTGTCCTCATCAATACTAGCTGCACTTATAGCGCTTACATTAGCAGTATGGGTAGCCAAACACCTTAACCTGAGTATACGTTCACTGAGTGAAATAATTGATAGTATGTCTTGTGGGGTACTTAGCCAAAAAGCAAACCTAAGTGGCAACAACGAAATTGCGCGTTTGGGCGCCAATACCGATAAAACTCTCGAAACCTTAGATCAAACAGTTAGTGAACTTAGGGGGGTCGGTTCAGATGTCGCGTCTTCTGCGACAGAACTTGCTTCGACTATGGTTGAACTTGAAGGTAATGCTCTGGAGCAAAAGGCGCAAATAGAGAGATTAGCCTCAACCAGCACCGAGCTTGCAGCGAGTTCGGAAGAAGTGGCGAGTACAGCAAACGATGCAGAAACTTACGCAATGCAAGGAATAGAGATTGCGAAAGAAGGCGCGTCAGTGGCAGAGGTTCGAGCGAGCTTGTCAGATGAACTTATCGTGGAGCTGAATCAAACCTCTCAAGTCGCTAGGAGTTTAGAGCAACTATCTACAAGAGTGACTGAGTTTGTTAGTTTGATTGAAAATGTGGCTGAACAAACAAACTTGCTGGCACTTAACGCTGCGATAGAAGCTGCAAGAGCAGGTGAGAGTGGTCGTGGTTTTGCCGTGGTTGCGGATGAGGTCCGTGTGCTTGCACAGAAAACCTCTAACAATACGGAGTCTATTCAGGAGCTAGTTCGTTCTTTGCAGGAAGGTTCTCAAAATATGGTGACTTCCGTAAGCGTTTGTTTAGGAAAAGTCACCGAAAACGCAACGCTGGCGAAACGAAGTGAAGAAGATATGAACTCATTACTCGATGGTATAACTAAGATTATCGAGCAAAACAATGAAATGTCGTTAGCAGCTAATGAGCAGAGCCAAGCCATCGCGTCTATGAACGATAGCATCCATCAGATTGATGACAGCCTCAGCCAGAATACGCAGGGTGTTAAGAAAAGTGCCGAAGCTGCTGTGTTTCTTTCAGAATTGTCTGAGAGGCAGCAGAGCAAGCTGAGTTTTTTCAAGTCTATTTAAATTATCAGAGCCTCTTATAAATAGAGGCTTTACGTCTCGGTTTGAAGCCAAAGTTTAGGCCGAAGTTGCGACACATATTTGAAAATTGTTAGAACTACAAAAGGATGAGTGCAAATATTGCACTTAAATGAGCTCTCCTCATCAAGAGTGTAAAATAATTACGCTTTGCAATCGGTTAAATTGTGTTCCTACCCCTTTAGGGTAGTTTAAAACTGTAATTGATTTACATCATGTATTAATTTTCTTTCACAATTAACAATTGGCTCAGATAAAGAACCTAACCCTTAGGAAGTATTATGAGCAAGTTGAAGCTGGTCGTTATCGGTAACGGTATGGTAGGACACCGTTACATTGAAGACCTAGTAGAGAAGGCAGATGCATCCCTGTATGACGTTACTGTTTTCTGTGAAGAACCGCGCGTCGCTTACGACCGTGTCCACCTCTCTTCTTACTTTTCTCACCACACAGCGGACGAGTTATCTTTGGTTAAAGAAGGTTTCTACGATAAGCACGGTGTGAACATGTTGATTGGTGAACGTGCAATTAACGTTAACCGTGAGAAACGCATTGTCCATTCTAGTACGGGTCGTGAAATTCAATACGACAAGTTGATCATGGCGACTGGCTCATTCCCATTTGTTCCACCTATTAAGGGCCGCGAAAGTAAAGATTGTTTTGTCTACCGTACTATCGAAGATCTCAAAGCGATCGAAGCATGTGCGAAAAAGAGCAAAATCGGTGTGGTTATCGGTGGTGGTCTTTTAGGTCTTGAAGCCGCAGGTGCACTTAAAGCACTCGGTGTTGAGACTCACGTTGTTGAGTTTGCACCTAAGCTAATGGCTGAACAGCTCGATCAAGCGGGTGGTAATCAACTACGCCAAAAAATCGAGAGCATGGGTGTTAAGGTTCACACCAGTAAAAACACACTCGAAATCGCTCCTGAGGGTAAAGATGCTCGTAACGTGATGCGTTTTGCAGACGGTACTGAACTAGAAACAGACTTCATCGTGTTCTCTGCAGGTATCCGTCCACAAGACAAACTTGCGCGAGATATGCAGCTTGAGGTTGCGCCACGCGGTGGTATCGCTATTAACGACTTCTGTCAGACTTCTGATGAGAACATCTATGCTATTGGTGAGTGTGCTTCTTGGAATGAAACCTTCTACGGGCTAGTAGCGCCAGGTTACAAAATGGCGACGGTAGCGGTTGACCACATTGTGGGTAACGACAGCAAGTTCGAAGGTGCTGACATGTCTGCCAAGCTTAAGCTGCTAGGTGTAAAAGTTGGCTCTATCGGTGACGCTAACGGTCGTACTCCTGGTTGTAAGAGCTACGTTTACCAGAACGAAGAGCAGGAAGTATACAAACGCTTAATCGTATCTGAAGACAATAAGAAGCTGCTTGGTGCGGTAATGGTAGGCGATACGTCTGACTACGGCGATCTTCTTCAGCTTATGCTTAACGAAATTGACCTACCAGAACACCCAGATGCCCTTATCCTACCTGCACACGCGGGTGCTGAGAAACCTACTTTAGGTGCCGATGCTCTGCCTGATTCTGCGGTTATCTGTTCTTGTTTTGACGTAACAAAAGGCAAAATCGCTGAAGCGGTAGCGCAAGGTCACCACACGATTGGTGACATCAAAGCAGTAACTGGAGCAGGTACTGGTTGTGGAGGGTGTATCCCACTTGTCACGTCAGTACTAAACGCTGAACTTGAAAAAGCAGGCGTTGAAGTAAAAGCAGACGTTTGTGAGCACTTTGCTTACTCCCGCCAAGAGCTTTTCCATCTAGTACGTATTGGCGAGATCAAATCGTATGAAGAATTGCTAGAGAAACACGGTAAAGGTTATGGCTGTGAAGTGTGTAAACCACTAGCAGGTTCTATCCTTGCGTCATGCTGGGGTGACCATATCCTGAAGCCATCTCTGGTTAAACTGCACGATACCAACGATAACTTCCTTGGTATCGTGCAAAAAGATGGTACGTACTCTGTTATTCCACGTATGGCTGGTGGTGAAGTAACGCCACAAGCACTTGCAGCACTTGCAGATGTTGCTGCGGAATACAACCTGTACACCAAGATTACAGGTGCACAACGTATCGGTCTATTTGGGGCACAGAAAGATGACCTTCCTGCAATCTGGAAGAAGTTAATCGAAGCGGGTTATGAAACGGGTCAGGCTTATGCGAAAGCACTGCGTATGGCTAAGACGTGTGTCGGCTCTACTTGGTGTCGTTACGGCGTTCAAGATTCAGTTGGCCTTGGCGTGATGATCGAGAACCGTTACAAAGGCATTCGTACTCCTCATAAGATGAAGTTTGGTGTGTCTGGTTGTACTCGTGAGTGTGCAGAAGCGCAAGGTAAAGACTTGGGCATTATCGCAACAGACGCGGGTTGGAACATGTACGTGTGTGGTAACGGTGGTATGAAGCCTCGCCATGCAACATTACTGTCTGGCGACCTAGACCAAGAAACCCTAATCAAATACATCGACCGCTTCATGATGTTCTATATCCGTACGGCTGCGCCACTGCAGCGTACTTCTGTATGGTTCGAGAACCTAGAAGGCGGCATCGACTACCTACGTGAAGTGATCATCGAAGACAAACTGGGTATCAATGATCAACTAGAAGCAGATGTTGCCAAGCTAGTTGAAGAGTTCCGCTGCGAATGGACGGATACCATCAACGACGAAACGCAGCTAAAACGCTTTGCTCATTTCATTAACTCAGATGAGCGTGACGATAACGTTATGTTTGTGACTGATGGTCGTGAGCAGCATCGCCCGGCAACATTTACTGAGAAACATCCTGAAGCGAAAGGCGACATCCTTCACGTAGAAGTGGTTTAAGGGGAGAAGACAACATGGCATTTACAAAAGTATGTAACATCGAAGACATCATCCCAGGCACTGGTGTAGTGGCATTGTTTGAGGGTGAGCAAGTCGCCATCTTCCGTCCACGAGCGACTGAAGAAGTGTTCGCAATCAACAATATGGACCCGTTTTTTCAGTCAAATGTACTGTCACGTGGCCTGATTGTTGAGCATGATGAGCAGCTATGGGTAGCAAGCCCACTTAAGAAGCAACGCTTTAACCTAGCAACCGGCGTGTGTATGGAAGATGAACGTATGAGCGTGAAATCATACAAAGCACGCGTTGCCAAAGGTAAGGTTGAAATCGCGGCTTAAATCCACGTTGAATATGAAGGCTATAGAGATTTAATAGCTTAAAGATTCGCTGTTTCTCAGTTGGGGAACAGAGAAACAGCGAGTCTTTCACTATTCAATTTCAACTTTTAACTTTCAATTTTGAATAAGGACACATTCATGTCTACAGACTTTAAACCTGCTGAATTCGTGCAAACAATGATCAATGTTGGCGAAGCAAAAACGAAAACCAGTGCTCGCGATTTGCTTCTTCGCGGTACGATGGCGGGCATCATTCTGTCTCTTGCGGTCGTTGTGGCTATCACGACAATCGTTCAAACAGGTGTTGGTGTGGTTGGCGCACTTGTTTTCCCAGTGGGCTTTGTCATCCTATCCGTCATGGGCTATGATCTAGTGACAGGTGTTTTTGGTCTTGCTCCTCTGGCAAAATTCGAAGGCCGTCCGGGTATCACATGGAACCGAGTATTCCGCTGCTGGGGTCTTGTTGGTCTAGGTAACCTTATTGGTTCATTGATTGTTGCGTACCTAGTGGCTATTTCTCTAACAGGTAACTTCTCACTTGAATTGAACGCGGTTGCGAAGAAATTCATCGCTGTTTCAACTGCTCGTAGTGCAGGTTTTGAAGCGATGGGCATGGACGGATGGATTACCTGTTTCGTACGTGGCATCTTCTGTAACCTAATGGTTTGTTTAGGTGTGATTGGTAACATGACGGCACGTACGGTTGCTGGTCGTGTCGCAATGATGTGGTTCCCAATCTTCATCTTCTTTGCACTTGTATTCGAGCACACAGTAGTAAATATGTTCCTATTCCCACTAGGTATGATTTTAGGTGCGGATTTTGGTATCGCGACTTGGTTGAACTTCAACCTTATCCCAACCATCCTTGGCAACATCGTTGGTGGTTTGATCATGACATGTATTCCGCTATACCTTACTCACGCAAAAACAGCGCCTTCTCTAAGCGATGACGAAGAAGTTAATGCCAAACCAGCACTAGCGAAATAATGATTTACAGCCCCACGTTGACACGTGGGGCTCCTAACCATCAAATACAGTATTTATTTGAATATAAAAAGTAGTCATTCACTTATCGCACTCGTTGAGTATTACTCTTTATATCCAAATTTACGTTGATAGGCATAGCTATGAGCATGACTCCCATCTCTCCATCAAACCTTGGCTTTGTTTCTTTAGTCGGTGCTGGGCCAGGCGACCCAGACTTACTAACCGTGAAAGGCTATAGAGTGATTCAACAAGCAGAAGTTGTGGTCTATGACCGTCTAGTCTCTCCAGAGATTCTGGCGTTAGCCAATAGCGATGCCGAAATGATTTATGTGGGGAAAAAGCTAGATTTTCACTGTGTTCCTCAAGACCAAATTAATCAGATTCTGGTTGAGAAAGCACAGCAAGGTAAAAAGGTTGTCCGTCTTAAAGGCGGAGATTCATTTATATTTGGTCGTGGTGGAGAAGAGCTAGAAGAGCTTGCCGAACAGGGCATTCGCTTTGAAGTCGTTCCGGGTATCACCGCCGCTGCGGGTGCGACGGCTTATGCGGGGATCCCATTAACACATCGCGATCACGCGCAAAGTGTTCAGTTCATTACGGGTCATGTGCAGAAAGATGGCCGTGAAATCGAATGGCACTCTTTAGCTCAGTCTAACAACACACTCGTGTTCTACATGGGATTAAAGCAAAGTGGTTACATCACTGAAAAATTGCTGGAAACTGGGCTAGATTCGACTATGGCGTGCGCCATTATTGAAAATGGCACCCGACGTGAACAAAGGGTATTTACGGGGGCACTAAAAGAGTTGCCAAACATGGCGAAAGAAGCGGTGAGCCCTGCGTTAATTGTTGTCGGTAGCGTGACCTCTTTGCACGATAAACTGAAGTGGTTTAACTAATACCCCAATCCTAGCTAGATGATGATTTAGACCTGATGCCATGCTGAATGACATCAGGTCTTTTAGTATTTGCTGAAATTCCGTTGGGCATCTGATACAGTCTCGGCGTCGAAACTAAGGTAATCAGTCATGGAAAAAATCGCGATTTTTGTCGATGTTCAGAACATCTATTACACCACTAGAGATAAGTATCGAGCGAACTTTGATTACAACCAGTTTTGGTACATCGCGACTGAAGGTCAGCAAGTCGTAGAAGCTAATGCTTATGCAATTGCCTCTCATGACCCAAAACAACGTCAATTTCACCACATCCTGCGTGGTATCGGCTTTAACGTTAAACTCAAACCTTATATTCAGCGACATGATGGAAGTTCCAAAGGGGATTGGGACGTAGGGATAGCCTTAGACGTCTATGAAGCGGCATCAAAGGTGGATCGCGTCATACTTCTCTCCGGTGATGGAGACTTCGAGCTGTTAGTCGACCGAATTCAAAAACGATTTGGTACTAGGGTCGATGTCTATGGTGTGCCTGGTTTAACGGCTCAAGGCCTTATTGATGTGAGTGATAAGTACATACCGATCGAGGAATCACTGCTAATAACTCGTTAGTCCATCACACTACTATGTTTGACTTTTCCGATATGGCATATTGAAAAAGTAAGCATATACAAACACTTACACTGAAATAAAATGCTTAATTGTTCAAAAATTCGGCATGATATGTTAGAGTGAGCACACTATTTCTTATGTATGTTTGATGGGGTTGTATGTTTAATAGTGCCGATCAGGTGACGATTTCTGTTTCGGAAGAGAAGATCCAAATGTTGGATTCACTTCTAGAAACAATTGATACTGATATGGCAGTATCAATGTCGTTTGTTCGTCGCGCTCAAGGCATGTCATTCCGCGATCTGGAACAACGAGTCACTGGAATAAACAACTCTACTCTAAAACGCTACATGCAGCAGAGCTATCGCTCAATCCGACCTATACACATGGTAGCTGCTATGTCGTGGGTAATGATGGTTCCAATGACGAGCTTTTACTATGCAGTGAAAATGCGCGAGTTTTATCGTGGTATGGATGATGAAGCCATTGAAGCCCTATACTGCATTGGTCGACTGCCTACAGAGCAGTTTGAGTTGTATCTCGACCTTGTAACCAACCTAATGGATTGTGCTGATCGTGAAAAATTTGCGACATTCAGACAAGAAACTCAATCTCAAATTGATCCAAACATTAACTACAACGAGCTCCTGCCTCCAAAAGTCCTCGACATCAATGCGTTTGCCATTGATTACTACCGCTCAGTCGCCATTACAGTTAAACAGTTTAGGTTAGAGCATCAGATCCCGGTTGAAGTGATTGCTCGGGTACTGGGCCTATCTGATTATCAGTATCTACAACTAGAAGATGTGCATAAAGTACGCGATTATTCAGTTGCAATTGGCTTTAGAGTTAAGTTAGGCTTTGAACTAAACTCGCACGTTAACTTTACCAGTGAAATGCGCCAGTTTCCTCAGTTCCACCATTTAAGACAAGTTCAGCACATCAGAGATTCGTTGATCGTAGAAGCATTACGCCCACTTAATGGGGAGTGCAAGAAACGCGCAGTAGAAATACTAACTACTTTATCAAAGATTTACATACAAAATGTGATCTAGGAGCGTCGAGTGAAAATAATCAACTCAAATTGCACAGCGCCTTGAGTTGATTATGCTTAGCTAAAATCTAACAATATCCCTGTATTATTTAGGTCAATGCAGCAAGCGTGTGTTGTAACTCTATTGAGGCATTCGCTTGGGCGAGCATTGCGGTAGCGACTTTGTCGGGATGCTGCAAATGCACCAAATGATCGGCATTTTTAATGACAACGAGTCGGCCATTTTTTAATTGGCTAGCAAATTTTCCGGCCGTTTCTTTGGTGACATAGGGATCATATTCACCGACACAAACGGTGCATGGCACGGAGATATTTCCGATATTGGTAGGGGTGTGAACCAGTAACCTCACTGAGTTTTCGAAGAAGATATCGATCCTATCCTGAGCCATGTTGGTAATGTTTCGCACTGTCGCCTTAATGATGGCTTTATTCCTTGGAATATCGTTGTTAATTACGGTAAGCGATTCGGTGAATGACTGAGCGAAATTATGTGGATTGTCCATGGCTGCAGCGATCATTTTTTTGGTTGCTAAGCGCCCTGAAGAGGGGATACCAGGGACGCCACCACATATCGACATTGTGAGTACATTCGGCCAGATATCGCAAAGTTCTACAGCAACGGCTGTTGCGTATGAAAAGCCGATAATATGTGCGCTGTTGACGCCTAGATAATCAATTAAATCGAGCAGCATCATCGCTTGAGTACGAATACTGATCGTTGATTCAAGGTTTTCTGTATGACCAGTACCAGGAACTTCGATAGTAATGCAATTGAGTTTAGTAGCGAAGTGTTTCGAAAATGAATCTACGCTTTCTATATCTTGCAGTGCTCCTAATAAAAATATCGCATACTGATCCGAGCCCGGGCAGTGGTGAAAAGAATAGCGATAGTGGTTGCCGTTTAAGATCGTTTTTATAGTTTCCATTTTTATGTCCTCTGTTGAATAAGGACTCAACTATAAACGATTGATTGATAACGTTATGGCTGGGTAAATAATGAAAAATCACAATTTAGAAGAACATTTGGCAGATGCAGAACAGCCAGTTAAAGATTTTATGGCTGAATTATTAGAAACTCTTGGTAAGAAAGTGTCTGAAAATAAAGATCCTAAACTTGCCTTAAGTTATTTTGGTGCGCAGCTAGAAATTAAACTGGTCTCATTTGACGGTAGTTACGACTAAATATATTAAATAGATAAACTGGATTCTAAAAAGCGCCAGTCGAGGTTAACTCGGCTGGCGCTTTTTGCGTTTGTCTATGGAGTAAAGCTAGTTACTTATCATTGGTCTCAGGTTGCTCTTCTTCTACTTCAGTAGCTTCAACCTGCTGTTGGCTCTGCTCTTCTTCCTCCATTTTAGCTCGCTCCGCTTTAGAGATGTAGCGAGGTTTGTTGCTCTTGTGCAACTTAGAATTCATCTTTTTTTGCTTGGCTTTCAGGATCTGGTTGATCTTCTTCTTACGGTTCATGGGTTGCTCAATAACAGTTGGAACTCTTAGGAACCGCATCCTATCAAATAATCTTAAAAACTTCACTCTGCAGATGGTTATGGCCATTACAAAATTATTAATGATTATTTATTTTGTAAGTGCATGATTTATATGGTTTAAAATTAATAAATTAAAACCATTTAGTCGTTTGTTATACGCCTTTTAAATATTCTCGCCTTACTTGCTCAGATTTCTGAACAAGCACACATATGTAAAGTTACGCAGGTGGGAATAAATATGAGCATTACTAAATCACAAACAGACAGTAAAAACAAAGGTAGACAAGTACGTCGATCAATACTAATGGCGTGTGGCTTAAGCTTGATGATGGGTCTTTCCGGTTGTAGTGACAGTGGGGAGGTTTCTAGGATTGATACCGGAGACACGCAAGACACATCGACCGGAAATAACGACGATCAGGATAATACAAACCAGGGTACGGAGAGTAGCCCGGAAGGCGATGGGCCATCTGATGAAACTGGCGGAGAAGGGGACAGCCCTGATAATGGTGGAGGTAGCGATAGCCCAGATTCGGGTGGAGATTCGAGTAATGGCGGTGATGGTGGTTCAAGCGAGGACAACACTCCCGCTGATAACTCGAAACTGCATGTCAGGTTCACTCGGGATGCACCACCTGCAAATTCTGCTCCTAGTGTACAGCGACCAAATCAAGAGCTTTCTGGGCGTCTATTTCAATTAGAAGTCTATGCGTTAGATGACGACCTTAAGTTGAAAGATGTCACAACCGAAGTCACTTGGAATACGATTTCTGAGGAGTGTGGTGTAGATCCATGTTACACCTTAAATTCTGACGGTAGGCTGGTAGCAGGTGCAAAAGGTAAGTTCAGTGTGCAAGCAGAATACGATGGACTGCAATCGCCTGTAGTTAATCTTGAAACACCAAGGAAATTAGAGACTTGTGGTGTTGAAGGCAATGCCGATAAAGCTCACCGTACAGAAGAATGTTTGCATATTATTGTTGGTACCTCTGGTGATGCAGACGGTAAATGGTTTACAGAACCGGCTAGACCATCGGTAATGGATTATATGTACTATTCTGCGGATAAAACCAAATATAACTCCGGATATACGCATGCTGGATTTGTAGTGGATGGAGGAAGTGGTACCAACTCATTTTCGCTCATGAGAAATGATGGTTATGATTCTTCTATTAAGGATACATCAAAACTTGTGGCTGGTGATTACGGCCAGTATGATCGATATTGTAGAGATCTGGCTTCAATCAAATTTAACGGAAGGGATAACTGGTTAAGGGCATCCGAATGGGAGCTTCGCGCACTTTACAATCACTCAATTGATACTGTTTACGATTGGCCTGTCGGCGGTTTTTATGCTTCCTCTAGCATACATCTCACTGGTGGACATCAAAAACTTAGATATGTAAATATGACTACTGGAGCTGTAAGCAGCTTTTTACCTGGGGTTGAGTCGTCACCATCTTTCTCAACATGCGTATCAAGACCAGCGACACCATAATGACAAAAAAGTGGGGTGGCGCTTGCCACCCCAAAACACAACACAGCGAAGTATATGTTGGAAAGTGAAGTCGTGAAGTAAAAAACTAGCCAATGTTTGAGACGTTGGAGTGAGCAAAGTGTTCACTTCACCCGTTTAACCTACAGTACCATTCGAGAGAAAGGGTAGTAAATTAATCATTACTTATATCTCATTGCTCTTGCTCCATGTTAAATAATAATTAATGAATAAAAATATAATATTAAGTCTTTTAGCCTCTAAAAGGCTTATCGTTAATTCAATCCTGAATAGCACAACCAACTAAATTTAGATTGCCTATTTTCGAAAGCATAAACCTAGTTTCATTAATTAAATGAGGAAAGGAATATGGTTCGGCAACGTAGAAGTCGTAAAAAGTTTTTGCTCGGTAAAGATGTCTTTTCCGCAACGCAAGAGCGAGTTAAATATCTTTACGACCATTTCGAACATTTTTATGTCTCCTTTTCTGGTGGAAAGGATTCTGGAGTATTACTTAATCTTGCTATTGAAGAAGCGCAGCGCAGAGGACGGTTACCTGTTGACACATTGATCGTTGATTTCGAAGCTCAATATAAGGAAACTGAGAGTTATATAACCCGCATGGTTGCGACCAATAAGATTCGTCCTTTTTGGATTTGCCTACCCATAAGTTTGCGCAACTCTGTGTCTCAATTTGAACCTAAGTGGATGTGTTGGGATGAACAAAAAAAAACAAATTGGGTTCGAGCTCTGCCAAAGGTGTTTGGGGTTTTTAACGACCCAAACGAGCTCCCTTTTTTTTATCCCGGAATGGAGTTTGAGGATTTTGTGTTTGATTTCGCGCACTGGTATCAACAACAAAAACAAACAAAGATTGCAGTGCTAATTGGCTTAAGAGCTGATGAATCCTTGAATCGCTACAACACAATTAAAAATCAATCTAAAGACAAATTCCATCATTTACCGTGGACGACGAAAATGCAGAAAGACGTCTACATGGCTTATCCTATATACGACTGGAAAACGCGAGATATCTGGATTGCAAATGGCCGTAGGCAATGGGATTACAACAAAGTCTACGATCTGATGCACAAAGCTGGCGTCTCTATTTCTCAGCAGCGTCTCTGCCAACCGTTTGGCGACGAACAGCGCAAAGGTCTCTGGCTGTATCAAATTCTAGAGCCGGACACTTGGCAAAAGCTGGTTGATCGCGTTGAAGGGTGTAACTTTGGCGCGAGATATTCAAAAGAGCAGGGACGTATCGTTGGGTATTATCGTTTTTCACTGCCTCCTGGATTTACCTACCGTCAATACAGTAAACATCTACTCAGTAGTATGCCTCCTCATGTCGAGAAGCATTACCGTGAGCGCATCTATAAATTTCTTCAATGGTGGCGCCGCAATGGACACCATAAAGGGATTCGACGTATTCCTGATTTCGCCGATTCTAAGTTAGAGGCAAAAAACAAGTCCCAAGTTGGAGACGAATCTGCAAAGTTCTGATAAAGAATGACTATTGGTGCAGAGGTCTTTCATTTGGCTACAACAAAGCGGTTGCTCAGCAATACCAATCTTTATACAACGATTATGTCGGGCATGGTGGTTTTTATGGAAAGTAATTTTGTTACGTCACTACTTAGTTCAGATGGTTTAAAAGAAGCTGGGAACTTGGATGCTTCAGTGGCGCTCTACAATCAGGTTACCCACTTATTGTGCAAATTAAATCCTAATTTGCCTCCGGTTTGTAATGTTCAGATGCTGAAATTAGAGATGATATCGGCAAACCACTACAATCCGAACAAGATGGCTTCACCGGAAAATCGGTTACTCAAGCATTCTATTCAACAAGATGGCCTAACAATGCCAGTTATTGTTAACCAAATCGTAGGTTGCAATCAATACGTGTTAATTGACGGTTTTCATCGATTTGAATTGGTTAAATCAAACCCAGGGTTACAACCTATATCAGGATACGTCCCAGCGGTTGTAATGAATAAGTCTGAAGAAAAGAGTATGTCTACGTCGGTAAGGCATAACGTGGCCCGTGGAACACATCAGGTAGAGCTAACAGCTAACCTCGTTATGCAATTAAGAGAGCTAGAGTGGAGTAACGAGAAAATATGCCGCGAACTTGGAATGGATCGCGATGAGGTATTACGAATGCAGCAAGTGACAGGCTTAGCAGCCGCGTTTAAAGATCAAGACTTTTCAGAGGCTTGGGAATAACAAGGAATATTTATAAATCTGAAAAATGTTAATTTAAAACTAATTATTAAATTATTGTAATAATTGGCGCTAGGGTTACGACTCTGGCGCTTTTTTATACGTTAAAAGATTATTTTTAGCAAAAAGAGCGATTGGTGAACCCTATAAATATAAAGGTCTATTACATATGGATAATGTGAAACAGAATCATTCTCTAACGACAAAATCGCCTTCGACTCTTGGTGGGTCGTGCATCATTGCATGCGTATGTGTTGGAGCAGGAATGCTTGGTTTACCAAGTGCAGGTGCAGGTGCATGGATAGCTTGGACCTTGCTAATATTGGCGATGACCATGCTAATAATGACACTAAGTGGATGCTTTCTATTGGAAGTGTTAAAAAACTATCCCTATAAATCATCTTTTGATTCGATAACAACGGATTTGTTAGGTAAACCGATCAGCTGCTTGAACAACATAATGATCTATTTTGTTGGGGGCATATTGCTTTATGCCTATATAACTTCATCGGGCTTAATAATAAATCAGTACATGGGATTAAACCCTAAGTTTGCTTCTATTTTGTTTGTCGTTGTATTTTCTTTTTTTGTCTGGCATTCAACTCGGGTTGTTGACAAGTTTTCAATCGTTTTAATGTTGTTTATGGTCGCTAGCTTCGTGTTTGGTATTACTGGGCTAGTGTTTAACGTCGACCTGAGTGAAATGTGGAGAGATGTCAATCTGGAGCAAAGTAAGTTTATGTTTGCTTTGGTTCCTGTGGCATTAGCCTCGTTTGGTTATCATCATACCGTTTCGACCATGCGGGATTACTACATGGATGAACGGAAAGCGCAAAAGGCAATTGTTGGAGGTACGACAATTGCCTTTTTCATTTATGCAGCTTGGCTGGTAAGTATCTATGGCAATCTACCAAGAATGCACTTTGGCGAAATAATAGAAAAGGACGGTGATATCAATGTCTTACTCAGCAGCTTAAGTGGTGTAATACCGACAGACTTTGTCTTTAATGTGATTAGCGCGTTCTCTGCAGCTGCAATTCTATCGAGTTTCGTTGGTGTCGGGCTTGGGGTATTCGATTTTTTAGCGGACGTTTTCAATTTTAAAGATAACAAGAGAGGTCGATTAAAAACTTGGTCAGTGACCTTTTTACCACCACTCATATTTTCATTGTTACTCCCCTTTGGCTTTCTCGTCGCAATTGGTTTTGCGGCTTCTGCAGCGGCGATTTGGGCTTGCATTATCCCAGCGTTGCTAGTCCGAAAATCTAGGCAAAGCAATCTGAATAAGGCAGAAAATTTACTTTCTAGCCACAACGACTACAGAGCCATTGGAGGAAAGTGGTCACTTATTGTCGTTGGAGTGTTTGGCGTCAGTGTCATCACTATTCACATCATGACCTTAACGGATTCATTGCCCAAGTTTTTAGGCTAATGAAGCTCTAAGGTGAAGTCGAAGCGATCATAAAACCGGTATTACTTCGACTTTTTTGTCTTCGTCGCGATTTTGATTCAGTTTCTGTTGCAGAAATGGGATGGCGAATAGGCTAGAATTACTCTCATGTTAGTCATGCAATGCTTTAGTTTATATGCCAAATTCCACTAATCAGACGCTATTTATTGTTGAAGATGACCCTAAGCTTCGACAAATGCTGTGTGAATATTTCGTCTCTCAAGAGTTCAGTGTTACGACATTTGAAGAAGGTGAATGTGCCATTGATGCCATTGTTGAAAATCAGCCTGATATTGTTCTCCTCGATCTTATGCTACCCGGTGTTGATGGGCTGACAATTTGTAGACAGATTCGTCCAAGCTACTCAGGTAAAGTGCTTATGCTGACAGCCAGTGATGATGATTTTGATCATGTCGCAGCACTAGAAATTGGCGCAGATGACTTTGTAACAAAGCCGATTAAACCGCGAGTTTTACTCGCTCGGATGAGAATGTTGTTAAGAAGAGTTGAGGCGAGTACTCAATCGATACCGCAAGCAGCTAATTCGAAAGTGCTAGAGTTTGGTCTGTTGAAGCTTAATGATGCTCGTAAAGTTTGCGAATTGGCAGGCGAGGTGGTTTCAATGTCTGATAGTGAGTTTGACTTACTATGGGCTTTGGCCTGTTCTCCTGACGAAGTGTTGTCTCGGGATCAACTGACCAAGACGTTGAGAGGCATTGAGTATGATGGTCTCGATAGAACCGTCGACAACAAGATTGTGAGTTTGCGAAAGAAACTCGGTGACACATCGGCAACGCCAAAACGCATCATTACTGTCAGAGGAAAAGGGTATTTGTTTGTCCCAGATACTTGGTAATAGTCGACGAACTTAATCTTAAGAGGGTATATGCGCAGAATTTACTTGGAATCGTTTATCGGTTTATTGATCTTATTTACATTAAGTATTTTTGCGTATGAGTACATTATCTATGAACTCAATCCAGATTATGACTATGTACTGCAGGAAAGAGAAGGCGAAGCGTTCAGGGATATGGTGCTGACTATATACCAAAACCAAGGTAAAGAAGCGGCTATTGATACTATGGAACGCGTCGTAGAAAAAACGGCCAAAACCCTGTTCGTTGTTAACTTGTCTGATGTACCAAAAGACGTCGCCAACTTTTTCGCCCAAGACCAATCGAATCTCAATATCTATTTTGATGAAGAAAGACATTTCTGGTTTAAGCTGTTAGAGCCCAACAAGATTTACTACATCTCGCCAGACTTTCAAACTGAGCTACGCCAAGCAATTGAATTTGATGATGATATTGTTTGGGGCTTCATTCTCGGGGGCTTCTTTGTCTACTCACTGTGTTTGATTTTGTTCTTAAGCCGTAGAGTGCGGTTACTGGAAAATGCGACGGTTAAGTTTGCTCAGGGCGATTTCAACGTTAGGGCTCCGACTAAAGGCAGAGATGCTGTAGGGCGATTGAATACGAGCTTTAACTATATGGCAGATAAGATTTCTAACCTCATTGCTAGCAACCGTTTTTTAACCAATGCGGTTGCCCATGATCTGCGAACGCCAATTTTTAGAATTCAATGGCAAGCTGAAATGTTGCAAGACCAGAACTTGTCTAAAGAGCAGCATGACAAAATAGCGAGCATCATCGAAGATACCGAAGAAATGGAGCGAATGGTCGATGAGCTACTGTATTTCGCTAAGATGGAACGACCTGAAACTGAGCTGAGCCTAGAGCAGCTTAATTTGAATCGTTTTCTACCTGAAGTTGTTCAGCGCCTACCAAACAGCCGTGATATTAATATTGCACTTGATATCGAAAGCAATGTAGAGCTGTGTGCGGATCGTTCATTGTTAAAGCGCGGAGTAGTGAATTTGCTTTCGAATGCCGTTAAGTATGCGAAAGATCAAGTGCAGCTAAGCGTAAAAGAGTCTGATGGACACCTAGTGCTCATAGTAGAAGATGATGGTAACGGCATTCCTTCTGAGCATTGGTCATCAATTTTCCAGCCATTTTACAGTGCTGACGCGTCAAGAAACAAAGAAAACAGTGGATTTGGCTTAGGGCTTGCGATTGTTGACCTAATCGTTAAACGGCATCAAGGCACTGTTGAAGTCGGTCAAAGCACCTTGGGTGGTGCTCAATTCACCCTGACATTCCCTAGATTGTAATCGAGGCTGACAAAGGCGTGACAAAGTCGCGACAAAGTAGATCTACATCTCATTTTTCTGATTTTGTACACTGTGCACTATCGATTGCCTAACCAATTAATAGGCAACGACTTTAAGAGCAAAGTCCCATACAGAAAATCGAGAGTTCTCTATGTCAGCCAACTACCTTAATTTTGTTTTGTCGCTTCCTAAAGTCGCTGAAGCCGTGTATCCGGATATTCATGGGCTTAAAAAGCTACGCTATAACGCGCGTTTTTGCTTATGGTCGTTGCTTAAACCAGGCGTCTTAAAACAGATGCAAGAACTCTTCGCTCAGCCCGATCTAAAAACCATCACGGACGTTAACCCGCGTTTGCTCGAAAAGCCTCTTAAACCTTATGTTTGCTTGAATTGGCGCCCAGAACAGCGCGCGAAGAAAATCTATGAGCATTTTAAAACCCTCCATGAAATGTATGGCCGAGGATTCTTAGACTTTTATTCCAATGAAGGTTGGCTTCTTGCTGAAATTATGGATTGTAAGCTGCTGTTGTGTGCGGGGCCTGAAAGAGAGGGCTCATTGGCACTAAAGCTGACAGATGAGAAAAACCGCGATCTGTTTACGTTGGCGTTTAATCTATCGACCACGCCACGCAGAGAAATCCACATTGGTGCGCTTCAAGGACCTGGGGACCACATTAGTGATCGAGGAGAGATCATTAAGTCACTGACTCGCGGTATTCATGGTTTACGTCCAAAAGCGTTAATGCTTGAAGTTTTGCTGATGCTTGCTCGCGAATGGCAAGTAGACAATGTTTTCGGTATTACAAACAAAGGGCATATCTATCAAGCATTGAGATACACAGGTTCGAAGCGTTCAAGTGTGACCTACAATTACGCTGAATTGTGGACCGAGTATGGTGGTGAACAAGTCTCGAAGTTTATGTACAAGATCCCACTTCAGCCACCGCGCAAAGATCCGAGTACACTTAAGAAAACGAAACGTCGTTTGTACACCAAACGCTATGCTTGGATTGAGGAAACACAAGATGTGGTCAAAACGCGTTTGAGTGAGCTTTAAAGACACTTAGCGAAGTGACATATGAACAAAGATAAAGCCTGACTCATGTCAGGCTTTTTACTGAGATTGGTTTCAGTCATTGTCTTAAGGAAGGGGATTTTGACGATTATTTATCCATAACTTACTCATTGGATCTTTCACCCGACTCTATGTTTTGTCGTAGCGGACACGTATATGCAACTTAGTCCGTTTTACAAATCATAGATAAATTGAAGGTGAAAAACTATGACTACTAATCCAAATTCCTGTGCTTCGCACTGTACCCAAAAAGCCGAAACTCGTATGGGCTATTTGCCTGAGCCATATCGAATTCGAGTTGTCGAGCCAATTAAACATACGACGCGTGGAGAACGAGAAGCCGCTTTGGAAAAGTATGGATACAATCCGTTCTTAATTCCTAGTAGCGAGGTGTTTATTGACTTGCTGACTGACAGCGGTACGGGTTCTGTTACCCAGGGTATGCAAGCAGCCATGCTGAAAGGGGATGAATCATACAGTGGTAGCCGAAGCTACTACGTTTTAAAAGATGCGGTCAAAGACATCTTCGACTACGAACATACTATTCCAACTCACCAAGGACGCGGAGCTGAACAGCTCTATGTTCCTGCGTTGATTGCTAAGCGAGAACGTGAAAAAGGTCTATGTCGTGAACAAATGGCCGCAGTTTCAAACTATTTTTTTGATACAACTCAGGGGCATACCCAGCGTAATGGCTGCCGAGTGGTTAATGTGCCTACCGAAGAGGCTTTCGATACATCGGTCAAGTCTGCATTCAAAGGCAATTTTGATATCGAAAAATTGATCTTTGCCATCGAGGAAATTGGTCCCAAAAACGTGCCTTATGTTGTTAGCACGATTACGTGTAACTCGGCGGGCGGACAACCTGTATCACTAGCAAATCTCAAAGAAGTGTATGAGATAGCCAGCTCATACGATATTCCCGTGGTGATGGACTGCGCACGATTTGCCGAGAATGCGTTTTTTATCAAGCAACGAGAGCCTGGTTACGAATGCTGGTCTATTGAAGAAATCACCAAAGAGAGCTTCAAGTATGCAGATATTCTGTCCATGTCAGCAAAAAAAGATGCGATGGTGCCTATTGGGGGGTTATTAGCATTTAAAGACTATACACTTTCTGATGTATTCCAAGAATGCCGCACCTTATGTGTGTTACAAGAGGGCTTTCCAACCTATGGCGGGTTAGAGGGAGGCGCTATGGAGCGTTTAGCCGTAGGTCTCTACGACGCCATGCGAGAAGAGTGGTTATCTTCACGTATCGATCAGATTCAATACTTAGTCGATGGGCTTGAAAGAGTCGGTATCAAGTGTCAGCAGGCTGGTGGGCATGCAGCATTTATCAACGCGGGTGACTTATTGCCTCATATTCCAGCCGACCAGTTTCCCGGTCATGCAATGGCATGTGAATTGTACCGTGTGGCAGGGATCCGAGGCGCCGAAATTGGCTCTTTGTTGCTAGGCCGCGATCCAAAAACAGGGCAGCAATTACCGTGTCCGGCAGAACTTTTGCGATTAGCGGTTCCCCGAGCGACATACACACAAGCTCATCTTGATTATGTGATTCAAGCCTTTACCGAAATTAAGGAAAATGCTCACAAGATTAAAGGCCTGACCTTTACCTATGAGCCACCCGCCTTAAGGCACTTTAATGCAGAGTTTCGAATCCTAGATTAGTTCGTGTATTAAAATGACAAAGCGCCATCGATGGATGGCGCTTCAGATTAAGGACAAAGGTCTAATCTTAAGGTTAGACCTTTGTCCTTAATCGGGGGATTGAAATTGACCTAGAGCAGCGATGCCTTTCTGTTTCATCAAAAAATCGAAAAGTAAGCAAATTCAATTCGTATTGTCCCATTTAATGACTCTGTATATTCAACGCTGATGTAATGGCGCAGTTAGAATCTTAGCAAGATTTATGTATTTCTTAGCCAAGCACCATTTGGCTATAGAGGGTTGATGTCAGAAACGAGAATGAGCTAATTAAAGAAGCTCACGCAGCAATAATTATATTAATACCTATAGAATCTCAATAAGAAAAATTAATTATTACTTAATTAGATTATTTCTGAAAATATCTGGATTTTAATTTTATCTCCTTATCACACGCCTGTCTTAATGGTAAACGCAGGCGTATTCCTTAGTTAGGAGATTAAATATGTACAGCAAACGATTATTATGGGTTCTAATAGGTACTGTGGGAGTAATGGGATGTAATGATGATAGTTCGTCCTCAACAGCAGCAGATACCACAACACAACCCATTGATACATCTAGTTCCCCAGCGAGTTCATCCGACCAGCGAGTTTATCCGATCTTTGAAGGGTTATATGAAATCACCGTATTACAAACATTAAATACAGCAGTAGCTCAGGGGAAAACGCCCGTTATTGTGATGGGCACATTTTCCGATGGGACGCGGAAAGATATCACTAAGGATGTCAAATTGGTGATTGCAGACGAAACTTTAGCCACTACAACGGAAGATAATCGAATCTATGGAATTCGAGAAGGTGATACCTCAATTCATGCTGAGTCTAGCGGTATTACAAGTGCAAGAACACCGCTTAAGGTAGTAGAGGGTATATGCGGTGGAAAGGTTAATGATGCACACGGGCTTACCGCCTCTGGGAATTGTGTCAAGGTTATAAGTAGGAAAGGCGAGCAGGCTGGTATTCTTCATACATTCACACCAAGCGTAGAATTTATGCAGACAATGGGGTTCAAAATGATAAATACAACCCAGCCTCCAAGTGATTTAAGTTATTCGAATTCTTACAGAGTTGGAGAAAATGAATTGGCATTCTTGCCCCCTTATAGCCCAGATGTCCCTTTTGCCTTGTTCAGATTAGATGGTGCAGAATTCAAAGATGACCCAACGAGCCCAGACTACGGGCAAAACGGACAAGTAGGACTTTTATGTGAGCTAATGGCTACCGTTGAATTTTTGGGGCGTACCGATTGGGACATACCAACAATAGAACAAATGGAATTCATGTATAGCGATTATCCTTTGGGAGAGCTGTATTATGATTTTGGTGTTCCAATTTCTTATGCTTATTGGACAAAAAGCCCAGACATAAACAATACAGCAAAGTTTATGTTAAGAAATTATGTAGTAGATAATGCCATATTCAGCCGAGTTCGTGACGTAAGTGCAGCGGCTAGCTGTGTATCTGTATCTGCTTCTCATAGTTAACGCTGATGGTCACGCTCAGCGTCACGTGACGTTTTTAATGTTCTATGGTGTCTTTCGTAGTCAAACGGAGGATACATTATGACGACTATCAACTTAGACAAGCGCGTACTAAACGAAGAAGAAACTTCGGAATATATTGGCATGAGCCGTTCCTATCTGTGCCAAGCAAGAATGGAAGGTATTCGGAAGAATCGTAAGGTTGCCCCACCATTTATAAAAATAGGAAGAGCAGTCCGATATTTGCGTGAAGACCTCGATCATTGGTTAAGTGAACAGGTTAAGTTGCAGCAACTCCCATGTAATGGAGGTGCTCATGCTTAGCCCTAATCAGCAAACTATCCTAGCTTGGCTGAGGGGAACTATTTCGAGGTTTATTGTAGTACCCCTTCTTTATCTAAGGTAATCAAACAGCCAATCACGGCCCAATTTTATTCCTTGGCGTGCTAGCCCTGGTTTTAATTAGTTCATAGAGCTTACGTGTCCCTAACCGTGGCATAAACTGGCGCCATAAAACAGGACTCAATGGCTTGGCCTTTAACTTAATGCGATGAATTGATTGATAGACGCATTGAGTTGTCATACCGAATGCCCTACACACGGTTGCTAGTTTTGTGAGTCCTTTTTCTTTGGTTTGCCAGAGTGTTCGGATAAGTACTTTTTTCGCAGTCCGGCTCCGTATTCATTGTCCATAATGTCGACCATTTCATTTAGGACCACATTTTTCATACGTTCTTGCTCAAGCTATCTTTCAAGACGCTTAATTTTTTTAGCAGGTGTTTCTTTAGATATTGGCATATCAGGCATGTAAATTGATTTTGACCAATCAAATTTACTATGTTTTCTTAGCCATTTGAGAACGGTAGATTGGTCTTGGATGCCATAGTGCTTTTGTATAGGTGAACTCGCCCCTTTCTACTTGAGCTACAACAGCCAACTCAAAGGTCATTGTATAATCGCTTCGAGTTCTTCTAGGTCTAGTGATACCTTGATTTGTCATTTTAAGGTCCTCAATGTGTAAACATATTTCAGGACGAGATACCTTATAAATAAAGGGCTACCAGCTCACATTAAACTTTTCGATGAAATGGATGCAAAAACCCTACTTAAATAGTTTTGTCGTATTACTCATGTACGCTCAGTTTACTGCTAACTGATTAGATAGGTATGACGACATGAGCTGGACTTCAGAATTTATTAAAAAAATCTGTATTTTTACTTTAGTGGGAAATGCATATGCTAACAATTTAAGCAACGAGGTAGACGTATCTACTAACTTTGAGTTTTTAGATCTAAAAAGAGCCGCTTCGACATCTAATGGTAAAGCGTTTCTTTATAGTATCATGCCAGAGTCAAATAGAATCGGCTTATTAAGCTATGATAAAGAAAATACAATAGACATTTCTATAGCACACTTAAACTATGAAAATCTTGAAATTATGGAGTGTGGAAGTAGAGAAGGCTTCATCGCAAGACCCTCAGTGTATAATCATGAAGATCTTAAGGGTTATACCGGTTACGAAAGCACTGAGCATGCGTGCCATATTGCGAGAAACAATGAGTTAAAATGGTTTGATGGCTCCTCACTTAGTGTGAGAACATGGTACTCAAAAAGCCTTGATGGCGATGTGCAGTGCTATTCATTGAATGGTAAAAATTGCGCCTGGAAGCTAGATTATTCAAAAAAAATCATAGTCGATAATAATAACGCACTGAGAAGTTTAGAAAGTCATCCAGAAGTAATATCAGGCTACTTACGCGAATATAACGAGTTAACAATTAAGACAAGAGATGGTGCGTGGACAGGAAATATTAAACTACCTAATGTTGCCAAACAGGGAAAACGCATCTTAGTCGATGTCGACTCAACTTGGGATGTGAATGTTCATTTACCTAATGGAGAACAACATACAATATCTAACGGTGGGAATAGTTCCTGGATTTATTTAGGGGGAGGGTGGTTTGAAGAAGGAACTAATATAAATGAGTATCCGAGTATAATTCAACTGGCTAAACCTCTTACTTGCGGTGTAGAGCATAAAAAGGTTTGGGGGATAACGGGATACCTTACGAAGGGACACTGGTGTGGAAAGCTTCTCAAGCCTGAACAGACCTATTCTAAACTGACTTTACAATCTACTATTGACTCAAAGCTTACTCATATGGATAGGCTTTTCACTCAAATGGAAAGCTATGAAATACTCAAAGTCGATAATAATTACTCTCCACGCTTATCTGATCTATCACAAAGACGACACGCTAAAGGCCGTCAGAGGGATATAGCATGTGCTGCAGGGTGGTGGAATATACCTGGATTGATAGCTTGTGGCGTCCTTTCTTCACAATATAATGACTTGTCAAACGCTTACGCAGCCTTGGTTAGTGAAAAAAATGCGAAGCGAAGGTCAGTAAAAGAAAAAGTTGAATTAGGCCGTAATAGTCAATGGCATGAGCTCCATAAAAATTGGGCTCAGGCTGACAATACTCATTTTTCTGCGTTACTTAAAGAAGAGAGTGCCTCCTTAAATGAACTAAAAGCCTTAAAGAATGAATATGATAAGCAAACAAGCCAAGCACATGCAGACTACCTGAAAGCTCTACAAGATTACATGAATGACAGCGACCCTAAAAATATCCTCATCAACTCATTAGAAGACCTTCCCTTAGTCGGACCTGAAATCAAGCATATCGTTGACTATGCTGAAAACCCTTCAAGTAAGAACTTAAGGAGAATGCTGTTGGGGTTAGCTGGACCTGCTGGTGAAGCGCTCGAGGGAGAAATTGAACTCACGACAGGAGAGAGTGGTTTAGATAAAGGAACACTTCAATTTTTAACGGATGTACTGACTGACTTGAGAGATGATGATTCCATTGGTGAGGCCCTAGAAGATATCGTCTCTGATGCAATCAATGACTTAGGCGATGAGGCGATAGAAAGTATTCGTCAGGCAGGATTATGGAGAGATAACCCTCATGAAGAAAATATAATTGAATTGGATTACAGAAGTATCGTTGACTTACGTTCTCAATCAGAGCGTATAGAGTACGACTTTTGGTACGGTTCAAGCGACGAAGAAATAAATGCTCAAAATAAGTTTACTCCGGAAAATTTCAATTATACTAAATTTATAACAAATCCATTGGGTTATAATAGCAACTCACTAACAAACATCGAGTATGCCAGTGGCGGAAGCCTATTCGAAAACAAGTTGTCTTCAATTTTTAATCATGCCTTTGGGCAGGGTTATGAAAATATCATTAAATATAGCCATAACTATACCTCATGGAAACATTCTGAAGTAAATAATGAGCTCTACAAGGTTATCGCAGACCCGGCGTATTATGAACAGCGTCAACCATATTGGGTAGACTCTTCGATTATAGGTCATCGCCCTGCCGGATTTATATATAACGATAAACATGCTTTTATTGTTCTGAATCGAGATATAGTTACTCTTAATAGCAATGAATTCTATAAATTTTATTTCGAAGAGTTGGGGCACATGCTTAACTGGTGGCGCTGTAAAATATTTGACGTGACTATAAGCCACTGTCAAATAAGTGGGGATGTTGGCGCTCGTTTCAGGGATGCTGTACTCATTGATGAGAGTCTTCATACTGCACCACTTGAATTACTTTTAGCTGAGCTGCCAAAACATTCAGAAGTAGATTCGAATATGCTGACATTTCAAAACGGTAGTTTTGCTACGCTTGAAGGGTGGCCCAATTATTATACAATGAATGACCACATTGCAGGAGGAGGGAGTTTTTCTTGGCTTATGCGCCTAGGCTTAGACATTACTAGTGAAGAAATGAAGTTCATTAGTGATGAGTTTGATATGGAAATTACAATTAGTGCACCAAAACCGGCCATGAAAGATAACCCTTGGAAAAAATCTGCGAATGGCTACTGTAAATCCGATTATGACACCGATTGCAATATGCCCACTATGTGGATTTCAGTTGCATTTCGGGATGCTTTAAAGCTTTCCGTCGCTAAAACGCCAAAAGTGAAAGATAGCGCATTTTCAAAGGTTGGCTTTGACCTCTCACCTAGACTAGTAAGAAAACACGGAGGGAAATTACCTTTCCAACTGAGCTCCGTAAACAGTACAAAATGGAATTACAAGAGCTATTACAATATCTATTCCAAGAAATTTACTGCTGGTCTAGAAGCTAAGATGGATTTATGGAAAATGGGGCATGCACTTAAAGGAAAATCGGCTAGCAAGATACACAAACCTGAATTCTCCTTGAAAACAACACCAGCTTCTGGTAGTTACTTAGTTGAAATAGCAACAAGAGACACAAAAGACTTTGCAGGCTGGTTGGCGGGTGACATTGCATCTACTGTAGCAGGATGCGCTGCTGGTTTTGCAATCGGTGTTGTAGCCGAAACAGACCCTGTAGTGCTTTGCCATGCAATATCAGATATTTCAGAAACAGTTGAATCTGCGTTTCAAGGTTTGGACAAAAAGCCTACCATGCTTTTTGAGTCCGATGGTAACGTTACACTTCCAGTGTCACTTGAATACAAATATGCAACGAGTGGTTCGAAGTTAGCTGGTAATACAACCCCCTCTTCTCCGGACTTCAATACAGGCAGAGTGACTTATAATCAGGACACTGGCACAAACGTGTGGTTTGTGGATGGTGATATGCACCCGACAAGTCACTCTACAAACCCACAAATTTCATCGTTCAAAGATAAAGCAAGTAAAGCATTTTCCAAACTAGCAAAAAGCACACTTTCCCCGGTAGCTGTATTCCGATTTAGAGTTGGATTTAAATATGGTGAAAAAGTAATACAAAAAGGAGAGTACGCATTACCATCAGCAATTGTTGAAGATTGAGCCAAAGTAATAGGGTTAGCCTGATAAGCTAACCCTTAACCAAAATCTTATCGCAAACAGCAAGATAGGCTTCATTGAGGCTATACTTCTGCGGAGAGGAGAGTTATTACAGCTCATCTGGAGTGATATTAATTTTGCTCGATACCTTTCCGTAGCGTCTAAAAACTCCAAAAGTAAGAAGACTCGTATCGTCCCTCTTAATGACTCGGTCTATTCAGCATTGATGCAATGACGTAGCCAAAACCTCAACAAAACTTTTGTTTTTCCAAGCCAAGTTGATACACCACTAAGCGACATCAAAAAACCATGGCTGCGATTGCTTAACAAAGCTCAGATATCAGATTTTAAGTTTCATGACTTGCGGCACCATTTCGCAAGCAAATTGGTAATGGCAGGAGTGGACTTGAATACAGTTCGGGAACTGCTAGGTCACTCTGATCTCAAGATGACACTGAGGTATGCCCACCTAGCTCCCGAACATAAACATGCTGCTGTAAACCTAATAGGCTGAGAGGCTACGATGAGAAATAGAGCTTACTATCGAATTGATGAGTTATCCGATGTTGCCCAGATAACATTGGGTGACTTGAAGCATGCAGTAGAGAATGAAGAGTTATCTCTTCATGCATAGATAAAAGAGGAAAACTTAGGCCAAAGTGTGGTACTCCGAGGTCACTTCACATACAAAGGGTTAATTAAGCTAAGTTCAGAAGACTCTTTTTGAACTATTGGTTCGTGAGAAGAAATCACATGTTAAGTACTTTTTAGTTGAAGAGCCTTGGCGTGCCTCAAACTTCAGAAAACCATATATAGCCCTTGAGGAATACTCTAGATCTGATTTTGACTCTGTTCAGGATAATTATTTATTACCTGAAGAGCCCTTTTATGCATGTGGGCAAGTTCAGGTTAAAGACTTGTTCGGAGCTCTTAAACGTGCGACTAAAAAGCCTGCTGGTACATTTAGTGATTTTTTCGAAGCCGTAAATACTGATGATAAACAAGCTGTTCGTATAGCGCAGGTGGTGATATAGCCTCAAAACCTACGCTTTAAACTAGATAAGTTAATCGAACATTTCGGTTTGGATGTTGGTTTAGCAAACGGTTTGGAAGCTGAGCACTCTCGGTTACCTAACCGTTTAAAAAGCGGTTTATTAACCGAAGATGAACAGTTACCAAGTCTAATAGGTTCTGAAAGAATCGTCACGAATCCCATAGAGCAGATTATAGAGCTTATTCTCACCGATAAAGGCAGAGGTTTATCATCGGATCAGGTATGGAGATGTCTGAAGGTGGATGTAAACAACGAGGATGAGCGTATTTGCGATAGGGACTTTGTCATTGAGTGTATGGATCAAATGGTAATTGTACGAAGCTCTTTAGATGGAGAAAGTACAGTTACTACTGGTAGAAGGCGGTTCCGAAATCTAGTTGTAGAAGTAAAGAAGAAGATTAATTGATCATTAATTAAAGGTCTCATTAGCGATCTTGAATTCTAATCTATATGCCCTTGCTTGCATATCATTTTCCCCCTTAGTGGACGTTGATGGATGTGAGAGGAGGCGATTAGAAAACTTACGGAGAAAAGCTAATGAGTCTATACCTACTACTAGGTGCATTGTGCGCCATTCTTTTAACTGGATGTAATTTAGGCGGTGGTTCATCAGACGATGGGAGTAATCACAGTCCATCAAGCCCAACGCCATCACAGCCCCATATCATGGAAAAATTGCAAGCTATAGAGGTGCAACAGGTATTGCCAGCAATCCCAGCTGGTAGTCGCACTCCAATTATAGCTATGGGGAAAATGCCAGTAGACCAATATACTTCCCAAGAAGATGCCCAGCTATCTGAGTTTGAAGAGGTGAATATAAACCAATTCGTAAACTTTACGGTGGTGGATGAGAGCATATTAACCATTGTAGATAATCAATTGTATGGGGTGTCGCAGGGCGAAACGGTTGTTTACGCGGAAGCTAACGGGATAGTAAGCAATGAAATGGTTGTTAAAGTCATAGAGGGTGTTTGTGGTACTGGGGTAAATGACTCAAATCCAAAGTCGGCAACAGGAGAGTGTTTAAAGGTTATTAGTGGGAGAACGGACGTAACCAAAGATATCTGGTTTACCTTTACGCCGAGTTTAGCATTTGTAAATGCAATGGGTTATAAGCAGGTGAATAATGGAGAGTCTAGGAAGGATGAAGTAAGTTATTCACTCATCTATGACGTAGACCAGCCACCTCTAAACTCAAGGCCACCTTATAGCCCTCAACGAGAGTTTGTACTATTCAGACAGGACGGCTTAGATACCGAATGGAATAAAGAGAAAAATTACGGTGAGAATGGTCAGATACAAGTTCATTGTAGGCTATTAAAGGAAATTTCATTTGCTGGTAGAAATGATTGGAGACGCCCAACATTTGACGAGCTCTTTACCCTGTATAATGAATATCCACACGCCGAGCTATATACCCAATATGGTGCGCCTATCAGTCATGTGTATCACACCTCAACCAAAGAAAATGAGATTGATGTGTATCCGAATTACCACACAAAAGGTTTTATAGGCCCTAGGACATATTCTACAAGATGGTCAACTAGCCTAGGTGGCGGCTGTATCTCAAACACACCACAGCCCACTGACACAAGTACCTAGCAAGTTTATCCGACCAAGGGCTGTATGAAATAACAGTTTTACAAACGTTGAATGCCAGATAGCCCAGAGCAAAACGCCTGTTATTGTAACGGGTACATTTTCCGATGGGACACAAGAACAAGCGGAAGCAATGCTATAACGATTATCCGCTAGGTGAGCTGTATTATTATTTTTTGTGTTCCGATTTCTTATGCTTATTGGACAAAAAGCCCAGACATAAACAATACAGCAAAGTTTATGTTAAGAAATTATGTAGTAGATAATGCCATATTCAGCCGAGTTCGTGACGTAAGTGCAGCGGCTAGCTGTGTATCTGTATCTGCTTCTCATAGTTAACGCTGATGGTCACGCTCAGCGTCACGTGACGTTTTTAATGTTCTATGGTGTCTTTCGTAGTCAAACGGAGGATACATTATGACGACTATCAACTTAGACAAGCGCGTACTAAACGAAGAAGAAACTTCGGAATATATTGGCATGAGCCGTTCCTATCTGCGCCAAGCAAGAATGGAAGGTATTCGGAAGAATCGTAAGGTTGCCCCACCATTTATAAAAATAGGAAGAGCAGTCCGATATTTGCGTGAAGACCTCGATCATTGGTTAAGTGAACAGGTTAAGTTGCAGCAACTCCCATGTAATGGAGGTGCTCATGCTTAGCCCTAAACAGCAAGCTATCCTAGCTTGGCTGAGGGGAACTATTTCGAGGTTTATTGTGAGCCTTTCTGCCACTTGAGAAGCTATATTGCTCTTCTTACTAGTCTTATAGAAATCTTTGAAAATGCTTATTAAAGAAAGCACGCTACAAGGTGAGATAAGTGTTCCCTAATGGAAAGGGAGTAGAACACGGGATAACTGCGATAAATAACATTTACTTATTAGACTTGAGTGAATATAGATGCATAATTTCTTTAATTAAAGACTTAATATTTCATCGTGTAGGTAAATCGAGAACGGTGAAAATTATGACTGTAGCGTAGCGAAGAGAACGTCAGAGAGGGCTGCTTTTAGTGCGCAATATCATCTACCACTTTTTGGTGTTCTTCTTGTTATCTTCCATTAGTGGCGAGGCAAAAGTTGTCAAATATCTCCCACTTTTACTGGTTGTAAATGAAAACACCCCTTATTAATAATAAGGGGTGTTTTGTTTGGGTTGCCAAACTTTCGTTACTATGTTTTAAACTAGCTAAAGCAATAGCCCTATACACTATTGTTTTGATTATCCATTAGTTAAAAATCTAGCCCGATACCAGCGTAAGAGGAAAGGGAACTAGTTTCATTGTTGTAGGCTCCACCGAGTTTGGCCGTGAAATTTTCATTAAACCTTTCACCAACTCCAAAAGCTAACGCATTAGCGCTGCGATAGTTTCCTAGGCCTACGGATATTGAAGTTTTACCAACCTCATGAGGCTCAGTTAAACCTGAAAAAGCCGCCGATATAGCATAGGAACCTTCCACTTGCTTAGCCATGTCTTCGAAGTTCTGATGTAGTCCTTTTAAATCAGAGTTGACAACTTCAAAGGATTTATTCTGACTTTCGATTTGTCCTTTATTTGCCTGTGCCCAATTATAATTGTTGTGCGTTACGCTATATAAGCTGTCTATCGCCTGTTGTTGATATTGTTGGTCAATTTGATATTGGGCGTCACTCACTGTTGCATTTGCAGTAAAAGTGACGGACAGGGCAGCTAAGGCCAGAGTGCTAATGTATTTATGCATATTTTCCTCAATAATTAACCGGGATACTCATTGTAGCCCTGGCCAGAATGTTAGTGAGATGAGGAAGCAATTGAAAGCTAGGAAGCCTTGAAAAAAAAGAACTCTGAATTATCAGCCTCATAAAAAAACGTAACATGATGCTTTGAAAGAACAAAATGTTAGTTTTTTGTTTTTGCAAACTAACATTAACAAGACAGACCTGAACTTTTTACTTTAACTGATTTCAGGGCAAAGCATTTAGAGTTCTGTGAATAAGTGTACGCGCGCATTGTGAGCTCTTTTGCTATCAGAACCAAACTTAACGTTAAAATTGCAAGCTATTGTGACTCCTTATTATTCTTTGCGTAGACAATAATACGAAAATCAACCCAGTTGCATATAAGTTATTATTCCTTGGCTATAGCTATCAGAGAGATTTAAGAGAAACAAGACATGGCAAATGTTTTGTCTGGTTTACTTGGTATGTCCGTAATGCTCGACATTTTTGCTCGGAATGGTGTTATTGGTTTGTCATACAAGGTAGTTACTACAGATTTTGAATTACTAGGTAAATCGATGCATTCAAGTAATCCTATATTGGTTCGTCAGGTAGAAAACATCGCCTATCGTATGGCTACTCATTCCTCCATAACAAACCAAGAGAGAATGTTTTGGAGGTGTTTGTACAATGAAATGTAATGCTAAAGCTGTATTCGTATCGGCCCTTTTAATGACTTTGTCTCAAGTTGTATTTGCCAATAGTTATGAGGAATATAAGGTCAAAGTTAAAGAATGTATTGCAGTGGAAGAGCAAAAAGCACCATTGACCGCTAGCGATATTAGCGTTGATGAGGTTGAAAAGTATGTCTTGTTCCTAAAAGATACTCGAATCCCACATTGCTCTGCCAATGAAGAATTGGCAGCTTTAGCTGACGAAATCAGTTCAATGGAATCGGTGGAATCTAAGTTGATGGAGCAAAGATACTTATCGGTTTATCTGAAAGCACAGATGCATGGTCTCTCCTCTGAAGAAAAGCTTAAACTAACTCAGCTAGATAATCGTCTTCAGAAAAAGGGGTTAGAAGTAAATATGCTGGAAATTGTTGATGAGTTAAAAAATCAATAGTGCAGCTGCGAAAGCCACAATTATTCCCGATAAACCAATCCCCCTTACCACTGATGAGGGGTATTTTTCTATGTAGTGAGGAAAGAGGCAGAGTAGGTATGAGGCTATAGGGACTCCAATATAAAAGCTTCCCAGTCTTGAGCCAAATGGTATGTCTAAGAACCAAACAATGGCTATAGAGTAGGATACGTCAATGAGGTAACTATCCATTCATATCTTCCAAAGTGACGCCAGACAAAAAGCACACTCAACAAAGGAGTACCGAGCCACTATAACGTGATTCATTATTGCTTATTTTCGTCCACTTTGACCATACTTTATTGATTAGCCCAATATCCTCTCCAAAGTAAGAGGCTATGCCATCAGGTACTGAGAACCACAATATTTCACCGAGCATTTGGTGTTGAGTTGATGCTGTTTGCTCAAGCTTGAAGAAGGTGAAGAAAAGAACTAGAAGTGCTATTAGTTTTGCTGATCCTATGATTAACAACCACTTTATTATCTTTCTCATATTACTCCGAAACGGCTAACTTATTCGTTGAGAAGTCGTAGTCTCAATTGTTTTAGGAAAGTTGAAGTCAATGTAAGGACTTGGAGTTCTGTGAAAGGTGTACGTAAAACGCTTTTGGACAGAAACATTTTAGAGTATTAGTTCTAGCTCGCTTCTGTCCAGAGACTTCACAGGCTGTATTTTTACCCGTGGCAATTTCTAGCTCGAAAGTGCCCCTTTGTGTTTTAGATACTTATAGTTGTGTCTGGCTGTTGAACGGCTCTGCTCGCAACTGGACAGAAGTGTGCCAGTGCTTTCCCTAAATTAGCAATCTATGGGTAACTACTGGTATGGAAAGTTGTTAACCTTATGTCCAGTTTCCATGCCGTAGAACAGTGGAGATATTCACGGCGACTATGGGTTCATATCACCTATACTCAATAGGACAAAGCAATTCACCTTATTGCTGAAAGAACACCTTCACAATCAAACAAGGGATATGTGTCATGGCAGACATAGATACCGCTCAATTAGTCGTTCCGGATTCTGTACTCAAGAGCTGGCAAGAAATTGTTGATTTGGTTGCTAAAATGACACAATGTCCCGCTTCGCTAGTCATGCGTATTCACAAAAATGACATTGAGGTGTTTTCTAGCAGTCGAAGCGAGAACAACCCCTACGCACCAAATGCAAAAGACTTACTTGGGCATGGTCTGTATTGTGAAACCGTGATTCGCGAGCGGCGCATGCTGAACGTCCCCAATGCGCTCAACGATCCTGAATGGGATCATAATCCAGACATCAAGCTGGGTATGATTTGTTACTGCGGACTGCCTGTGTTTTGGCCAGATGATACCCCCTTTGGTACAATCTGCATGCTCGACAGCCAAGAGCGCTACTTTGATGAAGATGCGATGTCGCTGCTCGCTCGCTTTCAAACAACTATCGAAGGTCAACTTGAAACCCTATACCATAAAGAAGAGCTTGCCCAATTCAATCAGGAGTTAGAAAACAAAGTCGCGGAAAGAACCAAGACACTTGCCGATCTCAGCAGCCGTTTACTCAAAGAAATTGAGCAACGTACCGCTGCGGAAAACCACTTGGATTTTCACCTTCACTACGACCCGCTCACTAAACTCCCCAATCGAATCACACTGGCGGACGACCTCGCTAAACAGATGGCTTCTCTAGAAGACGATGAACAAGTTACCCTGATTTATTTCAGTTTGAGAAACTTTAAGTTTGTTAACGCAAGCTATGGTTACATGTTCGGTGATCAGATTTTGTCGTCACTCAGCCAACGGATCTGCCACAAGCTGCCCAAAAAGTGGAAACTGGCCAGAATTGTTGGCTCTGATTTCGTTTTAGCCACCCAGCATCTGCGTACACCCGAACTTCAAGAACAAGCCATAGAACGAATTACCAATGCGTGCACCCAACCTTTTAGCGTCAACGGTATGAGTATCAATTTGCAATGTAACTTAGGTATCGCAGTGGCCCCATTGGATGCAACAGACTCGTTCAGCCTCATTCAGCGAGCCTGCTCAGCAATGAGTGAAGGCAAAAATGAAGGTTTGCAGGTCGCTTACTTTAATTTTGCTGCACAAAAAGCTGCCGAAGAACGCTTACGACTGGAATCACATCTTTCTAAGGCGCTGAAGAACAACGAACTCGAAGTCCATTTCCAGCCGATCATTTGTCTCAAACAAGGGGGGAAAATCATTGGTGCTGAAGCGTTGTTACGATGGAGCAATCCAACGCTGGGGCAAGTTTCACCAGACCGTTTTATTCCTCTAGCGGAAAGTAACGGCCAAATAATAGAAATCGGCTACTTCGTTTTGCATCAAGCACTGAAGCAAGCTGCGGAATGGCATCGCGCATCCCCGCACTCGTTTAAAATGGCCATCAACATCTCACCAATCCAATTTCAAGAACAACACTTTGTACAACACTTACAAGACATTATTGATCTTTACCAACTGCCAGCGAAGTGCATTGAATTGGAGCTAACAGAAGGCATTCTGCTGCAAGATGAAGAGTATGCGCAAAATGTCCTCGCTCAGTTGCGTCAATTCGGCGTCAGCATTTCTCTTGATGACTTTGGGACAGGGTACTCTTCACTCAGTTATCTACAAAAATACGCTTTCGATACGCTAAAAATTGATCGCAGTTTTATCAATCAGTTAGAACACAGCCAACACAACCGAGAGCTTACAAGAGCCATCATCGCAATGGCACACAAACTCAATATGATGGTGATAGCAGAAGGGGTAGAAGAGCGGTATCAAGAAGACTTCATTCGAACCGAAGAATGCAACTACGCTCAAGGCTTTTTGTATGGTAAAGCCGTTCCTGCTGACGAGTTTACGCAACAAATGACAAGTAAACTTTAGTCAGCGTCAAACGTTATGTGCATTCGCCAACAATAACCACTTGTCACCAAGATCTCTAAGCGCAAACCTTGCATCACGTCTGGCAAATGAGCCGGATCTCATTTTTTCCACACCCAATTAATAAACTGATTGAGTTGCTTCTTAGAAGCAATAAACTCGGTCGCAAGCCCAGAGGTTTGAGCGGTAACCGGTCATTTCAGCGCGTGTTTAACCTAGTAAATCAGGTTCTATCTGGGTACTCATTCTTAAAAAGGAGCACCAGATATGACTTCACGACGTACATAGGATGATTGGCAAGCCATAATCAACAAAGACGTGTTTGTCGAGATCGGCGCTAGCACGTCCTTGGACAGAAGCAAGTTAGTACAATAGCACTAACTCAACCTTGAACGATTAGAAAAAATACCTCATAACTTTAAACACTTTATACTAAGTCCCTTAAAATCGGAGCACAGAAGTTAATAATAAACTGACCAGAACTAGCGCTAACCAATTAAGTTCCTTTATATATTAACTTAGAACCTAGGACTTAATTTTGCTTGGTAGCCTGCTTGCTGGAACTCTTCGTATAAAGATAATAATTCCGATTTGCTGTAAACTTGTCGAGGACAACTATTAGGGATAAAAAATACTGGTTTATCCTTCGGATCAAAACCCGGACTAAAAGGATTTCCAGACTCGTCATTGTGCCAAACCAACACACCACCTTTATAGCCAGAAGATATAATGCTCTTATTGAGAGCATCGCTCACTATATCTTCAAAATACGACGTGTTACCTCTATCGGGGCTCTCTTGATTTCCACCTAGGGACTTAGGGATTGTGAAACAATTTACTGCACTCTGAAAAGAAGTATTTTGATTCTTTAAGCCACTGTTAATATAACGGGGAGGTATTGATAATGGGCGATTTCCAGTGTATTGATTTTGATTAAGAATAAAGTCAAATAAATCATAATCTGCTGTAATAATCGGGTTATCCAAATCCACTGTTCCGTATGACCTTTGTCCAACTTCAGGCGGATTAGTCAACACTTTAACTTTCTCACACCCATCGTAAACATACCCACTATCATCAATAGTAAATTCTACGACTTTCTCATGATAAACTGCGACATATTTTTCACCACGAAGTGTAAGCAATTTCTTCTCAAATAAATAATTAATTTGAGTTTTTGACAACTTTAGTGGTACTAGTTTAGCTCCCTTATCAAGAGCCTCTTTAATATATTGTTCGTGTTTAAGTTGCTTTTTTGAATACAAGGCTTTCTCGGTAATAAACCCAGCTGTTGGCCCTGAATTACTTGATTTAGCTTTAACATGAAAATTCTTCGATGGATGCCCTTCTTTCAAGTGCACCTGACCTATCTCACTAGGATAACGGAGTGCAATGATTACGTTATATTTATCAGCACAACCTTGAAAAGAGTGACTATATAAAATAGATTCAGGATCGAACTCTTTTCCGGACTTAAAATGTAGTGCTTTATCTCCAAAAGACGAATTAGTTGGAGTATGGGGGTCACTATTACCTCCAAGCTCCTTCATACTATCAACAACTTCAATTGTATTATCTAATTGGACACCAGCTTGAGTAGCACAGTTAGCCATATTTTGCGCTGAGTCTGATTCAAGACATGAGCCACTTGTAGTTTTTGCCGCCCCTACTGAAACAGAACTTGAACCAACTATGACATTAGAGTTTGGTGGACATCCACAGTCAATATAATCTCCGACTCTTGCCGCTGGACCAGCTGGTAAATTTACGTCCCTTGGACCAACAGGCACAATAGGACCTATGCCGCGGCACTCCTTACGACCTGATTTACAGGTTGCTAGATGGCCTATTGAACTAGCGACTAAGCCGTTGAATTTAATATCAGTGTTTCCTTCTACGACTTCTCCACCTGTAGAGGTTTTTGTTCCTATACCAACACCATACATAATTTGATTTCTTTTGCGAGTTTTATATGCAATCAATTTAGTACATTGAAAGAGCTTTTTTTTCACAGAGGATCACATTTTTAAATTGACGGAATATTGATAACTGGATTACGCCATGCGTTGTAAATCACTCATAAACTTCTTATTTGTTGACTAGCTGTCGCATTTTTTAAAATGCAGGCTCTTTTATATTTCCCCAATTAATCAATAAGTTCGGTTGCTCCGGGTGACATAACTTTTATTAGGTCAAACGCAGGTTCTCTAAGTCGCAAAGAGTATTTGCTATAGCGGATTTTGGGGCAGAAGTAATTTATTGAGCAGAGGCATTTCAAATAGGGGAATTGAGGTAATTAGGAAGAATTTGCTACGCAGCTACTAGAAAAGAAAAAGGCTTGAGAAGTGAAATTGCTCTCTGGCCTTTCTGTTCGCAGGCTTGATCTTAGAAGTACCAAGTCACCAAGGTATGATTCTGTATTACTCAGTCTGAGCAACTTTGACCATAGCTTCACCATTAACGAGGTCAATGTTCTCTCCAAAGTAAGAGGCTATGTCTTCAGGTTTGATTTTATCAAGCTTGCTCCCTGAATATTTAAAGGTGCCTTAATCACATACGTTATCTGGAGTGCCACACAGTATCTTCACCTTATAATAATGTATTATTCATATTTTCCTCAATCATTAACGGGGGGCTACTCATTGTAGCCCTGGCCAGAATCTTGATGACACGGTGGAGTAATTGAAAGCTTGTAAGTCTTGAGGAAAAAGGAACTCTGAATTATTAGTCTTATAAAACGTTATAATATGATACTTTCAAAGAATAAAATATTAGTTTTTTTGTTTTTGCAAATTAACATTAACTAGAAAGACCTGAACTTTTTACTCTAATTGTTTTCGAGGCAAAGTTTTTGGTGTATGTGGTCAGCATATCCAGTAGTGGTTTCTTTATGACCTTAACTCTTCCAATCAGAATGATGGAGTGTTCTGATTGGGGGGTAATATGATTCCTTTAGGAGCAGTTTTAACCAAACTTCATCTATGAAGGCTCCTTTTTAGCGTTGGTTAGTAAAATATTACGGCCCTACGGACAAGAGAGCCCCACTTTAAAAAGTGGGGGTCATCAATCTGAAGTACTATCGGTATTTTGTTTTCAGCTAAAAACCTTGTCCCAGATATCTAAAGTTCCAGAGATTTTACCTTTATGGACGTAGTACCTAGGGAAAGACTGGAAGACATAGATATCGTCGCCATCACGGATTAAGCGATAAAACAAAAATTTATATCCCGATGAGATCTGGTTGAAATGATCATTTTCATCTTGCTTATTGTCATCGACTAAAAGTTTACGAGAGTAGACAAAATAGATGGTTTGCTCCCCTAAGCGAAGCTGCCTTGCTTCAACTTTCCATTTGGAAAGAAACTCACCTTTATCATCTTGCTTTGTTTGCAGGGCGACTACCTTGCCGCGATAGCAAGTCAGAAAGACGTCTCTGTCATCATCAGGCACATGCAGTTTCATTGAATATTGGCAAGATGAGCCGTTTAGAAAAGCGTAAGTCGTAATGGAAACAAACAACCCTAAGACGCTCACTGCTATTAAAATAATACGTTTAGCCATTGCCTTCAACCTCCATTAAACCACTCTGACTTGAGTAGAAGAATCTACCTTCTTTTCCGTCTACGATTGATGGTTCGACGTAGTCCCCTTGTATCGAGCATAGGGTAGCTTTACCTGATTTTTGGCAGTCGACACGCACCCACGAGAACATGATGTAAAAGGTGGCATAGAGGCAAAACAACAAAGTTCCGATTGCAATTGTGATCTTAAGTTTTTCCCACCAAGTTTCATAATTTGATGGCAAGCTTATATTTTTGTTGCCAAGTGGAGGGAGAGGAGTCTCTTGTGCCGGTGACTCTTGTTGTGGTTGACCCCAATTAAACTCAGAAAGATCGATTCTATAGCCCTTTCGAGGAACATTGGTAATTTTAATATTGTTAAGATCAAGGATCTTCCTGAGGTTTGTAATCGCAACGGGTAATGAGTTCGGCCCGATAATATCTGGTCGGCCCCAACCATTAACGATTAAGTCATCTCTGCTGACCACCTCTCCACCTTCCTCAACCAACCTTTTCAATACACTACTTTCAGGAATAGTGATAGAAAACGATTTTTCATTATCGAGCAGAATCTGAGCACCAGATTCATTTCTTTTTAGTAAACAGTTACCGATTTTTAAATCGAAGCATTCCGTCCCGTTTGTAGCCATAGAGCGCCTCCTTTGTAAGTGTAAATAGTTGGAGCTGACTTGTTAATTTGTCGGGCTATTTTTAGTTATTAATATGTTAATTGTTCAGTAAATAATGAGTAATTTAGTGATTTTTAGGTGTGGTTATGTGATCTGGGTTCGATAATAGCGTATTTAGAGCAAGTGCTCTGTAAGGGTTTGTATTGGCTTGTAAGGACAAAATTAAGTAGAGGAGTCGATGCAAAATTTATCAAAAAGCCGGCTCCAAAATTGGGAGGGATGAAGCCGGAACAGAGAGGGAGAGTCGCCTAAGAAACTCCCCTCACAGGCAAAATTGATTCCTTGCATTGAAGGAATGGAGTTGCGGTAAGTAGGTAGCCTCCTTTCTTTGTTAATAAATCTTGCATCATTTCTGGCTCGGATAGATGAAATGTACAGTGAACATTTGCGCCTTCTACCAGGTCATTTTCACAAATATCCATGAATGATTGAAAAGAGCGGCAAATAAGCGTATTAGCCATTCTTGTTTCTCCTGCGTCCCTTTGTATGTACGAGTTAATTCTGAAAGCAAACAGTTAAGCAGGGTATTTAATTAACGTTATTTATCGGTGAGGGGGACACTGAAAGGATGTTTGATAAAGCACCTCAGCTAGATGACAAATATTTAATCTTGAGTTTAGAAAGGCGTTAGCTCCATTGATTAATCTAATTCCGAACTTAACCAACAGCAGGAATAAGATTATGAAAAAACTTACTACACTTAGCATCTTGATTGGCAGCATGGTTGGCTTTAGCGCTATGGCGAACTCCATGGAAGATTCAAACAAGGTTAATCTTGTGCCCACTATGAGCGCAGAAAAAGCGCTGACTCAGATTAAAACACTCAAGCCTGCTAGCTATGATTCTATTGAATTGATTGAACAAGAAGATGGTCGGTTTCTCTACGTTGCCACTGCAAAGCAACAAGCAGAGCAAGACACCATTTTCTTTGATGCAACAAGCGGTAAAGACGTTACCCAAACGATTCAAAAAGTTAACTTTTCACTTCAAGAGGTCCTTGCGCAAGTTGGTAAGACGCACCAAGGGCTCATTGTCTCAGCGCATTCGGATTTAGTGCCAGAACTGGGAACCATCTACATGGTAGAGCTCAAAGAAAGTTACGATGAGCCTCTATCAACCTTGCTCGTTATTGACGCTAAAACATTAAAAGTGATTGATACTGAAAAGGTCGATATGCAAGAGATGTTTTTCAATGATGAGGGCAATATCGAGTTTGAATTTGGTATGTATGAAGAAAACTTCTACGACAATGCGCATTCTATTAACGCTGCCAATGACTTAGAATTGCTAGAAGTTGGTCCACAACAACAATCTTAAATGTCATGCAGCTAGGCTGGTCGCTCGGAGTTTGAGTTATGAAAATTTTATTAGTAGAAGACAACGTAGAACAATCGCGTTTTCTCAGTCATAGCTTAGAGCAATCCGGGCACCAGACTGATCGAGCCGAGAACGGAAAGCTGGGTTTGATTTGCGCTTTGCAAAATGATTACGACGTTATTATTTGCGACCGTATGATGCCTGAAATGGATGGTCTTCAGATGATTCAGGCGCTAAGAGCAGGTGGTAACCAAACTCCTGTATTGGTGCTCAGCGCATTGGATAGTGTTGAGGAGCGTGTTAAAGGACTAAGAAGTGGGGGAGACGACTACTTAGTTAAACCTTACGCTTATACCGAGCTGCTGGCGAGAATAGAAGTGCTGGCACGAAGACCAAGTGAATCGCAATCTCAAGCAAATAACACCGAGTTAAAGCTAGATTCTCTCTCCTTAGATACATATACCCGAAAGGCAAAGCGGGGAGAGGTAGACATAGTACTCAACACTCGTGAATATCAAATTTTACTCTATTTAATGGAAAATAAAGGCCGCATCGTGACACGAACTATGCTGTTGGAGAAAGTGTGGAATCATCATTTTGATCCGCAAACCAATGTCATTGATGTCCATATTAGTCGATTACGAAAGAAGATTGATCTTGATGGTTACAAACCGCTATTGCACACCGTGAGAGGGGCTGGCTACGTCATGGAGGATCGCTCGTGAATTGGCTAAATGATCCTTTCCGCCGTTTTCTAAACTTATATGCCATGCTAGTCATGGCAGCGATTGTGTTGCTGATCGTGATGCGTACCAGTATCTATGCCTGGTTCATTGATAATAGTGTCTTGCCCATTGTGGCTTCTGAAGCTAACTACGTGTACGAGCTATGGGAAGAGTTGGGCCCAGAGGAAACCAAGAAGGTTCTGCGAGCCGATCACGAGGCTATCTTTAGCTATGTTTTCAAAGAGCACATCACAGACCAAGAATTGAAAAAGCTAGATGCCTATGAATCCATGGGAGAAATGGAATTTGGGATTGAATTTTATATTCAGGAGAATGAAGAGTCTGATTACGTCAGCGTTGAAACTTACCTTCCTGAGGGGGATGGATGGCGGACGCTAGAAGTTCGAGTAGAAGATGCCTTCTTTACTCAACAAACCCAACTGATTAATGGGATCATTTACGCAGTTGGAGCTCTGATGATCGTTGGATTTGTCATCGCGTACTTCATGATAAACAGCATTAAAACTCGGCTAACTGATATTAACGCCGCGAGCAACAGCATAACTAAAGATAACGATTTACATCTTAGAATCCCCAATGAACATCTAGAGGGGCCGCTGTCAGAGACTATTTCAGAGCTGAATATGATGTTAGATCGCCTTGCTCACTCGACTGAGATGACTAAGCAGCAAGCAAACAACATTGCGCATGACTTAAGAACTCCGCTTACGTCGATTTATCATCGAATTCAGCAACTTTCTGAGAGTCACTCAGAGCTTGAAGAAGTAGAGCAAATGGTAGCAAATCTTCTTAATACCTTTAATCAGCTGCTGCGAATAAGCCGACTTGAGTTCAATGGAGAGCAGATAACTCAAAGTGCAGTCAATCTACAACAGTTAGTCGAGTGTGCGACAGAGTTGTACGAGCCTGTTTTAGAAGACAATCAGTTAAATCTAGAGTTGAACATTGATCCGAAGCACCAAATTAAAGCCAGTCAAGAATTAATGATGCAGGTAGTGTCCAATTTGATTGATAACGCCTGTAAGTTCAATCAAGCGGGTAATGCGATTCGAATATCTTCTGCAGAGAAAGCAGACAGCGTAGAACTAACTGTAGTGGATCAAAGCGGCGGAGTAGGAGAAGAGGAATCAACCCACCTGTGCCAAAAATTCTATCGCAGCGACAGTAGCAGAAATACAGAAGGCAATGGGCTCGGGTTAAGTTTAGTCGCTGCCGCCACCAAGAGAATGGGAGGCACCTTAGAGCTAAAGGATGAGTATCTAAATGATAAGGTCGGTCTTTCAGTCACACTGAAGTTTCCAAAGGTTTAGCTATTCAATTAGCAAGCTACAGATACAACAAAGCCCGCTTGAGGCGGGCTTTGCGATCGTCCTGAAGGACTAAATTTGGTGGGTCCGGGCGAACTCGAATCGCCGACCCCTACCATGTCAAGGTAGTACTCTAACCAACTGAGCTACGGACCCAAATTTATGTTCTTTGCAACTGAATGCTTTAAGGAGTGGTGGGTCCGGGCGAACTCGAATCGCCGACCCCTACCATGTCAAGGTAGTACTCTAACCAACTGAGCTACGGACCCATTCCTTAAGAACGAGAGGGATGTTACCGAGAGTTATTCAATCGTGCAAGCGCATTTTCTTCGATTTTTACTCGTTTGCTTTATAACTAATCGAATTGTTGTTGTTTTATGCATTGCCAGTTAAAAAATGTGCATTAAATCACGTACATATCTCGGCCCGTTAATGACTATTGTCCTCGGCCATCAAACATAACCACGATGGTTTTCGTGATAATGCTCATATCCATGCTTAACCATGACTTCATTGAGCACAATGAAAGAGCGTAACTATGGTCATAGCCAACTTTTCTACGAACATCATCAATACAAGTATCGTAACCTTGGTTCACTTGCGCTAGCCCTGTGATTCCGGGCATGACACCGTAAGTTCTGTCAGCAAAGTAAGGGATTGCATTCTCTAGTTTACTGTAAAAGCTTGGTCGTTCTGGACGAGGGCCAATTAATGACATTTCACCCATAACCACATTAAACAACTGAGGGATCTCGTCTAGGCGTGTTTTACGCAGGAAGCGTCCAACTGGGGTGATTCTTGGATCGTTTTCTGTCGCCCACACAGCGCCAGTGCGCTGCTCAGCATCTTGATACATGGTGCGAAACTTGATGATTTCAAAAAAAACCATCTTTTCCGGTGTTGATTTACCGACTCTCAATTGCTTGTAAAAAACAGGACCAGGAGAGCTGAGTTTTATCGCCAGTGCGATAAAAGGCATGACTGGAGAAAGCAGTAGCAAGCCAAATAGCGCGCCAAATAGGTCAAACAGACGTTTTGCTAACCAAATTGAAATGTGTGTTGATACGTTGCTCATAATAATCTCCTTATTGGCCTACGCGAGACCATTTTCCTGATTCAAGACCGAATAGGTAACGCATACCACCGATGAAATTTGCACAGTGACCTGCAACGATATAAAGCAGCAGTTTGCAGGCTTTATGACTAAAAATGTATGGCAATTGATGACTAAGTACTGCTAGTGAATAGAGCGCGATTTGGGCGATCAATGCTGCCATGAAGAACGGGTTGTCCATCATGACAGTTGAGCTGATTAAGCAGAATATCAGTAGGTAAGGGGTGATGAGTCTTAATCCTTTTCCTGAAAAGAATGCAAACGCAACGCCTTTGTACTTAGGTAAAAACATTTCGCTAAGTTCGATAGCTTGTTGCATGTTTCCTGCGGAAATACGCAGTCTTCTGCTAAAGTCGTCTTTCTCGTTTGTTGCCTCCATCTCTAGTGCAATCATCTGAGGCTCATATTCTGCTATGTAGCCTTGACGCACGATCGACATAGGAATCATAAAGTCATCATTGATAGTGTCCGTGCTCATTGATTCAAACAGGTGAGTTCTAAACAGGTAGAAAGCTCCGTGTGCGCCTAGAGTAGAACCTAGGGTCGCTTCGCGCATTTTGAGTTTGCTTTGATATTGCCAATAACATGCTTCGCCTTCATTACCTGGTTTGAACAGCTGGTAATGGCCATTGACCACGCCAACCTGTTCATTATGAAAATGTTTGTTGGCAACCCATAATGCATCAATTGAAATGAGAGCTGAGACATCGCTCAACGCGGTAATGTCGCTCGTTATGGTTTTCATCTGTTCGTTGACGACCGCAACTTTGCCACGATTAGATTCAAATGCTCTGATCTCGAAGTGAGTATCTGAACAAATTGCTTCTTGAATCGTTTGCTCAGCAATTGAGACAGTGTTGTCAGTACAGCCATCGCAGGCAATGATGACCTTGTATTTGTTTTTTGGATAATCGAGCGAAGACAGATTACGAATTTTGTCTGCGATCCATTGCTCCTCGTTGAATGCGGGAACCAAAATTGTGATTGTCGCGCAAGCTCTGTCCCCTTTAATACTTTTGAATCCACGACTACGGTGATTTATCGTTTTAAAAGGGTGCTGTTTCGAGTACCAAGAAAGCAGCACTGGGTAACCAACATGGTGATAGATAACCAAAAGGCAGCTGACCACAAATAGAATTGTGAGTAGTAAGTCGATCATGCGCTTTTCTCCTCTGCCAACATTTCATAAGCTCTCATCATGTCTCTGATGTCATTGTTGTGAAGTACAAAGTCACGCGGAGAGTCAGTGTGGTGTAGCTCAAGGGCAGTGAGGACACTAGAAGCAAGTGCTTGCGGGTTTTCACTCTCAAATAGGCTCCCTGTAATTGGGCAGAGTGTCTCACCTGTAGCTCCCACGTTACTTGCTAAAGTGACAATGTCACATGATTGGGCCTCTAATGTTGAAAGTGGGAAGCCTTCACTACGTGAGGGAAGGCAGAACAGATCCAATGCTTGATAGAATCGAACCATGTCATCGACAAGACCTAAAAAGGTGACTCTATGGCTAATGCCAAGTTCCTTTACTTGTGCTTCGAGCTTTTTCCTTTGGCTACCTTCGCCTGCAATTACCAGTTCAATGTGATTCGGCAGTAAGGTCATTGCATCAATCAGCACATCGTGACCTTTTACTTTTTCAAGGCGTCCAGCGCTACCAATAATCGTGCTGCGAACAGGAAGTCCAACAACTTGGCGAGCCAGATGTTTAGAGCCAGTTGTGAACTGCTCACAATCGATGCCGTTTTTAATCACCGTCACGTCTTTATAGTCGAAGTGACGGTGAATTTGCTCTCTGACCAAAGCCGCATCGGCAACAATACTTGGTTTCGCTATTTTTAAAGCAAAGCCTTGTAGAGAGCGATGTTTCTCGTCAGATAAATGCCATGCGTCGTGTTCTGTGTGGATTCTCGCCTTAACACCTGCCAGTCTTGCGGCTATCGAACCATAAAGGATTGGTCCAATATGATGAGTATGGACAACGCTAGGTTTGAGTGTGCGGAATAATCTGAACAGCTGAACCAAAGTTTTAACACTGTATCCCGATGGTTTGTTCAAGAAGATAAGTTGATTCTTTACGGCTTCAAGTTTCGACCATTTTGAGATGGATTCTTCTTTGGCCCCTTCTAGGCTAATGATGAGCACTTTCTGTTGTGGGTTAGAAAATGCGAGCATATTGAGAGCTAGCGCCTCTAGACCACCAGGAGAGAGGTGTTGGACCACATGGATGATTGTTTTGCAAGGTGTGCTCATACTAACTCCTAAACGATTAATTCCTTTAAGTTAGTAAGAGCACATAGTGTGCCAGAATTTAAGTGTTTATATTTCAGTGTCTTAGGTGTTTTAAAAGTTAGTTCTCAACCTGATAATCAATTTGAAAGTCTTTATGATTGATAAGGCTTAATCTTAGGAATATAGGTAATCACAGGTGCATTTGTGATCGCCTCAATCTCTTCTTTACGTCTAATCGAAGAGTCAAACAGCTCTATAAGGATTGCGACGCCTGCACCCAATCCGATGCCAGCAATTAAACCAGCGATGACAAAAACAATCGCAGGAAGGTTAGCAGGTCGACTCGGAGTATAAGGAAGGTCGATAATTTTGACTCGTTTGTTTTGCTCGAATACACCTAATGATCCGGTTAACTGCGCCATCTCATAACGTTGAATCAATTCATCGTAGAGCTGACGTTTAATTTCCGCATTTCTCACTAGGCGGTGCATGGTTTTCGCGTTGTCACCAAAGCTATTGGCTTCCTGTTCTAATCGGGCGATCATTTCTTTGAGACTTTTAGTCTCCTCAGTCAATGATTCATAGCGGCCACGGACTAATTGCAAACTTTGGAGTTGGGTTACCAGTAAGGGCTGCACTTCACCAAGATCTTTGAGCTTGTTGCTACTAGCGATGTCCCATAGCTGATCACTACTGATGTTCGGTTGTTCCATTTGTAGCAAGATGGAACGCTCATTCTCTAAGCGTCGTAACTCGCGTTCTTTACCTTGTACGGCACTGTGACTTTCAGTGTATTTCGCTTTTAGAAGCGTCAACTCGCTGCGAATTTCGATGATCTGATCTTCAATTTTACCGACTACTGGATTTGTTTTAGACAATTGTTGATCAAGCGAGCCTAAGCTTCGTTCTACACCTGCAAGCTCGGCTTTTTTCTCCGCGTAGCTTTGTTTCAAAGAAGCAAGCCTACCTAGTGCTTGGCTTTGCATTTCTGGCGTGACGGAAGCGTAGCGATTTTTGAAGTCGGCTAGCTCATTCTCGGCGATATCTAGCTCCTCTCTGCGCTTTTCAATATGAATCTTGAGGAATTCGGATGAATCCTCAATCGAAGAGCGTTCAGGAGCAAGCAGCTGCTCTATAAAGTGCTCGCTAATCGACTCCAACAGCTCTTTCATCCCTGTAGGGTTGGGGGCCGTTAACGAAATCTTTAGAAAATCCTTACCGGGTTGAGTCACAGTAAGGCTGCTTGAAAGCTTACTTATGATGTAATCTCGCTCTGCAGGAGCCATCGTATCATCGATCAAACCATGCTCTTTCGCGACAGCCGTTAATACATGACGACTTTTAAGCAAGGTGCTGAGTGCATTGAGCCGTTCTTTTAGCATCGTTGAGACGGCGATGTCCTCTAGGAAAGGGTTCATCTTCGCCGTTTCCTGTATCAGCATAGAAGTATGCGACACGTAATTTGTTGGTGCGACTTTTCCAATAAAGTAGCCAACAAAAGGAAGGATGAGAATAGGTATTACGATTACGTAGCGCTGTCGCCATGCTGAGTTGAGTATGACGATGAACCTCATTTTTAGCTCATTCATAATGACTCCAACATACTGTTAAGCTTAACTGTACGAGCATCCCAGCTTTCCGATGCTAGAGATTGCTGCTCACCAATGCTTGAATCTAAATCTAGGCCATTTAAGGCGTAAGTAAACTGCTGAGCGTTAGTCACTACGTTGACCTGCTCTCTATATGGAGAAAGTGCAGGGAAGGGCGTCGCAATAACCGAGCTTCCTGCTGCTAAATACTCAAGCAGTTTTAATGGGCTGCATGAGGCGATTTGTCCATTAGATCTAAATGGCAATAGGCTAACATCCCAATGTTGGCTGTAACCTGGCAGTTCACTATGAGGTTTTGGGCCAAGGTAGTGAACATTCGATAATTTTGGCAAAGGATTAGCCGGCAGTTCCAATGGACCGATAAACACAAACTGCCAAGTGGGGTTAGCTAAACACACCTGCTCAATAAGTTCATAATCTAACCAGTTAGACAAACTGCCATAGAAACCAGCAATTTTATTTTCTGCTGAAGGTAAGTCGATGGCACGACTCACTGGAGTGCTGAATAGATGCGTATCGACCCCGTGAGGAAGATAATGTGTTTTAGACTGAGGAAATTTAGTCAGTAGTTTTGCACTCGCCGCGAGAATTAAATCTGCATGTTCGACAAGTTTGCTTTCGTGTGTTGCCACTATGTCGTGGTCAACACCTGCAAGAGATGAAAAATCATCGCCACAATAATAAACAATGGCAGATTCACCCAGTGTTCCACACAGATCAGCAGTCGTCGGAAGCGAGCTCCATAAGATGGGCTTGTTTAACCCAAGCTTTTTAATCACGGGTTTCAACTGAGAGCAGATCATCGTTTTCGCTATTTGACGTGCAAACCAAGAACGAGGTGCTGGAATCGTTTTTAGGTTAACGACACTGATATTCGACGGTTGTTCGTTAAGGCGACTAAAGCCTCCCTTACTTCTACCTAATAGCTTATTCGCTGCTCGCTTGAAATCGTGCATCTTCAGTTTAGGTTGACGCAGGCCAATCGAATTTACCCACAGTACTTTACGCTGCTTAGCCAAACGAGTTACTAGGTGTTGAGTACTTGATGGCAAACCGCCGAAGTCTTCACCGAAAACAATAAGATCACGCATGACGGTTTTCCTCATTACTAGTTGAAGAGTCAGCAAGTGAACGAATCACTTTTGCTGGATTGCCTGCTGCTACCACATAGGGAGGGAGATCCTTGGTAACAACACTTCCGGTGCCAACGATGGTGCCTTCACCAATAGTGACATTTGGGCAAACCGTCACGTTTGTACCAAGCCATACGTCGTTTTCGAGGATGATATCGCCGACATCGCAATCTAGATCTCCAAAACCTTTTGCCCGCATAGCCGCATCTAAAGAGTGACCCGAATAGCCGAAGAGAAAAGCTCGACCAGCAATACGAACATTGTCACCAATCACGATTTTATGGCCAATTGCGAATGTGCTTTGCCATCCAATATCAACGTTGCTACCAACAATGAGCTGAGGATTGTCAGATTGAGGTCGAGCACTAAAAGTAGTTTGTCCTGAAATACGACAATCATCGCCGAGGGAGATAGTTAAGGGACCAGAGACAAAAGGCACACCACCAAACAGGTAAAGTCCTCTGCCGTATTTTGATAGTCGCCCTTTAAAGGCGGGAGTGTGTACTGAAACGCGTAAAAGGTTTCCCCATAGAGAGCTAAATGCAGAGTAGAGTAGACCAACGAACTTGTTAAATAGTTTGGGCGTTGGAATATCGCATGCGCGAATTGCTTTCAAAATGAGAAACAATTTGCGATACGCAGGATTCTCATTGTGTTGTAGCCAAACTTTGAAGTGGTTTAATTGCTGAGCCAACATGATTGCGTCCCTTACATTTGAATTATGCAGAGACTATTTCACGTAACGTGCCAAAATATAAATTAATTAAAAACAATGAGATAAGTTTAGTTATTCTTTCGTCTTGTTAAGATTCTCAAATTGAGAACGTTTTTGAGTAATTCGAGAGATGGCAATACATAGCGCAGCAAGTATGTAAATTGGCCAGGTAAAGCCTTGAGTAAGGAAGGTACCAGAGACAACCGTACCTATCACGCCTGCATAGACGGCAAGCGCCGTGGCAGTCAGATACGGAGAGACAGAGTCCTTTAACTCAGCCAGAATTGAAAGTGTTTGCCTACTGGTTTTAATCAACGAAATGATGATACCGATGAAGACGATCAGGCCAAGGAAGCCCATTTCTGCCAGAACACCAAACCATGTACTGTGTACAGCGTGGTTGAGTCCGTCCCAATGAGAGCTGTAGTAGTAATAATTTGAGTAGAAGTTATTAAGACCAACACCACTGAAGGGATTATCTAACGCCATCTTGAATGCTGCTTCCCACGCATATAGACGACCCATTGCGGATGCATCGATACCTTCTTCTGCAGCACCACCTGATTGTCGATCTGAAATACCAGCGACCGCAAATAAAACCGCTAAACCAATGACTCCGATGAAAATGAGTAGTGATTTTGAGCGGATGAGTCGCAGACCGAAAATACCAAATACGGCGACTGAGCCTAATAGCCCGCCACGACTTTGAGTCGCGATGACAGCAGCCATTGCGAGAACAAGCCCTACGATTCCTAGAATGCGTGAAAAGCCAATCCCTTTAGTCGTTGCGAAGCTTATGGCGAAAGCGAGAGGGAACATCAATACGAGCGACAAATCATTTGGGTCCCCAAGAACAGAGCCAAGTTGGCGACCTATGGTAACCCGAGTGCCTTCCACCAATCCGATACCTGCTGACGAATTATATAAAGCAACGACGGCGATGAGCCCGCCAGCCAATATAATCAGCGTCGCTATTTTTCGAACGGCGTCTTCCGTATTAACTAACCAGGCGATTGCCAGTGTCATGACAATGATTTTCCAGTAGATATTCTTAAAGTAGGTAATGGCGATACCTGGATTTGATGAGAGTACAACGCCAATAACCACTAGCCCCCAAAACAGGGCTAACCACGTCATACTTGGGTGCCAGAATGTTTGTAATTGTCGGCTTACCAATGTATGCCACATGAGCGCAGAAAGAGCGCCCAACGAGAGCAATAGCGGGATCTTGAGCGAGTAGAGAGCTGGAATAGCTTCATGAATGCGAAAGAAAGAAAACAAAACGAATAAGCTAACAAGCCAAAATGTTTGATTGAGTACAAACAGAGCACCTAAGGGAACAAAACATAATACCAACACAATCGCAGGGTGAGGCACCACGTACCATAGCATTGCTAATCCAAAGCTAAGCAATGTCATGAACAAGATTGGCGCAGTTCTGTTCACACTAGCTTGGTTGACACTGTTCATAGTGATTTACCAAGGTAGTTATTGACGGTATGAGTTAAGCTCTTCAAAGAAACCCCCGAGATCAATTTAAAGCGAATTGCAAAAGCAACGACACCCAAGGGTTGAAGTAGCAACATTAATGCCGAAACTTCGATATTTTGATGGTAACGGCTGGTTAAAAGAAATAGTGCAGTTAGTGTCAGAAGGGCAATAATGTTGCTCGACGGATAAGCGAGGTAGTGCGCTTGTTGACTAAACCAAATGGTGAGCGCGAAACGGCAAAGCTGCCCAGCAATCAGTCCCCAAAGTATCGCCTCTATACCTGACTCTATGGAAGCGAAGCAAACGATGAAGGCTAAAACTGTTGATATAACGTTGATATATAAAAGTTGAGTGGTATTTTTCTTGTACAGAATACCGAAGTTCGTCAGCTCAACGAGCTCCTTGAAAAGCATCATAGTAATGGTCATACCTACCAAAGCGACCGCGGGTTGGTAGGATTCGGGTAGGGCGATTGTAATAAAAATTTGGCTTAACCAAGCGACGGTAACCGAAATGACGCACAACAATACCACGCCTTGCGTCGTGACATTGGCGACGTAACCGGTGCCTTTGTTGTCCATTGCCTCAAATCTTTTTGGCATCCACCACATATGGAAAGGTTGAATTAGGATACCGACAGTCAACGCAAACTTAGCTGCGATAGCATACATACCCAGAGTTTCTAAGTTTGTTGCTCCTGCAATCAACCATCTCTCTGCGCCACTTAATCCGAAAGCAACAACCCCAGATAACATTAACGGTGCCGAGTATCGAATGTATCGTTTCATGCGCTCTTTGTTAGGCAGCATAAGCGGGAAGTTGATATAGATATGAAGAAACAGAAACTGTACGAATGTGCAAATGACGTTAAGCGCGAATATCACCGTCACATCAGGCTTATGTAATAACGCAATGATAAGTAATGACACTTGGGCAATAACAGTGCTGACACAAATCTTAAAAAACAACCCTGCCTGATTGTGCAGCCTCAACCACGCTAGACTTATCGCTAAAGGAGCTTCATAGCAGAGGACCAACGCAATAAATAGGACTTGTTCATGAGTGATCGAATCCGCTTTGAAAGGCAATAAGTAGTAACCTATGAGCAACAAAACGCTAAGAGACATAGAGAGAAGAAGTGTTGCGCTGTACAGTTGAGATGCCTTTCTCTTTCTAACGACTTTACTACTGACTGTGCCGATAAAGCGATAAAGGTTTTCATGCATGGCGAGACCGACGATGAGGCTGAAAAACACGGTCGTGACGCCTAGTAGCTCTAAGTGACCAATTTGAGATGGCGATAAGTAGTGTGCCATCAAAGGTAATGTGAACAGGGATACACCTTTAATTAAGAACAAGCTGACGGCGTATAGGCTAATGCTTTTAATATGTTCTGTGTTCATAGCGAATCTCCAATCAGTTATCCATTTATCGGTCAAAAGACCCTAGTCACAAGCACGAATCATTGATGTGACAATGTCACCGTTTATATGCTGAGCAAATCTCTGATAGCGATATTCAGCTTTGTATTGTTCAGCGACGACTCGTGCGTTTGTGCAGCAACGTTCAAATGTTTGGCTATCGTTCGTTGCGTAAAGCAGAGCATCACACAATGAATCTGCGTTGTTTGGTTGGTACTTGATGCAATTTTCATTGTGCGTCAATTGCTGATCCCAGAAGGATCCGTCTTGTGGGATCACTACGCACATACCAGCGGCTAATGCTTCAAGGATTGAAAGACCGAAGGGCTCGTTACAGCTGGTAGAGACAAAGATGTTGGACTGGCTTCTGATTCCATCAAGATTGTCAGGATCTTCGTACCATTCTGTGTGCTTTAGTAACACTGGCGCCATAGACACTGGTAGACAGGTGTCGACGGGACGAATAAAGCAAACATTAAGCGCGATAGGTTTACAGCGTGCGGCAAGTTTGGAAGCTTCTATAAGCATATCGAGACCTTTCCACTTTAATAGCGAAGCGGCCCAAAAGCAGATAGGAACACTCTTTTGACATTCTGTAGGCCAACGCTGCGCAGGGATGCCATTGACAAAAGACTGATAGCTGGAGGATTTTAAATAGCTTTCAGCCAAGGCGGAGGTATCTTCAATCTTGGTTGCGTGTTGAAGATAGGCTTCAAGAGCAACCTTTAGACTTTTGCGAGTAGATGGCAAATAGAAAACTGCATCTGCTATTGTCAGGCAGTAGCCGATAGAGCGTGATAGCCCCACATTACCGTGGATAAATTGGGTGACTTCAATGTCTAAGAAGGCTTTAAGCAAGTACATTGGCATGTCGATTCCAGGACCGGAAGCGCCCACTATTTTTGCTATACCACGTTCTATCACCAAGGTTTTGAGCATAATGAGCAAAAGGTAGAGTTGGTTTAACCAGTAGAAGGCACCGTTATGCTTTTTCATCAGCCAAGAAACCGCGGAAACTTTACGTAAAGTGACATTGTGTTTGGCATAGAACTCAGTCGCTTTCCAGAACTCTGGGTCAACGGTCAACACAATAAATTCATTGCTGGCGATTCGGCAAACATTAAGCGCATCACTGGTCGCAATCTTAGAACCACCTTTGAACGTGATGGGGTCAAATATCAATGTTTTGTTCTTGTTGTTAGCCATGCTGACCTCCTAATGAAAGGCGATTCGCTACGTAAGTCTTAATTGGTAGTAACGTGTTTAGATAAGAACGATTTGACTGCTGAGGTTGATCAAGAAGCGTTAGATACAAACGCTCTATCTTGGCGCAGCTAACAGAAATGTCGTGGTGCTTAACAATTGACTCGTGAGCTTGGTTTGCAAGGCGTGCACAAAGGTTAGGGTTGTTAACTAAAATACGCATTGCTTTGGCAATAGGAGCAACACCATTATTTGGATACAATACCCCTGTTTGACCGTGTTGGATAAACTCTGGAATGCCTCCTTCAAAAGGGGCTACTATTGGAAGCTTAGCAAGGGCAGCTTCTGCGATAACCAAACCAAAAGCTTCGCTACGTGCGCCACTAATAAACGCGTCACAACCTTTTAGCCAGCCAACTACATTGGACTTCTCGCCAACGAAGTGAACGTTGTCTGATAAATGCAGGTAGTCGGCTTGCTGTTGAAGCTTTGATGACATCGGCCCATCGCCAATCACAACCAAGCGTACATTTGGGTACTCCAAGGTGACGTGGCGTAACGCGGTTAGAATTCTATCTACCCCTTTACGATGAATGAGTGAGCCAACCGTTGCGAAAACAAAGTCTTCTTTGGGAATATCAAGCTCAAGGCGGAGGTCAACAGCGGATTGATTAGATAGGGCTTTAACGTCAATCCCATTGTGAACAACGGACACTCGTTCTTGTGGGTAGCCATCTCTTATTAAAGATTCACTTACTGATTTGCTGACTGAAATGATATGCGGAGATAGGTGCAGACCAAGAGTTAGTCTATCTCTAGTCGGATAAGAGCAGTGTAATTGGGTGACGACAGGTACATTACTTAGCCTCGCAGCCGCTAACATCCATTGGCAAGGTGCACCACTATTAATATGAACCAAGTCAATCTGTTCGCGTTCAATTATTTTGCGTCCATGGTTGATCAGCTCCATCCATCCTGAAACGTTGTATTTAGGTGCTTTCCAACCTAGTAACAATGGAAAGTTATCGAGCTCGTTAGGTACATTGAACAACTCAAGCTGTTTTGAAAGCTCGCGATTATTTGTCCAAACAAATGCTTCATAGCGTCGGTTACGCAGGTATTTAATTAGATCCAGTAGGCATTTCTCGCTACCTCGAATCCAATCATCACCATAATGTACAAATAGAATCTTCTTTTTCATGGCCGACCCCTTACGTAACTTTCTCAAAAAACGGATTAATAGGTTTATTGAGTTAGATAACGCAAATGGAGTGCCAATTAGAGGTTGTTTTTAAGTTGTTGTTTTGTTGTGATTTTATAGCTTTCTTGAATTTGGGGAAGATTATTTCTCAATTTGACAATCAGATTGAGTACAGATCGAGTATCTGGGGAATGACCGCTGATTGAGAGTAACTATGCTCTATGGTTTCGACTGCCTGTTGTTTTAATTGGGCTGTTTGTTTTTCATTTTGGGTAAGGAAAGTGGTTAAAGCCAAGCCTAACTCATCCATGTTATTGACCAAATAACCGTTTGTTTGATGAGCAATTAAGCTGGGCATGTTGCCGACCTTGAGAGAGACGACGGGTATGCCGCGTGCCATGGCCTCCAAAGCCGTCATTGGCAAGCCTTCATACCGAGAGCATATGACCAAAACACCAACATTGGGCCAAATGGCATTCATGTTGTTCTGGTGACCGTGAAAACGAACATTATCAGTCGCGAGTTGTTTGAGTTCATCTTCGAGAACGCCTGAACCATAGATATCGAACTTGAGTTGGTTATTCGCGTTTGCTAGCTCGATAAATCTGTCTGGTCCTTTTTCGTGGCTGAGTCGACCGACAAAAGCGATCTGCTTTCCCTTAGAATGCTGAGTTTCCCTTGTATCAATGAAGTTATTAAAACAAACCGTTCTAGAAACAAGTTTTTCAGCAATTTTGTCACTAACAGCAATCGAGTGATTTGAAACAAACGAAGTGAAGCGGTCAATAAAGTCATACAACCATACCTTGCCCGAAGGAGTCTCGCCCGCATGGTAGGTTGAAATCTGTCTTACACCCGTTAACAAACGAATCAGCTTAGTTGTAATACTCGCCTTGTATCCGTGAGCGTGTAAAAGGGCAGGTCTATGCATCCGAACGAGATGAAGCAGTGTTTTGAAATAGCTATTGCCATCACCGTCTAGATGCTTAGTAGGAATTTGGTTAGCTTCAAGCTTTTCTTCAAGTAGTTGTTTTTGAGGGTATGTGCAAAGAAATAGTACCGTCACTGGAACTTGAAACTGCTTGAGCCCTTTAGCAAGCTCAAGCACATGAGTTTCAATACCACCAAAAGTTAAGCTATCGATAACCAGCCAAACTTCATCAGACGAGTTGTTGCTCATCTTCTGCTTCCCAAGCTTGTTTCTTGCGATAAACCGTTGAAGGGCTTAACTCCAATAACACTGCGGCGTTGAGAACGTTACCATCACAATAGTCAATGGCTTGCTGAATGGCTTCTCGTTCGATTTGCCACATTGGTCGGATAGTGACAGGTTTATCTGCTTGCGAATTGGCTGAAATTGGTTGAATAGTATTGCCTTCCAACGCTTCCTGACTGGTTGGAGGGGGAGGGGGCGTTACAGCGGGCGCGGGTTTAGGTGAAATGCTAGATTTCAATTTGCGACTCGTTGTGACCTGATCCGGTAAATGTTCTAGACGTAGATGGCTGTCGTCATTAAGTACCACAATGTTGCGTACAATGTTTTGCAATTGGCGGACGTTACCGGGCCAAGTGTAACGCTTCAATGTTGATTCCGCATCGCGATGAATAGCGTTGAACTTTTTCCCATCTTCTTTGGCATAAAGTTTAAGGAAGTGGGTTGCTAAAGTAAGGATGTCATTGCCGCGCTCCCTTAAAGGCGGCATATCAAGTGGAACGACGTGGACACGATAATAGAGATCTTCCCTAAATCGTCCTTCTTCAACTTCAACCAAAGGATCTCGGTTAGTCGCACAGATAATGCGGACGTCGACCTTCATTTCTTTGTTTGCGCCGAGTGGAGTGAAGGTGCCAGTTTGCAGGAACCTTAACAGTTTCTTCTGCATTTCCAATTCCATCTCACAAAGCTCATCTAAAAACAGCGTTCCGCCATTTGCCATCGATGCAGCGCCTTTTCTGTCAGCAGTCGCGCCAGTAAATGCGCCTTTGACATGACCAAATATTTCACTCTCCATCAGGTCTTTTGGAATAGCGCCACAGTTGATAGCGACAAATGGCTTATCTTTGCGTTTACTTTCTTTGTGAATCGCTTCCGCGCAAACTTCTTTACCGGTACCGCTTTCGCCAACAATGAACACGCTGGCTGTCGTTGGTGCGACCGAGTCAATGATCTTATAAACACCTTGCATGGGTAAGCTTGAGCCAATAAAACCATGAAAGCGGTTTCTATCGAACTTGCTTTCAATATCTTCCACAAGGTGTTCGAGTTTGACTTGCTGCAGGTGCAGCGCGATGGAGGTTTTTAAACGGTCGGCATTGATCGGCTTTTCAAGAAAGTCTTTCGCACCTTTTTGAACAAGGTTAACCGCGAGGTCGACAGAGCCATGTGCGGTTGCGATAACAACTGATGTCGGCACCTGGTTGTCATTTATCCAATCGAGAATCTGTTCACCGTCCATATCGGGTAATTTGAGATCGAGAATTACCAGTTGCGGAACGTTTCTTTCTATAAAGGCGATGGCCTCTCTACCTGTCTCGACATGAAACAAGTCATAAGGCTCATCTTTTACATACTGCTTGTACAAAATCGCCAGCGAAGTCGAGTCTTCAATAAGTAATACTTTTGGTTTCATTACGATGTCCTATCTTAAGCCTTTATAGTTGTGTCGGTTCGCTGAACCCTTGTTGTTTGCGCTCTTCGAGTGCTTGCAATGATTGTTGGGCGAGATGTTCCAGCTCTTGCTTAAAGGAGAATGCTTGTTCCTGTTGTCCATCCAAACACATGTGTTCGATTTTTCTCGCGAGATTAGACAATGTGCGATTACCCAGAGCGAGTGAAGAGCTGCCCAATGTGTGGGCTTCAAACTCTAACGTCACTTTGTCTTTGTCATCCATGGCCTGATAAATCTTCGCCAGGCGCTGCTCAGATTCTTCAACGTAGTGGTCGATTAGCAAAGGGATAACTTCCGCGCTCGTATCTTCGATCATTTGCTGTAAAATTTGTTCGTCTACCAGTTCCAAACCCGCCGTTTCCTTACGTTGATTGCTTAAGTTCTGTTGTGTCTTTTTATATGTATTATGTTGCTCATTCAATCGTGATGGTTCTATTCTTTGAGCTTCATCTTCAACACGATCGTTATTTAAGAATAGATTAATTTTTTCAATTAGTTGTGACAACCTAAGAGGTTTTGACAAGTAATCGTCCATACCTGATGCAAGAAACTTCTCTTTATCACCGGCGAGGGAGTGGGCCGTCAGTGCAATAATAGGTAAGTTAGCGGTATGCTCGTCTTCAAGATGTCGAATGGCTTGGCAAGCTTCCATACCGTCCATTTCTGGCATAGAAATGTCCATAAATATCAGGTCATATTGATACTCTTGCACCATGGATACAGCGTGTTTACCATTTTCAGCAATATCGATTGAGAGACCAACACGCTTAAACATTTCACGGATGACGAGTTGGTTTGCTTTGTTGTCTTCAGCGACAAGAATACGGGCATCTGGGCGGAGTAACTCTTGACGTTTTGGCGGCGTAGTGGGCGAAGTAATTAAGTCATCGGCGATCGCTAGCGTAATATCAAAAGTGAAGGTACTTCCGATACCCGGCTCACTTTCTACGCTGACTTCGCCATCCATCAGATTACACAAACGTCGGCAAATCGCTAGGCCAAGACCAGAGCCTTCTTTACTGCGAGAGTATGTTTGATCAACCATAGTAAATTCATCAAACAGATACTCGATAGCACTTTTGCTGATCCCTATGCCAGTGTCTTGAATCTGACAGACGATTTTCGCTTTGTTTTGTGTAACAGCCTCAGAGCGGACTTTAATTGTGACGCTACCTTCATGGGTAAACTTGATTGCGTTGCCAATTAAATTAAGCAGGATTTGCTTCACTCGATTTTTGTCACCACTCACCTTACTCGGAACCGTCCCTTCAATATAACAATGGAGTATTAAGTTTTGATTTGATGCGGTGGGAGAGAAAGAGTCTACGACACTTTCAACACAGTGGCGGAAATCGAATGGTTTGTCTTCCAAAATCAGTGTATTGGACTCCATCCGTGTAAAATCAAGAATGTCATTGATGACGGATAACAAGAAATGCCCTGATTCGGTTGCGGTGTTGACCAGTTTTTTCTGTTCATCGGTGAGTTTTGTTTCTTCCAGTATATTTAAAATCCCAAGTACACCATTCATCGGTGTGCGTATCTCGTGGGACATTGAGGCTAAGAAGCGACTTTTAGAATCATTGGCTTGTTCTGCACCTTCTCTTGCTTCGGTAAGGACTTGATAGTCTCTTTCCAGTTTGGCTGACATTTCATCGAAGGCTTTGGTCACTTCACCAAGTTCATCTTTTGAATGCTCATTAAGTTGGAATCCGGGGCCATGCTGACCGACTGTGTTTGCGGCTGCGGTTAAACGAGAAAGGTTGCGCGTAAGATAGGTACCAAGAATAAATGAAAAGATAGCGACCAACACCACTTCAATGGTTGCAATACTAATGATGGCTTTTTGCGCCTCATCGAGCATGGTTTTAATCGCGTTCGTTTCAAAACCAATATCTACGTAGCCGAAAACTGTACCATTGCTTTCAATAGGAGTACGCAGATCGAAAATCCCGTCGTCGACATCGTTCAAAGAGCTGTCGCTAAGCATTGAGCGCTGAAGAAGTTGCTTATCACCAGCGCACGCCATCTCTTGACCATTACGTAGTACCCGAACATAAGCCACATCTTCTAAAGTCATAAACTCCTGAACAAGATCTTCGAGTGTAGCGATATCCGTTGATAACACGGCATCTTTAGCCGCATGGGTAAACATAAGGGCGCTTGAGTTGGCGCGTTGTAGGAGCTGTTTTTCATTTGAATCAGAGAGAAAGCTCATCGCACTCAACACCAGAATAACGAGCACAGTGATCTCAATAACGGCAATACCCAATATCGTCTTCGAACGCAATGTCATAACTGCCTCCAGTTACTCAAGTATCTTAATATTTAGTGCTCTTACGTCATCCCAATCTGAATCGCTAGCTGGCTCAAATCCTTTTATGTTTAAAGATTTGAGCTGCTGTCCACCTTGGGACGTATTTTGCAGTGAAACTAACGCAGCCTGAATGGCATTAGCTTGGTCATTTGTCAGCCTGGGATGGTAAGCGATAGCGTGTGGGGTATAAGGCTTAGTGATCCAGATTGGTTCCAACTGTGACTTAACGACGTCTGGCAATGTGTTGAATGTCCGCATCACGCCGCCACCTGCAGGATAGAAACCTTTCGCGACTGAGAGGTAGACTGAGTCGTGTGAAGAGACATAGTCCGATTCGAATTCAATATCGGCACTTTTTAAGTCACTTTGAGTTAGGACAGTAGCCGCAAAAGCTGCAGGAGAGGGAAAAGCAAGAGTTTGTCCTTGTAAATCTTCAAGCGATTGATAGTCATTCGACTTTCTCGCGACAATGATTCCTTTTATCCGCTTGTCTTTGGCTTTTGCTATCGCTCTATACCCACTGACTTGGCTAAAAACGGTGTAGTGATAAGGATTCATGTAAGCCAAATCATATTCACCTTCAGACAAACGCTTCTCAAACTCTGGAATATTTGGCGCTGTACTGAAAGTGATTTCGTAACCAGTTTGCTCTTTGAGAGTTTCTACTAATGGTCCCCATTGCTTGGCAAGCCTACTAGCTGACTGCTGAGGGACAACACCAAATGTGAGTGTATCAGCTAAGGCAGCCGTTGATAGCAAGAGGGTAGATAGAGTAAGTATCGTTGGTCTCATAGAAACTCCTATGCTGACTGGGCCAGAAACTCGTTAGTTAAGATTTTACTTGCCCACTTGTCACGCCAAGACTTAGGTATAAATTTAAGTCGATTCAATTCGCGAACCATTTCTTGTGCGAGTGTTGCTTGCTGTTTTAGGTTTAGCACTGAGCCAAGTAGGGATATCGATGGGTTGTTTATTAGTTGCATTGCTTTCTCTAGCTGGCCTGAAGAAGTTTTCCCACCCATGATTACGAGAGCTGTCTGGTCACAGGCACTCGCGACAACTTGTGCAGGAATATTACCTCTGTTGATATGCAGCAATGGAGAGGTATCGCAAATTACGCGGTCATATTGCGTTAGCCATTGAGTAACGGCATTTTGCAACTGCGCAGGGTCTTTGTAAGCCAGTAGGGCAGATTGGTTGTTAGGTACCGTTAACCCGGTAAACATTTGATGTGTTGAGGCATGTTCAACAAGCAGGCCTACGATGTCATCATCGCTAGGCGCAATGTCTATACACTCGAAAGCGGGATGAAAGGTATTAAGATCGACAACTAAGGTTCTGTGACCGGCAAGCAAGTATCTTTCTGCAAGCGCTGCAACTACGGATGTGACGCCGTCACCTGATTGGCATGCAGTGATGCAAAGTGAGCGACATTCGCTCATTTCTGCTGCTAAGTATATCTGCTCAATTTCTGTATGTGTCGCTGGAATAATCATTACAGTGCTCCTATTAGAACGATGGTTGTCGTTAGGCGCAAAATGTCTTCTAAACCAACACGCGCTTTTTCAAGGAAGCTTTCGTTGCGATCAGGCACGTAGATGGTATCGCCAGCGCGCAACACGGGAAGCTTGTAAATGTTTGCCGTTTTACTGAAATCAATCAGGTCAAATGTTCTCGCTTGTCCCTGACAACAAGACATGTTCACAATCGAGATCTTCTCTAGATAGGCACGCTCTGACGGACCGCCAGCTTCCGCGAGTAGATCCAGCACTGTCATGTTATCGTCAAAGACATATCGGCCTGGGTTATTGACTGCACCTAGTACACGCACCGTTGATTCCTTCGAGCGGTCTAGCCAGATTTTGTCTTTTTCAGGGATGTAAATAGTGTCACCCATAGTCACATTTGGCAGCAGGCTTTCATCTCCTGTTTCAAAGTAAAGTGACAGGTTAAGTTTGCTCACTTTTGAATAGGTTTTATCGCGATGGGTAATACGGATGTTATGAATATCAGCGTCTTTGGTTGGGCCATCGGCCGCCGACAATATATCGAGGAAATGCATATCTTTGGTAAAGCGGTATCGACCCGGAGCATTCACTTGACCGAATACATAGATAGAGGCATCTGAGCTCTGACGTACCCATTGAGACTTATTGTCTGAAGGATCTTGTGGAAGATCATGCACCCGAACGATAGCACCAGCAGATATGTTCGGAAGTTCGCTGTTAGGTGCACCGTTTAAAATGAACTCGTCCAAATTAAAGATATGTAACTTGTTACCCGCTGTTACGACCTCGATTTTCGAGGTGTCAGCGCGTAGTGTAGGGCCACCTACATGAGAGAGAAGATCCATGAGATCCATTTCATCTGACCATTCTACGCGACCTGGGCGAACCACCTCACCGATAACACTTACAGCGCGGCTAGGTGCGATCTTCAGCCATGATTTCTCATTCATATCGGTTTTTTCAGGGACGAAAATTGCGTCACCAGGGCCGATAGCTGGTGGGCTTTTACGAGTTAAACCTTCGGTGAATGCAGTTAAGTCGAATTTGATCACTTTCCCGTTAGCTTTGATTACGCGAATTTGGCGAGATTCTGCATAACGCGTAGGACCACCTGCATTAGCGAGGATATCCATGAACGATGCGTTCTTTTTGCCTTCATAAGCACCAGGGCTTGCGACTTCACCCATGATGTAAACAACATTGGCGCCTGCTTTGATCTCTTCTTCTTGCTTAGGAACGAAGATCGTTGTGCCTGGTGTGAGGGTTGGTAATAGCGATACATCACCGCTATCAAGATACGTTTTAAGGTTAAATAGTTTAGGTGTGTTGTCTGAAATGACTCGGATTTGTTCAACAGATGCATAGCGAGTTACACCACCTGCGCGCATGATGACATCAACCAGATCCGTGTTTGCTTTGAAACTGAATGACCCCGGTGCGTTAACCTCACCAAACACTTTAATCGCCGTTCGACCATCAGCGCTGTCACCAGCATTAGCCAGTTTGTTAGCGTCAAACTCCTGCTCAATATTACCCACAAGCGGAGACGCCGGGATAAAGATGGTATCAAGTGACTCGAGTTCAGGCAGTAGGGTCTCATCACCCGTGTCTAGAAAGGTTTTATAGTTAAATTTGATCTTATCTTTGCCGCGTTTAATGAAAAGGTTGTTTAACTGGGCACCGGCACGAAGACCACCTGCGGCGTGAATCGCCATTTGGATATCAGAGGTTTTAGATAAAGTGTATTCGCCCGGCGAGTTAACATAGCCTTGCACGGAGATAAGGATTTGTTGCTCAGCGATGTAAACAGAAGCAGAGGATAGATCACGATACACTTTTTCCAGCGCATCCTTTACCGCTTGCTCTAGCTGAGGTTCGCTATAACCTGCGACGTACAGAGCGCCAACTTCAGGCAGCGTAATTCGGCCTCGTTTATCAACTTGGAAGCCTTTGTTTAACGATGACTCCCCAGGAAGATTAACTTGGATAAGGTCTCCAATCTGCACGCGTTCTTCATTTGTTTGGGCAAAAGAGCAAAGTGAGGTTAGTAGGAATAGGGCAATATAGTTAGTCCATTTCATTGTAACCTCCTTGCAAACGCTGCTCAGCTTGTTCTTGTGTATCAACCACTTCAATACTTACTCGGCGGTTGGTTAGGCGTACACCTTCTGACTCGCCATCATAAAGAGGAAGCGTGTCACCAACGGATTGAGTCTCTACTCTTGAGGGGTTTAATCCGAAGATAATCAGATAACGTTTCACTTGTTTAGCTCGACCCATGGCCAGTTTTTGGTTGTACTGAACATCGCCAACAGAATCTGCATGACCAGTGACTTTAAGATTGAGGCTATTATTTTCATTCAAAATGTTCGCTGCGCGTGCCAAGTGTCCCATGTACTTAGGATTCACTTCCGTTGAATTGAATGCGAATTGGTTGTCGACATTAAGCAGGTTGTACAATTTGTCTATCATCGCCAAACGTTGTTGGAATGCGTTTTCATCCATTGGCGGTACACATTTGGCTTGCGAGGTAACGTAGTCGAGTTGCAGCTCAAGCTCGTTAAGTCGTTTGCGCTGGATGACAATATCATTGGCTGCATCTAACAGAAGGCCGCCTTCCAGCTCTCGGGCAATTCGGTTTTGTTTTTCAAGTGCTTGTACAACAGCAGCTGGAAAACACCAACGAGCGCCTTCTCGTATGAGCGAATCTAGATGAAGTTTGGTGAGTTGCCAGTCGAAGCGTAAGCCATGCTCTGGGCCAAGTGGCTCATCCGGCATAACCGGAGTGAAATTGGACTGAATGTAATCTTCACCAATTCCGCCACGCCCTTCTTCTGGGTAGCTAGAACATCCGACAACGGATGCTATAGATACAGCTAGGGCTATGTGTTTGATAGAAAAGTTCATGCCAACGTCCTTTGTTAGTGTTTATTATTTTTATTAATGAGTTTGGGAATTAACCGGTATAGCTTGGTTAATTCGGAGCAAGTTCATAATCTCTAGCGGTTGACCAGAGACGTTCTCGATGCGCATGTTGCGCTGACGTTCTACAAGACGTTTGTATAGATAAACGATAGCACCTACACCAGAAGAATCGAGAAACTGCACTTGGCTGAAGTCAATTTCAATTTCACGAGAAGAGTTCTCCGCAAGAATCTCATCGATGTGTGGCTGGGCATGTCGGCTGCCGTCTGCATCTAGATTACCGTTAATTACCCAAGTTACGATTGTGTCGTTAGTTTCAATTTTACGAAGTTCCATAATCTTATCTCCTCAGTGTGTTGATATGTATAGAGCAGATAATGTGCCAAACTTTAAATCATTAAATATCAGCCACTTATGGGTTGGCTGTGCTATTTTCTCAAAATGAGAAATTCATAATCTCAAAATGACAAGCAAAAGTGTGAAAGTGAGATGAGTGGTAAGTTAGTCGTTTTTCAATGTAATAACGTCTTCCATTATTTAACTCACAGTTAGAGATCGCTCGAATGGGTTAGTCGTCATTCTTGCTCGTCATGCTGCATATCGGTAAATATTTATACATTGTTGGTTATGGATAATTGATATGAATATCAGACTGTCGCTAGTCGCCGTAAGTGTAATGTCTGCGATGATGGGAACCGCACAAGCAAGAGACGTTGCAGCGGAGTTTTTACCTGTAACGCTTGCCGCCTCATACGAGGCAAACATAGATGTATCAGATTACTGGAAAAGTGAAAAGCTAGACGGGATTCGTGCGATTTGGAATGGTAATAAGCTGATTACACGAAATGGAAATCCGATATCAGCACCGCACTGGTTTACAGAGGCGCTGCCAGACTACCCACTAGAAGGAGAGTTGTGGGCGGGGCGTGGGAATTTTCATTTAGTTCAGCAAACAGTGTTAGATAAGGTTCCCAACGATGCTGGTTGGAAAAAGATTAAGTTTATGCTGTTTGATGTCCCGCACTCTGCTGGCGACTATAAGAAGCGTTACTTCAATCTGGTGCATTTAGTTAACTCACTTGAACGCGATCATATTCGTTACATCGAACACACGCCGATTGAGGATGAGCAAGAGCTGTTTAGCTATCTGGATTCTGTCGATAGCTCAAAAGGTGAAGGGCTGATGCTACGAAAGATCTGTAGCCGATATCAAGCAGGTCGTAGCAGCGATTTATTAAAACTGAAAAAGCATCAGGATGCGGAAGCGCTCGTTATTGGTTATAAAGTTGGCAATGGCAAGTATAAAGGACAGATGGGGGCTTTACTTGTACAGCTTGAATCAGGAGAGCAGTTCTACATAGGTAGTGGCTTTAGTGATGTACAAAGAATGAATCCACCTGAGATTGGTTCAAAAATCACTTTCCGCTATAACGGCTACACCAGTAGTGGTCTTCCTCGATTTGCGAGATATATGAGAGAGCGTCCAGAGTAGTTAAGCCAACAAAGCGAATATCAGATAAATCAAAGGCCCATTATGTGGGTAATGCCAGTCAGTTAAGCTGACTGGCATTTTTCTTATTTCGAGGATACTTCCTTGGCTTGGGTTTCACCCATCTTGGATAGGACCTATCTTCACGTCTAGGTGGAAGTTTAAAATACCCCATTTGCTCCAACAGAGCTTCATAGTGCTTGGGGATATTTCCAGGACTTGTTAGAGGAAGAGTTGCAAAGAACTGGGTGATAGCCATCGAGCAACTGGTAAAGCTCAGTTGATTTGGCAAAACGCTATCTAGCTTTTTCGCTGCCGCAGTCATCCCTAATCGTATCAGGTTGTAGCAGAGCAATATTCCCCATAGTTCCTGCTCTATCATATCCGGCTTCTTACTTCTGAGCGTGTATTCGCTGTTTAAGAGCGACTGTTTCATCTCTCTATAACCTAACTCTATTTCCCAGCGATATCGATACAGTTCTGCTATTTCTTCCCCGGGAAAACGCAGCTCATCAACCATTGAGGTGAGTATTCGATATTGTTTGCCTTTTATCGTTTTACTTACGAGCCTTGCCTCAATGAACTCTGGTAAGTCACTGAACTTCTTACGAGATTGAGGCGTGGTTTTGAGACGAACACGGCAGTCATTTTTTCCAGACCGATGCACTACTTCATAGTTCAGATCTTTTTTGGCCGGGATTAACCAGTGCCTTTCTGTACCAGACTGGTGCCAACGATTCAGCAAACCTAAGGAGTAGTAGCCTTTATCGAACAGGGTTAATGAATGGTCGGGGGTTGTTTCAATCAGTTCCTCTGCAAGCACCATTTCATTTGTGCGATAGCCTGAGAATGCGCTGTTAATCAGTTGATGGCTGGTGAGCTCCATATGGCAAACCATGCGAATTTGAGGGTAAGTATTCTCACGGTGCTGATTACTTTGTGTTTGGTAAGCCTCATGATTTTCAGCCGTATCAACGGTTCGCCACACGACGCCATCAACAGCAAATAGATTGAGCCCAGCCCATGAATCAAACGAGTTCGTTCCGTATCCGTGTTGAGCAACGACCTTAAACACTTCTTTCACAGCATCAGAGCCTAAGCGCTGCCTTGCTTGAACGAGAGCACTTGGAGCGACTAGAGGCTTCTTATCAGGCAACATAATGTCCATCTGTGTGGCTATATCCCAGACGGATTTCTGCCGATAGAGCGCCATTCCAATAACTGACCACAGAACAGTTTCAAGCGGTAAGCGTCGCTTCCTTACGGTGGCGACACCTGCTTGCTGAAACCCTTTTCTAATGAGCTCTGGAGACAGCAACTCTGCATATTTTTCGAATGTATGGAATGTATTGCAAGACTTAAATGCTGTCGCTAACTCACTTTCAAAACGCATAAAAAAATCCGATACCAATCAACTGATATCGGATTCTTACATACTGATAGGATCGTTCAATTGATCCAGTAACTAATGCCTTAACTGATCGGCATTACCCATTATGTGGGCCTATTCTTGTTTTATTTTGACGCTAGCTCAAGTTGAACTTCATCATTTAGCCTGTGCATCCAGCGTAAACGAATACCAAGCATAATTGCCGCTGCGGAGAGACCAATTATAAAGCCCATCCAGAATCCGTGAGCGCCCATTGGTTCAACAATCCAATCTGTCATCGCAAGGATATAGCCAAGTGGTAAGCCAAGAATCCAGTAGGCAATGAAAGTACGATTGAATATCGCAGCCATGTCTTTATATCCACGCAGCGCGCCTGCCGCGACAACTTGCACGGCATCCGTCACCTGATAAACGGCTGCTAATAGAAGAAGCTGAAGAGCTAACTCAATGACGGCTTTGTTATCCGTGTATAGTAGAGCGACTTGCTCCCTAAACAGTACAGTTAGTAGGGCAGTGAATAGAGCTAATGCGACTGCAACGAGCAGACCGACTCTTGAAGCAATTGTAGCGCCTTCTACGTTTGCTTCACCAAGGCGGTGCCCGACACGAATGCTGGTGGCAGCGCCAACACTCATTGGTAACATGAACACCAAGGACGAAAAGTTTATCGCAACCTGATGCGCTGCAACCACTAATGGACCCAGTGGTGCAACAAGAAGAGCGACAACAGCAAACAGGGTTACTTCGAAAAACATCGCGGCTGCGACTGGAAATCCAAGCCTAAATAAACGGATCAATGCTTTCAGGTTTGGTTTATGGAATTGTTCAAATACATTTACTTTGGCAAGACGCTCTGACGTCATAACGTAAAATAGCAACATTGCAAACATTACCCAGTAAACGATAGCGGTTGCTACACCACAGCCAACGCCGCCTAATGCTGGAGCGCCAAACTTACCGTAAACGAAGATCCAATTGAGAGGGATATTAAGCAAAAGACCAATAAACCCAATCACCATCGCGGGTTTGGTTAGCGACATACCATCGGTTAAGCTGCGCAAAGCTTGAAATAGCAAAAAGGCAGGTACTGCGAAGATCACAGCGTGCATGTAGCCAATGGTTTTCTGACCCATTAATGGCTCAACGTCCATCAAGCCTAAAATGGATTTGGTTTGCAGTAAAACAGCGCCAATAGGCACCGAAATAAGCAAAGCCATTGCGATCCCTTGTTGAATCTCAAATGGCACTTTATGTTGCCTACCGGAACCATTAAGTTGGGCAACAACGGGCACCAACGCCATTAATAGCCCGACTCCAAATAAGATAGAAGGTAGCCAAATGCTTGCAGCAATCGAAACGGCGGCCATATCGGTAGCACTCACGCCGCCGGCCATTACCGTATCGACGAAGCCCATACCTGTTTGTGCTACTGAAGCAATAAGTACAGGGGTCGCTAATTTTATTAATGTATTGGCTTCTGTTTTATAGCGATGCAAAAGGGAAACTCCAAAACTAGATAATAACAATGACAAGTTGTTCGAATGACTATCTCTTGTGATTGAAACGTGAGAACAAAAGAGAAAATGATTGTGCGTGATGATAAAGAAATGTCACACTAAGCACCATCAAAAACTCGCGGAAATGATTGATGTTCACAGGAATTGTTCAGGGAATGGCGGAAGTCATTGCCATAGAGAAAAAAGAAAAATTTCAGACTCACACAGTTAAGCTATCGCAGGAAATGGGTGAGGGATTAACCAGTGGCGCCTCAGTTGCTCACAATGGCTGTTGCCTTACGGTGACCAATATTAATGGTGATTTGATCGACTTTGATCTTATGCAGGCTACATTAGCACTGACCAATCTCGGCGAGCTCAAAGTCGGGGCCTTAGTGAATATTGAGCGTGCTGCCAAATTCGGCGATGAAATTGGTGGACACTCAATGTCAGGACATATTTCGCTAATGGGAGAGGTCGTTGACGTCATTGATACGCCTAACAACCGAACTATTTGGTTTAGTATCCCAGCTGAAATGATCAAATATGTGTTAGCCAAAGGCTACATTGGGCTAGATGGATGTTCTTTAACCATTGGTGAAGTTGAAGAGAATCGTTTCTCGGTCCACCTAATTCCAGAAACGTTAGAAAGAACACTGTTTGGTCAACGAAAAATTGGGGATAAGATTAATGTTGAGTTTGATCCTCAAACTCAAGCAATCGTTGATACTGTAGAGCGAGTATTAGCAAGTAGGGCTTAATGCTTTTATTCCATTGACTTAAAAAAAGCGCCTTACGGCGCTTTTTTAAAAAATCTGTTCGTCATCTGCATCCACGAGGAGTTCGATTTTATCCATCTGCTCGTCGACCGTCATACTTAAGTGAATCGCGTGACAACATGCTGGGCAGTCATCGTAAAAATTTTGGCTACCGTTTGAAGCATCTAATGTAATACCAATTGAATGTCCGCAGTGAGGGCATGAAACCATCTTCTCTGTATATTTTCGCATAACTTCTTTCCTTACAACCCATCGAAAACCAGTGCCTAACTGCCTCCTTACTAGAAAGGAGAGCCCCTGTAGACACTTTAATCTTAAGCGGAGAAGTTTCTATTAGACCTGAATTAAGTACAAAACATGACTTAGGTAAGGAAAACAAAAATTCGTTGCCCCGTACTTCACTATTGATAGTGAAAATATTTGACAACGAATAAATTGAGAGAAGGTAACTAATTGTAAATATTGAAGTATTTATATTTAGTATGAAAGTATTTGCTTTATCAATCTTTCTGATTGATCTAAATAGTGACCACCAAATTGATTGTAATGATTGAGCACATGATAAAGGTTATAAATGTCTTTTCGTTCGCTGTAGCCAAAGTCTAAAGGAGCGATACTTTCATAACCTTGATAAAACTCCGGTTGGAAGCCTTCGAATAATTCGGTCATTGCAATGTCACATTCACGATCGCCCCAATAACACGCAGGGTCATAACAAATAGGGCCAAATACAGAATTTGCTGCATTGCCATGCCATAAATCGCCGTGGAGCAATGAAGGTTTAGGCTGGTGGTTAGCTAATCTATCATGGACTAATTGGGTAAACTCGTTGATATCGACGAGATTGATGCCTTTTTCTCTCAGCAGTTGGAGTTGCCAACCGATTCGTTGTTCTGAGAAAAATCGAGACCACTTGCGGTTCCACTTGTTAGGCTGGAGAGTCGCACCGATATAGTTGTCTTGGTCGAAACCATACTCTTTTTGCTCGCCCCACTGATGCAGACGGGCCAGTTGTTGACCAAAGGCATAACTGTTCTTACTGTCGTCGAGAGGTTTAGTCGGCAAGTAGTTAAGAATGATAAAAGAGTGTTCTTTGGATTTACCTGTAAGAATCAACTCAGGGACAAAGACAGTGTTGCTCTCACGCAATATACGAATGTTTTCCGCTTCTATATCGAATTTAGGCAAAAAATCACGGTTGTTGAGTTTTACAAAGTAGCGTTGCTCACCGTCTGAAACCATATAGCAATCACTAATATCACCACCTTGAACTTTTTCTTTTTCTACAATGTCATAAGAAAACATCAAGGTTTCGGAAAGCTGCTTAGAAATGGCCTGCCACATAAATCATCCTAGAATTTCGTTGCTTTGCTAATAGTGTAGAAGAAGCTTTGAGTGAATACTGATTCATAGTGCAAAAAATTCAATCATTTAGACGTATTGACAGCCATCAACGTAAAAATGTGAGCTCGCTCTACTAAGCGTTTATTACTTTTTCCAAGATTATACTTGTTGAGCCATTTATAACGCCAACGAACTTGATCCTATGCTAGCTTTAATCAAGAAAGATTGCTGAATTTGTGCAGGAAGTCAGCAACCTATTCGACTTTGGTTGTATATATCGATTGATATGACTTAGTATTAAAGATGTTAGTCAACGACATAATTTATAACGGAGATGGGCTGTGGTTGTTGAAACCGATGGTTACTTGGCTTTAATTGAGCATTTGGCTTTTAATCTGGATGTGTTCGCATCGGAAGATGGCGATATCGGGACAGAAAGCGTGGAAGATGTCGTTACTGATATGGTCGCGAGCAATATTATGGCGATCTTTGAGCAAAACCCAGAATTGCACTCCAGTGTTCGCTTCCAATTGCTGAAAGAAGCAGACTCAGTCGTTGAAGACTTAAGTGAAGTGCTTGCAGGTGTTTGGGCAAAACCAGCGACCAATGAGCAGATTGGCTTTTTGGATGAGTATATTGCCCTAGTTAAAAATTTATTCGATTCAGCGGTCGCTAAATACGATTAATGATTCAGTTCATTTCAGGCGAGTAAGCAACTCGTCTGAAATGCCAATATTTCGATGCCCAGTATGGGTTATCCAATCTCGAAATAATCACACCTTTTGATGTCGATGCATGCATAAACTGCTTGTTGCCGATATACACACCAACATGCCTCACTTTCGGCGCTGTTCTAAAAAAGACTAAGTCCCCCACATGCGCGTCTGAGTACTCAATTTCTTTACCTAGTTCAACTTGAGCTAATGTCGTTCGTGGCAGTTGCAGCCCTAAGGCATCTTTGTAGGTCGTTTGAACGAATGCGGAACAATCAACGCCGCTTAACGTTGAGCCTCCCAAGCGGTAAGGCGCTCCTTTCCAGACTTTATAAACATCCAGTAATGAACTTTTTGTGATCTCTTCCTGTGCGGTCAGCACTGCGCTGTTTTGTGCACTAAATTCAGGGTTGGGTTGGTTACTACAACCCGCAATGGCTAGGCATAAAAGAGCGGTTTTGAAGTGACTCGCACTAAATACTCGATGCTTCATTAATAACCTTTGCTGAAATCTAAGCGTAACAATACAGACATAATATGCCTCCCTGTAAACTTTAGTACTAGGACCTTATTTCCACATGGACACGCTGAAAAAAGGCAAACTCAAATTATCACTGATACACACAATCAGTGCAGTTTTTATAACGATTACCATACTGGTGATTTTACTTTCTGTCACGAGCATTAAGGGCTTAGAACGAATTAACTTACAATTTTCTGGCTTATCTGAACAAGCTTTACCTCTTGCGATGACCAATGCACAGTTAACTCAAAGCATATTGGAGCAAGCAAAGCAGCTAAGTTATGTCACCCAAACCCTAGATAACCAAACGCTTGAGGGTATCCGACAACAAATTACCTCACTAGAGTCGAACATTGCGCAGCTTACCAATCAAGTTCTATATGTCTCATCTAATTTGAGTCAGACTATTTCAGCTCAACAGACCGATCAGCTTTCGGATTCTATCCAATCTCTCAACGCATTGAGCGCAAGTGTGATTAGTACGCAGCAAGACATCCTGACTAGACAGGGAAAAATTGATGCAGAAATGGATGGTTTTCGCTACGGGCTTGGCTCAGTAGGTCCAGAAATGAATCGGATAAGCTCTTTCCTTGTCGGTGACAACCCCGAGTCAGCCGACGCGGCTAACCGATTTATCGCTAATGTAAGCTCTATGGAAAGCTCGTTTGTTCAACTGATGATGCAATCTGATTTATCAAAAGCTCAAGATGAATATCGTGAAATGAAAAATCGCTTAGCAGGGGTGAACTTAGCTTACGATGATTTTAAAGAGTGGCACCCTGATGTCGTTGACTTTGCAAGCTTAACAGCGGGTTACGATATGGTGTTATCAGGCTTTGGTAAAGATGGCATCGTTGACCAAATCCTTTCAAAACTACAATTAGTGACGACACAGTCTAAGCAGGTTGAACAAGTTGTCATCACTGCAAATCAAGTCATCGAAACGCTAAATCAAATCTCCTCGACGGCCGAAGCACTGATTGACGAGAGTCAAAGCGTTGTGACTGACACCATGAAGACAATAACAGCGGTTTTATTAGCTAGTGGGGTACTGTTGGTGGTTGTCATATTGATTGCTTGGCTTTCTCTCAAGCACTGGATTAACCGAGGTTTGAGCAACATCTTAGGCAACTTAAATAAGATGACCAATCACGATCTTACTGGTCAGGCGAAATTGCTCGGTCCGTTGGAGATGAAAGAAATTGCTTCAAAGCTAAACCAAGTGATGGCGTCAACTAACGAGTCGATTTCGACCGTGACGCGTAACTGTGAAACTCTTTATCAAACCGCAGAAATTAGTCACGGGGCTGCGGAACAATCAAACAAAAGCTTAAGTGAACAAAATGATTCTTTGGCAAGTATGGTCACCACCGTTAACCAACTTGAAGCTTCGATTCGTGAAATTTCAACCATTACAACCGAGTCTTATGAAGAATCAAAATCTGCAGTGGCACTATCAAGCCAAGGCGTAACCGCGATAGAAGAAAACCAAGCCCGTTTACAAGCTTTGGAAAACACACTGAATGTAAATGAGTCTTCGATGGTTGAGCTAGATAAACGTGTTAGACAGATTCGTGAAATGGTTGACTTGATATCAGGGATCGCAGAAAACACCAATTTACTCGCACTGAATGCGGCGATTGAAGCAGCACGCGCCGGAGAGCAAGGCAGAGGTTTTGCCGTCGTTGCGGATGAGGTGCGCAAATTGGCCAGTGATACATCGAACCAAACAACCAATATTCGAGATCGTATGAACCAACTGGTTGGGGCAGCAGAGCGCTCTCGTGTGGCGGTTGAAGAATCAAGACAAGAAATGGCGAATGCCTTGGAATCGAGCGAACTGGTAAAAACGACGTTTGCTGATATTGAAACGGCAGTTGAACATATCAAAGCGCGCGTTGAACAAGTCTCTGTTGCAACCGAAGAACAAGAACGCGCAACGGCACATGTCAGTGAATCTATTACTCGTGTTTCAGAGCAGGGAGAGCATACCAAGCTGCAGCTTGAGTCTATGGTAGAAAGCTCAGAACAGGTAGCTGAAATTGCAGGTCATCAACAAGCGATGCTCCACAAGTACGTCGTTTGAATAGGTTAAACTGAAACAACACCAAAAAGGAGCGTAGTGCTCCTTTTTCTATTCTTGCCTAAATGGTTGAGTTAGCATCTTATCGAGTCTTTGCTCCTGTTTGGATTGAAACAGTGGAATACCAATCTTGACTGACTCATGCCCAAGAGCGGGTTGCTCACGGTAAGTTCCGAATCCTTGATCCCATACTGATAAGAAGAAACCAAAGTTGGAATGGGTCTCTTTTTCAATCACGGAGTGATGAACACGGTGCATGTCTGGGGTGACGATTACTCTCCTCAATAGTTTATCTAGCTTTAGTGGCAGATAGGCATTGCTGTGATTGAACATCGCACTGGCATTAAGAATGATTTCAAACACGATAACAGCAATAGGGGAGATGCCGAGCGACAACACTAGACCAATCTTAATCCACATCGATAAGATGATTTCGATAGGGTGGAACCGCGTACCTGTTGTGACATCAATATCTTGGTCAGCATGATGCATTCGATGCAGACGCCACAAAATAGGGACGCGATGAAATACCAAGTGCTGCAAGTAAATTGTTAGGTCAAGCAGAACCACTGAGATGATGATCTCAAAGTACAACGGCAACTGGAATTGATTAAGTAGTCCCCAGCTCTTGTCTGCAGCGTATATAGCCGATTCAAACGCCAGAATAGGCATGAGTAGGCTCAAGCAAACTGAGTTAAATGCGATTAACCCTAGGTTATTCAACCACCGGTAGAGCTTATTTTGGGTCAGTTTTTTGCGTGGCGTTAGCCATTCCCATAACCCGCATAGAACCAATACGGAAAGAAAGAAGCTGAAGCGAATCATTTCAGGGTTTTGCATCGTGTAATCCTTGCAACTGCTAGTTTGGCGAGTAAACTGGCTCACCCTGTTCATTATCTACGATACGCTATGAGAATCCACGCCTTTCATCACCTGTATCAACAACGTTTAGACCGTTCAACCAAGCCTTTTGTTGCGCGGGGGAGTAAAGTTGTTCGGTGCAAGTACTGCCAAGTTGCGGAAAAGGACTGTTTGTGCGCCCATCAACCCGATGTAGAAAGTGGCGTTGCGGCGATGTTGCTGCTGTCTGAAAACGAAGTGTTTAAGCCGAGCAATACAGGTCGCTTGATCCTAGATGTGGTCAAAGACGGTTATGCCTATCAATGGAGTCGCACTGAGCCCTCGTCAGAGATGCTTGCGCTACTCAATAGCCCTAAGTATCAACCTATTGTCGTCTTCCCAGACGAATACGTTAACGAGCCAGCCCGATTGGTCCAACAAGAAGCATCAAAGTTTTGTGAGGAGAAAACACCCCTATTGATCTTTTTGGATGGCAGCTGGCGAGAGGCGAGGCGAATCTTCAACAAGTCACCTTATTTGGATGCGTTACCTGTAATTTCGATTAATCCGGACACAGTATCGCAATACATGATGCGCCGTTCAGACAACGAACAACATCTTGCTACCGCTGAGGTCGCCAGTTTAGTGTTTGAACAGTTTGGTGAAGAAAAGCTGGCTCAAACTTTGTCGAGTTGGTTTGCCGTATTTCGTGAAAGCTATATGAACAGTAAGACGAGAAACAGACCAGATGAAGCAAAACCTGCTTTGAATCGTTTCATTGGCGAGATGAGAAACGAGAAACCCCTCTAATTATTGCTATTTGGTTGTATACGGGCTGTGCAGTTGGCGTTGCCTCCGAGCTAAATCTGTTCCAAATCACAGTTTGTAGGCGTAGCTATATGGATAATGAGTCAATTGAACCAATTTTTGAGTTATTTTTCTGGGAGAGAAGAGATGTACTACGGCTTTGACGTTGGTGGCACTAAGATTGAATTTGGTGCATTTAACGAAAAACTAGAGCGAGTTGCGACTGAGCGAGTACCAACGCCAACGGATGACTATGCACTTTTGGTTGAGACCATTGCTAGTCTGGTAAACAAATACGATCAAGAATTTGGTTGCGAAGGAAAGATTGGTCTCGGTCTTCCTGGTATGGAAGATGCCGATGACGCAACAGTTCTAACAGTCAATGTGCCAGCAGCAAAAGGAAAGCCTTTGCGCGCGGATCTTGAAGCAAAGATTGGCCGTAGCGTTAAAATTGAGAACGATGCGAACTGTTTTGCGCTTTCAGAAGCATGGGACGAAGAATTAAAAGATGAGCCGTCAGTGATGGGTTTGATTCTTGGTACCGGCTTTGGCGGCGGCTTGATTTATGATGGCGCGGTATTCTCTGGCCGAAATCACGTTGCGGGTGAGCTAGGTCATATGCGCTTGCCAATTGATGCTTGGTTCCACCTTGGTGACAATGCACCTCTATTAGGCTGTGGCTGTGGTAAAAAAGGTTGTTTGGATAGTTACCTGTCGGGTCGTGGCTTTGAATTGATCTACGCTCACTACTTTGGTGAAGAAAAGAAAGCGATCGATATCATTAAAGCTTATGAAGCTGGAGAGGCGAAAGCTTCTGAGCATGTAGAACGCTTTATGGAGCTGCTTGCAATCTGTTTTGCCAACATCTTCACAGCAAATGATCCTCACGTTGTTGCACTCGGTGGCGGTCTTTCTAACTTCGAACTGATCTATGAAGAAATGCCAAAGCGCGTACCTAAGTACCTTCTTTCTGTAGCGAAGTGCCCTAAAATCATCAAAGCGAAGCACGGTGATTCAGGCGGCGTACGTGGTGCAGCATTCCTTAACATTAAGTAAGGTAACTGACATTGGATTGAAAAGGGCTGCGATTGCAGCCCTTTTATTTATCCCGATAGGTATTACTTGTTCTTTTTTCCAACCCCAAGGTTTTCTTTTTGCTGCAGGGTGATACGCCCAAAGCCAAGCTTCTTAAAGTGGTTGTCTCGGTAATTGCGTACTGCTTTGGTATCAGAAATCGCTTCGATTTGTTGCTCCATTTTCAAGTACTCGGAGATATCGATGCCTTCAGCCTCAGCTACCGCTTCATGAATGTTGCGATGTTGCTGATATGAGAAGGTTAACGTTTTCTCTTCATCTTTGTAGGTATAGAGGATTGTGCGAGCCATAAATAATTCCAAATCGATAAAACTAAAGAGGTCAGCATGGCTGACCTCGTCTCTGTGGGCTAGATTCTGCCTTGAAGCGGGATGATTGTCACGCTTTCACCAACTTTAACTGTATCTATCGCTGGTGAAATCTCAATCAAGCAGTTCGCTTCACTCATAGAGCGTAAAATTCCTGATCCTTGTTTGCCTGTTGTTCGAACCGTCAATTGACCGCGATGATCGAGTTCATAGATGCCACGGCTGAACTCAGTGCGGCCTTGGCGAGAACGCAGACTCTCTGTGGCTATCGCGTTAACTTTAAGAGGTTGCCAGCCTTGCTCTCCCTGCATTTTTCTTAAAGCAGGTTCTACAAAGTTGATGAACGAAACCATGACTGCAACAGGGTTACCCGGCAAACCGAAAAACGGCTTGTTTTGTATTTGACCAAAGGCGAGTGGACGGCCTGGTCTCATGTTGATTCGCCAGAAATCGATTTGACCAAGTTTCTCTAATGCAAGTTTAATGTAATCGGCGTCACCGACAGAAACTCCACCAGAAGTCATGACGACATCCGCTTGTGATGCTGCATTTTCTAACGCTTGTATCATCAGGGCTTCGTCATCTTCGATAATACCGAAGTCGAGAATCTCGCAGCCTAAGGTCTCTAGCATCCCCATGATGGTGAAACGGTTCGAATCATAAATGGAGTTTTGCTTTTGCACGCTACCTGGGTCTTGAACTTCATCACCAGTAGAGAAAATGGCGACCTTAAGTTTGCGATAAACGCTGCAATCGGCCATTCCCAGAGATGCGATCATTCCCATCTCTGGTGAAGCGATTCGCTGACCGGTGGTAAACACGGAAGAGCCTATTGCTAAGTCTTCTCCAGCCTGTCGTACATTCTGACCGACTTTGATGCTTGCAGAAAATGTGACAATGTCACCATTATGTTGAGCTTGTTCGCGCATAATCACGGTGTCGCTACCTAGAGGGGTAGGAGCACCTGTCATGATCTTAACCGCTTGACCTTTTTCTAGCGGATGATCGTAAGCGTGACCAGCAAAAACTTCAGCGACGACTTCAAAGCTATCTAAATCGGCATCCTCACCACGAATTGCAAAGCCATCCATTGCTGAGTTCGTGTATTGTGGGACGTTGACCGGAGATATGACATCTTCAAATAACACTCGGCCGGATGCTTGTGTGATAGGGCATTTTTCGGATTCAGGTACAGGGTTAACCAGTGAAAGAATCTTTTCACGTCCTTGCTCTACTGATAGGAAAGCAGGGGAGAGAGTATCACAACAAGCAGCTTCGTTTTTCTTTGGCTCTGCTTGGCTCTGTACATACTCGGTGACAAATCGCGCGATTGCATCTAAGTCGTTGATGTTCATTTGCGGTAGGTCGCTATCTTCAACAATTGAGTCTGCTGCAATTGCAATGATGTTGTCATCGTTGTTGTATAGCCAAGGTTTACCTACTGCTTGGCGATGAAGTTCAATCTTAGGAAAAGCGATGTTTTTGCAGCCTTCAACGAGAATGACATCGAGCTTATCCGTGTCGAAGCGTGATAACAGATAGGCAAACTCAGATTCCTGCTCAGGCGTTTCGGTCATTAACGCAAAACGGTTTCTTGAGGAGATCAACATTTGCGAAGCGCCAGCTTTTCTTAGTCGGTAACTATCTTTGCCTTCTTTATCAACATCAAAATTATGGTGTGCGTGTTTTAGCATACCGATACGTAGACCCGCTTCTGTTAACTTTGGCAGAAGTGCTTCTAACAGTGTTGTTTTCCCGGTACCTGAATACGCGGCAAAACCTAGAATAGGGATAGGAAGATTTAAAGTCATCAGCTGATGGTTCCGAATTGGGCCAGTTCTTCTGGGGTATTTAAGTTTACAAAGCAGTTTGGTGAGTCGCTAAAATCGACATATTCAGTGTTGCACTCTTTGTATAAAAGAATGATCTTACGATCTCCGCGCTCAAGAAAAGCGGTGAGTTTGGGTAAGACACGTTTATGGTACAAGGTGAAAACAGGCTGTTGATGGTCACCGTCATGGGCCACTAGAATATCGGTGCTATCTGTTACCGATTGACAAAAGCGTTCGACCAAATCACGGTTAATTTGCGGGCTATCGCATGGTACAAAACCTACCCAATCGGTTGGCGCGTTGATGAGTCCTGCATGAATACCGCCCATTGGGCCAGGGAAGTCTTGAAATTGGTCAGAAAAGACCTCGCCAAATTTTTGGTATGCCTCATGGTTGCGATTGGCATTAATCAAGATGCGTTCAGTTTGAGGAGTCAGTCTTTTGATCACGTGTTGGATCAATGGCTTATCATTGAGTAAGACAAGACCTTTATCTTGTCCTCCCATACGGCTTGCTTGACCACCAGCTAAAATTACCCAGCTCGTTTCTTTTGCTTGAAGCATATTTGAAGTCTTTGACATCATATTGTTGTTAATTTCGAACTCTAGCAAATCTCACTTCTCGATCAAGCAATCAAACGACAGACAAATCCACATAAGGTATGTCGTAAGCTATAAATTGAGAAGATAGCTTGCAATATTGTGTATTTTATAAACTAAAAACAAGGAATATTGTGATCTATAACGGTTAACGAAAGTGAGGATTAAACGTTATGAAACCGCAATTACTTGTTACCTTTCCATTATTACTCTTAGCGACAAGCAGCGCCTTTGCTGCTGATTCAGTCAGCGGACCATATCTCGGTGCTGGTCTAGGTGTCGCTCAATCTGCAGATACTGACAACCATGGCGACTTAGACCCAGATGGCTTAGGTTACAATCTCTACGGTGGCTACTACTTCAACCGTATCGTCGGTATCGAAGGTAACTACAGCGATTATGGTGATATGAAAACCAACGGTCAAAAGAGTATGGCACCGACTTCAGCCTCTGTTTCTGCAAACCTTGGCTACACTTTTGACAATGGAATTCGTCCGTTTGCTCTTGTTGGCCTAAGTTATGTTGACCTGCACGCCAATGAAAGCGCACACATGTCTGACGATACAGGGACAGGCTTTCACTTTGGCCTCGGTGTTGAGTATTCCCCAATGCCTAACCTGACACTAAGAGCAGTTTCTCAAGCAGATGCTGTGAGTGTTGAAAACTCTTACACCATAGGCTCTAGTACAATCAGTACCGATGACAGCACACTGACATTCAACTCTGTCTCTATCGGCGCTGCCTATAAGTTCTAGTAACACTCATTATAATCACCGAGGTTAACGACTTTAACCTCGGTGCTCTAGTTAACCTCTGTTACCAATTTTCGACTCTACCGATTTGTCTTTCAAAACAACGACATTGTTTAACTCAAAGTCATTGTTCGAGTATTCTTTCAGCTCAAGTCCACTAATCACCCATTGCTTATTACAAAGCTCAGTCAGTGCATTCTGCTGGTGACTGGTGATAACTAGGCTTGAACCGCGATCTAAAAGATCTTTCGCCATGACCACTAAACGCTCAATCGATTCTTGGTCAAGTGACGCGCTCGGCTCGTCCATTAAAAGAATCGTAGGCTTAAGTATCCATGCCCGTGCCATCGCCACACGTTGTTTCTCTCCACCGGACAAGACTGAAATATGCTCGTCTGCTAAAGTTTCTAAGCCTACCATGCGAAGTGCAGTGATAACTTGAGCTCGCTTATCTTTTGCTGCATCTTTTTCGAAGCGGATACCGTAGACGACATTTTCATAAACCGTTCCGTCGAAAAGGTACGGAGACTGATGAAGGTAGATCACGCCTTTACGACCAGAGCGGGGAAACAGTCGGTGTAACCATGTATCGCTCGGTGCGCTTACTTTTCCTGTTGATGGTTTCATTAACCCAGACAAGATCTTGAGTAGTGTGGTTTTGCCGACGCCATTATCACCTCTAAGGTAGATAGCGTCGTTTGGACCAATAGAGAGAGTAGGGATGTGAAACAGTACGCGCTCTTTAAAGCGCATCGAAAGTTGCTGTGCCGTGATCTTAATTGTCATACAGCGCCCTTAAGTCCTTAAGTAACCTTTGCCACGCATACTAGTCAGCATGAAGTTTAGTACCAGTGCCAATGTAAGCAAGACGATGCCCAAAGCAACCCCTTGAGCAAACGCCCCTTTGTGGCTCTCCATCGCAATCGCTGTAGGGATGTTACGAGTGATCCCCATAATGTTGCCGCCAACCATGGTTGAACAACCCACTTCGGTCACAATGCGAGAAAACGCCGCTATTGCTGCCGCCAAGAGTGGAAAACGGGTTTCCCACACCATGGTGGCAATAATTCGCGGTATAGAAGCGCCCAATGTAATTGAGGTTTCAACTGCTCTTCGATCGCTAGACTGCAATGCGCCGTGCATCATTGACACTAACACCGGAAAACCAATCAGCATTTGACCAACAATCATCGCTTTTTGAGTAAACAGCATCTGCCAGTCGCCTAAAGGACCTGCGCGTGACAGTAGCATGTATAGCAATAGACCAATCACAACCGTCGGAATTGCTTGTAGCGTATTAATCAATGATAGGAACAACCATTTGCCTTTAAAATCTGTATAAGCCAATACAAATGAGAAAATGATTGCGGGGAAAAGAACAATTGAAATTGCAGACAAAGAGACGCTGAAGGAGACCGCAACGATCTCCCAAAGCTCTTTATCGAAGCTCACCAATAGTGTGAGCGCATCTAGCGTTGTTTGCCAAAGGCTCATCGAGTTCTATTTCTCGTTTGCGTTAGCAACAAACAGTTGTTTGCCATTAAGTTTAAAGTCGTTAATCAGTTTTTGCCCACGTGGGTTCACTAGCCAATCACTAAACTCTTTTGCACCTTTGTAATTAATGCTTGGGTAGCGTTCTGGGTTAACCAAGATGACCTGATATGGGTTAAATAGCTTTTTGTCACCTTGGAACAAAATCTCAAGCTCAAGTTTGCTATTGTATGCGAGCCAAGTACCACGGTCAGTCATGGTGTAGCCTTGCATTTCGTTTGCCATGTTGAGCGTTGGCCCCATTCCTTGACCGACACTACGGTAGCCACCGAAGTTTGGTTCCATTTTGGTTTGTTCCCAGATTCCTTTCTCTTTTTTATGAGTACCTGAATCATCACCTCGAGAGACAAACGTCGCATTCATATTGGCGATGTTTTTAAACACTTCAGCGACATCTTTCTGCTTTGCCACTTTGGCTGGATCGGCGTGAGGGCCGACAATAACAAAGTCGTTGTACATCAGCTTACGAGGTAGAACGCCATAACCCTTTTCAACAAAGTTTGCTTCGGCTTTCGGGGCATGAGTCATTACCAAATCAACATCACCGTTTTCACCCATTTTAAGCGATTTACCCGTACCGGCTGCGATCACATCGACTTTGTAACCCGTGTCTTTTTCAAATTCAGGAAGTAGGTAGTCAAGTAGGCCAGAGTGGTAGGTGCTTGTCGTTGTTGCTAAACGTACGTGAGAGTTATCAGCCGAGGATGCCGAATAGCTAACTAGAGCCAAAGACGCAGTTGCTAATGTAAAAGTGAGTTTTTTCATATTGTTATAAATCCGTTTTCTATAATTTGGGCTATTCAAATTAAGAGATATTGAATCTATGCCATAAGATTCGTGTTATAAGTCGGCATGCATAGAAAGCAATCTTAATGCCAAAAATATGTGATAGTTTTCAAACGAAATATCAATAACTTACCTAGTTAAAACTTGATGGGGGACAAAATGTCTCACATTTATTGAGGCGTTAACGGATAAACTTGGTACACTCTGTCCCAATTACCCTATATGAAAAGTGGTCATCATGCCTCCATCATTCGATCCTAATAAAGCTTCACAATATCAAGCGTTTTCCGTTCTCGTTGTTGATGACGAGATCGGAATGCAAGCCATACTGAACAAAGCGTTGAGTAAATGGTTTTCAAAAGTAGATTGTGTCGGGAGTATAGAAGATGCTGAGCAGCTTCGTAGTGCTAACCATTACGATTTGATTGTTCTAGATATCAACTTACCCGGGCGTTCGGGAATCGAGTGGGAAGAGGCGTTTAATGACCCAGATAAAAAAGCCGACATTATATTTATGACGGGCTACGCGGACTTGGAAACAGCGATTTCCGCTTTAAAGCTTGGGGCGTCTGATTTTATTCTTAAGCCGTTCAACCTCGAGCAAATGTTGCAAGCCGTGCAGCGCTGTATTGATAAGCGCTTAGAAGAACGTCACCAGTTTGCGTTGCGTCATGAATTCAAACGCCATGTCGCGACGGACATTGTCGGAGGCTCAGAAAAGACCGCCCAGTTAAAGCAGCTCATCACTCAGTTTGCGCCGTCGCGCGCCTCTGTGCTTGTAGAGGGCGAGTCGGGAACGGGTAAAGAACTGGTTGCCCGTGGTATTCATGAAGCGAGTCAACGCAGTGGGCCATTTGTACCCATCAACTGTGGCGCTATTGCGCCTGAACTACTTGAAAGCGAGCTGTTTGGCCATAATGCTGGTGCATTTACTGGGGCTAAGAAAAGCCGTGAAGGTTTGTTCCGTGTTGCAAATGGTGGCACGCTCTTCTTAGACGAAATTGGTGAAATGCCGCTCGCAATGCAGTCCGCTTTATTGCGTGTTTTAGAGCAGCGAACAATCCGCCCAGTTGGTGGTGAAAAAGAGATATCAGTTGACGTTAGAGTTGTGGCAGCAACCAACCGTAACTTACAAGAAGAGGTTAACAAGGGGCATTTCCGCGCAGACTTATTTTATCGACTTAATGTTCTTAAAATTGATGTCATGCCTTTAAGAGAGCGTAAAGCCGATCTGATTGAACTTGTGCCATTTTTCACCAAAATGCTCGCATCTGAGCTAGGCATGCCAAACCCAAACTGGGCACATGAAGATATTCTGGCAATGAACGAGTACGATTGGCCAGGCAACATCCGCGAACTCAAAAACCTTATCGAACGTTGCATCTTGCTTGGTAAGCCTCCTGCGCACTACTGGCGAGAGATCCATGGTGACACATTAAAGCCTTCCGTAACCATGACTGTCTCAAGTGGCGCGGAGGTGATTGAACTAACAACGCCGTCTAATCAAGGCGAAGGTTATCCAAACAGTTGGCCACTAAAGCAAGTTGAGAAAGCCCATATCCAACAGTTGGTTGATTTTCACGATGGCAACAAATCTGCCGCTGCGCGAGATTTGGGTGTTGCGCGCAAAACGTTAGAGCGTAAGTTTAAAGAGTGGGATAGCGAGGATTCGAGCTATGCCGAATAGCACCTCTCTATGGTCAAAATGGCGTTATCGATTCAAAACCATGGTTCGTTACCGCCTGATGATCTTAACCTCTGCGCCTATCGTTCTGACTTTGGTCGCGCTTATAGGCATTACCATTTATTGGTCGATCCATTACACGTGGCAAAGCGCATTGGTTGATGTGTCTGAAAGACTTGGCGTGGCAGAAAATAGCATCGAACTGATTCAAGAGAAGCAGGCGAATCATGTTAAATCGTTTGCAAGTTCTTTTGAATTTGTTTCACGAGTCCGCAGCAAAGAAGTCAGTGAGTTGGATCTTTCAAATTGGGTTTCGAGACAACGAGAAAAATATAAGCTCGATTTCCTCCGTTTCCATCGTGTTGACAGCATGGAAAACAAATTCAGATTTATGGATCTGACTCATCGAGAATCCTTTTTCGATGTGCTAACTCAGCAAGAATTGGCTGAGTTGGGCAATGACTTAGTTAAGCGTGCTCAAACGCCGATTCTCGAGAACAATTCCGTTGAAAGCAGGGGGCTAGTGAGTCGTACAGTAATCCCTATCCGCAATCAAACCAACGATATCATTGGCTTTTTAGACGGAGGATTGCTGCTTAACAATAGTACGGTGTTGGTTGATACGATTCGTGATCTTATCTATCCGTCAAAGCAAGATAGTTTGCGCCCTGTCGGCACTTTGACTGTATTTTTAGATGACTTACGTGTTAGCACAAACGTCCCTTTAGACAGTAACGACCGACTAGGTAGAGCTATCGGCACTCGCGTTTCTGATGAAGTGAAACAAGCGGTTCTGGTAGAAGGACATGAGTGGACAAACTTAGCGTTTGTGTACGATGCGTGGTACATCACCGCCTATCAGCCTTTATATGACCAGTACAACAATGTGATTGGTATGCTGTATACGGGGTATTTGTTGTGGCCATTCGTGACCACTTACATGACTAATATCGCAGAGATCTCTATCACGACACTTTTCCTACTCTTTATCTCTAGTTTGCTTGTTTATCGAGGATCTCGGGATCTTTTCATACCGATTGAACACATTCACCGTGTAGTAAAAATGATTCAGTTGGGCAAAGAGACTCGCATTGGGCCTTTGGGCTTAGACGAAGGGCATGAACTTGCTCAGCTCGCTAAGCAATTCGACAACATGCTCGACCTTCTTAGGCAGCGGAAGAATGAAATTCAACGGGCTGCGAATGAGTTAGAGTGTAAAGTCCAAGATCGTACAGCGAGCCTAGAAGAGAAAACGCAAGAGCTAGAGTTACACATCCAACTACTGAATCAGACACGTGACAAGTTGGTTGTTAATGAAAAACTGGCTGCTTTAGGTGAGCTCACTGCAGGTATTGCACACGAGATCAATAACCCAACGGCTGTGATCTTGGGTAACGTTGAACTGATGCAATTTGAGTTAGGTGATGAGTCATCTCGCGTAAAAGAAGAGATTGAAGCAATTCACGCGCAAATCGACCGCATCCGAAATATCACGCGCAGTTTGTTGCAATACAGTCGACAAGGCGGTGTACAGGATGAGATCACTTGGCAGCGTGTGAATCCCATCATTGAAGAGAGCGTTACACTGGTTAAAACAGGTGCAAAGAAACGTGAAGTGACGTTTGAAACAGAGTTAAACGCGCAAGCATCCGTTGAAGTGAATCGCCATCAGCTACTGCAAATTTTGGTCAATCTGCAAATGAACGGTATTCATGCGATGCAAGGGAAAGGTCGACTAATCGTCTCAAGCGAAGACTGGGTAGAAGAAGGGCAGACTCGTGGTGCTGTCATTCATGTTAAAGATGAAGGCTGCGGTATTAAGCCCGAGAACCTAAAACGAATCTTCTCACCGTTTTACACCACTAAACGGGATGGAACCGGCTTAGGTCTTTCTGTCTCACAAAGTATTCTCAGCCAGTCGGGTGGCGAACTCAGAGTTGACTCTGAATGGGGTAAAGGAAGCCAGTTCAGTATTTACCTTCCCGAACGCGCTGAACCTCAACTCAAAGTTATGAACCTATAAAACAACGGTCAGCAATGATGCTGACCGTTTTTCTACTTATTTGGCTCTTTGGCTAAGGCGTCTTTACATTCCTGATATTTGAGCTTTTCTGGTAATGACTCGGGAGGCATTCCGCACTCCATGATCAATTTTTTGTCGTAGCACTTATTCGATTTTCCATGTAAGCAGATGATTTCATCATCTTGATAAACGATGTCACCTGTTTGTAAATGCCCATAGGTATCGTTTCCCAAAACTGGGTTGGCATTAAACGTATTTTTGGCAATTGCAAAGGATGCAGTAAAAGGCATTGAGGCTACGAGCAAGAAAAGTGTCTTATTCATGGTTTCGATCAGTTGTTGGAACTGGCAGCGATTATATAGAACTGCAATCTGAATCCAACTTTAAAATGTTAGATAAGATGACTGACACGATCGACTTATTCGATGTCAGAAAAACAAAACTTGAAGTTCGTCTCAGTAAACAGTAGTGTGGCGCGGTTTTTCATATTTTATAGGTAACGACATTGATTTCCACTAACAACATCACACAGCAATTTGGCGCTAAGCCACTTTTTGAAAACATCTCTGTTAAGTTTGGTGAAGGTAACCGTTACGGCCTTATCGGTGCGAACGGCTGTGGTAAATCAACGTTCATGAAAATCCTAAGCGGAGAGCTTGACCCTACAGGTGGTAACGTAAGTTACGACCCTAACGAGCGCGTAGCAAAGCTAAATCAGGATCAGTTTGCTTACGAAGAGTTCACTGTGATTGATACCGTTATCATGGGTTACAAAGAACTGTGGGAAGTGAAAAAAGAGCGTGATCGCATTTATTCTTTGCCTGAAATGAGCGAAGAAGAGGGCATGCTTGTTGCTGACTTAGAAGTTCAGTTTGCAGAAATGGACGGTTACATGGCCGACGCAAAAGCAGGTGAGTTGCTACTTGCTGTTGGTATTCCTGAAGAGCAACACTACGGTTTAATGAGCGAAGTTGCCCCTGGTTGGAAACTTCGTGTACTTCTTGCACAGGTTCTATTTGCTGACCCGCACATCATGCTACTCGACGAACCAACCAACAACTTGGACATGGATACTATCCGCTGGTTGGAAGAGACGCTAAACCAACGTAACTGCACGATGATCATCATCTCGCACGACCGTCACTTCTTGAACTCAGTTTGTACACACATGGCAGACTTAGACTACGGTGAGCTGCGTGTATACCCTGGTAACTATGATGAGTACATGACAGCAGCATCGCAAGCACGTGATCGTCTATTGTCTGACAACGCGAAGAAAAAAGCGCAAATTGCAGAACTACAAACGTTCGTTGCTCGTTTCTCTGCTAACGCATCTAAGGCTAAACAAGCTACTTCTCGTGCTAAACAGATCGATAAGATCCAGCTTGAAGAAGTAAAAGCATCAAGCCGCCAAAACCCATTCATCCGCTTTGAGCAATCGAAAGAGTTGTTCCGTAATGCACTTATCGTAGAAAACCTAAGCCAAGGTTTCGAAGATGATTTGTTTAGCGATTTCAATGCGATCTTTGAAGTGGGTGAGCGTGTTGCCATCATCGGTGAGAACGGTGTGGGTAAAACAACGCTGCTCAACACTCTTGCGGGTGTACTAGAGCCACGCACGGGTGAATTTAAGTGGTCAGAAAACTCTAACATTGGTTACTATGCCCAAGACCATGCCGCTGATTTTGAAGAAGACTTAAACTTAATGGCTTGGATGGGACAGTGGCGTCAAGAAGGCGATGACGAGCAAGTTATTCGTAGCTTCTTAGGTCGTATGCTGTTTTCTCAAGATGACATTAAAAAGTCAGTAAAAGTACTTTCTGGTGGTGAGCAAGGCCGTATGCTTCTAGGTAAGCTTATGATGCATAAACCTAACATGCTGCTGATGGATGAGCCAACCAACCACATGGATATGGAATCTATCGAATCTCTAAACACTGCACTAGAGCAATACAAAGGTACATTATTCTTCGTATCTCACGACCGTGTATTTGTAGACTCGTTGGCAACTCGTATCATCGAGATCAAAGATAACAAGATTACCGACTTTAAAGGCACTTACGCAGAGTTCCTAAAAGCGCGTGGCATTGTAGGCTAAGATTAGCTTCAAATCTGGTTACTGAAAGCCTCGCATTCCCTAATGCGGGGCTTTTTTGTAGCTTGAATATTGGTACTGTATAAATATACACGTTATCGAAAGCAAGACGTTAATCATGCTATATAGAACAATTCTGCATTTTGTGATTCGTAAGTTTCTCTGTTTGATGTAAGTAACTGTTATTTCGTAATTTGATTTGGTAACGTGAGGGCAACTTAAGTTTTAACGCAGATTGGTTCTGTAGTTTTTTATAGAATTGTTCTGTCTAAGAACTGTTATGCAAATAGGGAAAATATGGATAACTACATAGATATTTGGTTTCGTATTAATCAAATAATTTTTGTCGTAGGATTGTTTTCAGTTCTTGTGCTTGGGTGCTTAGGTAAGGGCAAAACAACCATAGTAGTGTTTGTAGGGACAGTGTTATCAGGCATTATCCTAGATTTTTCCTTGAAATATCTAATCAGAACGGCACTTGCTTCAGAATTAAGTGATTACAGTTTTGTTATCGAATCTGATGAAGATATTGACGAATCTAAGTTATTGGATGCTTTAAAAAACAAAAAGTATGTGACTATCAATAGGACGAAACCTTTACGTAAAAGTAAAGTTCGGATTGTTGTTAACGATGGTGAGATCGAGTTACTAATAGCCGAGGACTCGAAAAATGAGAATACATTCTGGGTTTATTATCCCAAATACGATTACAGTCGTATAAATAACATTGGGAAGTTACGCATTCGTTGAAATTTGCATAACAATGCGTTTAAGACGGATTCACAACGCTTGGCACTTTCAGTTCCAATCAGCTTTAGTGTTTATGGCACGATGGTTTAGGTTTAGTGGTCGCGTTGTTCACCACTTAACGCGGCGTTAGTACGCGTGGGTTAATTTGGGCTCGGTAGTTTTTCATTATGCCGCTTCATCAATGGTGTTTGTTGGTAGCTCATCGTTTAATGCGGCTCATACATTTGCATGTGAAAGGTGAGATTTCATGGCAAATTCAAAGTTAAGCGGTCCACCGTTTCAAGCATTTTCCCTATGAGAATGTTGGTTAGTATCAATTACTATCCCTAAGCGTTCGGTAGCTCGGTGTTGCTGAATCAGCGCATATCGGGTTCGGTGGTTCACTGCAAGCGAAGTTCAGCTTAACCAACAGACTTAGTGGTCATTTGCAGTGTTGGCCAGCATTGTCTCTAGTTGTTCACCATCTCGTCCAGTGGGTAGTTAGTCACCAGGAACGCGTTACTAACAAAGCGTTAAAGACGGACTCGCAACGTTGGGCGGTTTTAGTTGCAAAATTTAGTGCGGTGTTTAAGGTGGCTTTATTGAGTGTAGTGGGGCGTTGCTCACCACTTAACGCGGCGTTATATGCCAATCAAAGGAATACGAAAAAATGTCAGAGAAATATATGCTTAGAGCCTTAGGAATTTCTAAGAATGCATTACCCTGTTGTATTCCAAATCCCCCTGTTGGTTGTGTTCTTGTTAAAAATGGCGAGGTGGTGGCCGAAGGGTATACACAATCAATAGGTGGCAACCACGCTGAAGTTCAGGCTCTTGAAGCCTATTCTGCTTCAAAAGAAGGTGTGACCGCATATGTAACATTGGAACCTTGTTCCTTTGTTGGTCGGACTCCTGCTTGTGCAAACACCTTAGTTGAATCGGGAGTAAGGCATGTCGTAGTAGCTATGTTGGATCCAGATACACGGAACAGTGGAAAGGGTATCGAAATCCTAAGGCAGGCGGGTGTCTCTGTACAAGTTGGTTTATGTGAAGAGCAAGTCAGTGCTTTCTTGGAACCATACTTAGGTCAATCGTAAAGGCATATAACAAACTGCTTAAGACGGACTGCCAACGCTCGGCGAATTTACTTCAAAATTTGCTCTGTGCTTACGGTGGCTTGTTTACTTTTTGTGGTATGTTGTCAGCCACTTAGCAGGGCGTTAAGTTACAAATAGACTTTGGAGAATAATTTGAGTATTGGAAGTGAAATGTTGCCTGATAATCCAGCAGCAAGGTTGCAGTCATTATTAGATAGCATGCTGGAAGTTGAGTATGATAACGATGAAAAAATATCAGCTGTATTCGCGCGTGTTTTAAGCGTTAACAATGATCCGTCAGAAATTTTTCCTCATTATTCACAGTTGTTCATTTTGATAGAAGATGCGTATAACAAAGTAATGCAGTATTACCCGAGGCAACAGAGGACCCATATTGCATGGCGAACATATCTAACGGATACTTTCCAGAAGTATTCTCCGTATCATCATCAATGGGCTGCTCTTACTTCTGCGATAAGGCAGGGTACCCACTTAGACATAATTCAAGTTGCAAATGACAACCTAGCGCATTTTGTTAGACCAACTCAAGTTAACGGCTTAACAATTGTTGAGCTTCAAGAACAAGTGTCTAAATTGCTTATCGACATTGAGGAGGCTAGCGAATTATCTGATTACCTTAAAGTTTTCCTAAAAGAGGAATTGGAAAAAATACTAGATTATATCAAGCATTTCGATCTATATGGTTCAGACCCTATCAGGAAGTCTATATATAACATCATAGGTAATACTGAAGTATCGAAGAAATTCGCTTGCAAAGCTATCGCTGGTGTTAGTGCTCTGTTAGTCACTGTAGCATCTTCGATTGGTGTGGTTAATGACGCTGCTAGTTTCCCTGAATCCATTGAAAAGCTGAAAAATGAGTTTTATTTACCATATATCGAGACTCCAACTGCATTAGTAAATCCGGACGATTCAGAACCTGAGGTGTTGCTTCAATCAGAAGTGGAAAAGTAACTTAACAAGCAATTTAAGAGGGATTCACAACGCTCGGCATTTTTGCTTCTACTGTCCCGTCCTAAATAAGGTTGACACTGTCCAAGTTAGAAAATGGAGAGTGTTATGAAATCAACAACTAGACGCACACAGCGTGATTATTCTCTCTACGCCTTTAAACTCAATGTAGTTGACCAGGTAGAAAAGAGGAGAGCTTACCTATAAACAAGCTCAAGACAAGTATGGGATCCAAGGCTGTTCTACAGTGTATTAATGTGGCTCCGAGAAACATGGTCGACTCGATTGGTCAGGAGGCACTCCTAGAGATTCTTGAAAAAAGGACTACCTATGTCTGAGTTCAACTCACCACAAACACCAGAGCAACGTATCAAAGAGCTAGAAAAGCAGCTCGAAGATGTACAGCTCAAAGCTGATTTTTTTGAGGCCGTAGTGCACGTAATGGAACGTGACCACGGAGTGAAAGTGACAAAAAAGCACAAAGAAGTGTTATCCAAGGAAGAAAATCATAACAAGGCCTAACCGTTACGAAGTTTTGCCAGCTAGTACGTATCTCTCGTCAAGCTTATTACAAGCAATGTCAGGTAGAACGTTACAGAATTCATCATGAGACAAAGGTCGTTCAATTTGTCCATGACAATCAGAATGAAACAACCACTGGTATGTGGTACCAGAAAACTGAAGTTCTTAGCTGGCATGCAAGGTATTGAGATAGGTAGAGACAGACTCTTTGAGCTTCTTAGAAAGCATCGTTTGCTGGTGAGTACACGTAGAGCTTACCATCGAACGACGAATAGTCGTCACCGATTCTTCTGCCATCCAAACAAGATAAAAGATGGCGTAGTACCAAGTAAGACTGAGCAACTCTGGGTAGCTGACATCACCTACTTACCAACTCAACAAGGGGAGAGTTATGTGAGCTTAGTGACGGATGCGTTCTCACGGAAAGATCGTTGGCTACAGTGTGGACGACAATATGAGAACACCATTAATTAAGCGCGCATTTTTATCAGCGCTTAGGGAGCGAGGAAAACAAGGGAGAGCTTAATACATCATTCAGACAGAGAGCTCACAATACTGCTCGAAAAGAGTATCAAGAGCCTCCACAAGAAGCATCGCAGCATAAGTTGCTCGATGACGGACGGGTGTGACTGCTATCAAAATGCCTTAGCTGAACGAGTCAATGGAATCCTGAAAATGGAGTTCTTACTGAGAAAACCAAGAGATCTGAAAAGAAGCTAGAGTGATGGTGGCGGAGTCAGTAGAAATTTATAATCAACAGAGGCCGCACACAGCTCTAAACTACAAAACGCCCGATGAGGTACATCGAGCGTTTTAACTAAAAGTGTCAACCCATATCAGGACGGGTCATACTTCAAATTTAGTGTTTATGGCACAATGCTTTAGGTTTGGGTGGAGGCGTTGTTCACCCCTTAATTGGGCGTTAATAAGCTAGCTGTAAACGAATAGTATTTTATGGCAAGTAGTTGGCCACGTGCTTTTGGTTTAGCCGTTGAGTTCTAGCCTGATCGTGCGCTTTGGGTTCGTCGTTTCATTGGTGTAAATACCATTTGAAATTATCAAAAGCGCTAATATGCCAGCCGCCATCTTCGCTCTCAAAGGTTCATCGTTGTGGCAATTAACTATCCGTGACCTCAGTGGGTGGCTCGTCCTCTGAAACCTTAGGTTTAGTGCTTTCTGTTGCTTGGTCTTTGGAAAGGAAAGTGGGCCAGCAGCCAACAAAAATATGGTTGTTTTGTGGTGTTCAGTTCAGTGGTTTGTTGAGGTCTAGAGCGCGCCGAAAGTACTTTATTAACAATCTGCTTAAGACGGACTGCCAACACTCGGCAAATTTACTTCAAAGTTTGCTCTGTGTTTACGGTGGCTTGTTTACGTTTTGTGGTATGTTGTCAGCCACTTAGCAGGGCGTTATGCTCACTAACCTCCCATGTTTTAAGTTTGTGTTAGATCGATAGTAATTTCTAAAAAGTCTTTGCTTTTGACTACTCTTCTTATGACTAACGATTAAATGAACAGTTGGCTACAGAGGGTAAAATTATGTCAGATAAAACGAAGAAACTTATTGCAGGTGGAGTTGGTGGTGTGCTACCTACATCAGTAACTCTAGCAACAATGTTGACAAGTGATCCAACTTCAAGAGTTATTGAAGATATAACTCTAGGCTTTTACGCTGGTTTAGCGCTTTTTTTTGTCATAGGCGCGGTTGTGTCGCTCTGCACTGTCGAAGATACTAAAAAGTTGAGAGATGCTGTGATTGCTGGAATTGCCGCTCCTGCACTTATTACAAGTGTTGGAGCCGGAGTTGATAGGAGCCAAGAAAATGCAATGCTATTTAACGTGGACCTGATTACAAGCGCATATGCATCAGAAAATATAGTGAATTTTGATCCAGAAAAGTTATATGAATACAAAATTAAATCAATTCCTAATGGTTCAAATGATTGGCGTCAAAATAGCTTGAATTACGATTTGGTTTTGGAAAATAGCGTAGGCGAAAAAGAAAAAGTAAACTTAGTTGGTAATAGCGCAAGTTCAATAGAGTTTAACTCGAATGCACCTGTGAAGAACGTTTGGTTAGTTGATAGTAAAGGTAAAACAATTTCACATACTTCTATCAATGCGAACTCTTCTGGTGAGTTGCTAATACAACCTTATGTAGAATCAGAGAAAGATTTTTTCTGGGTCTTGGGCGCAAAAGGTAAAGCCAAAGTTATTGATGCCGAAACACAATTTGTACCACAAGAAGTTGAACTACTAAGCCCGGAAAAGTGAGCATAACAATCTGTTTAAGAGTGATTCGCAACGCGTGGCATTTTTACTATGCGTTGCTTTTGGTGTTTAAGGTGG